>OW052185.1:62887306-63487306 GCA_932526625.1 Rhingia campestris
TTGTAGATTGACAAACGGCTCAACGTGTCGAATATCCAGGCAAATCTGGCGCATATATAGCCAGAAACGCCCCCTCAGTTTAATAATGCTGAGCAGATCCACCATCATCGGTGTCCTTACAGGACACTGCCCCATAGGCCTAAATGCTAAAAGACTTGGCCTTTATAGCAACGACTTCTGCAGAAGCTGCATGGACGAGGTGGAGGAGGAAAGTATCGCTCATCTTCTTTGTTCATGTCCAGCGCTCTCCGACAAAAGAAGACTCCACCTAGGAGACTTCTTCTTCGACAACCTAGGTGACCTGATTAACATTGATATCAGGAACCTCAGCCGTTTTATTTGTAGCTCGGACTGGTTCAACTAGGCAGACGATTCGTAGGAAAGGATGTGGTACTTGGTCTAAGTGGCTGCACGCGGAACGCCTAACCTAACCTAACCTAAGGCCAATAAACATGATGCCAATACTGGAAAAAATAGTTGAAAAGTGAGCGTATGCGCTTAATTTGTTAATAGAAATCAGGCTTTCGACAATAATGAGTATGAAGGAAGGAAGAAATAGTGGCAACAAAATCATTGCAGTTTTTATGGACTTCCAAAGAACATTTGAAACAGTGGATCGCAATAGACTTTTAAAAAAATTATTTAAATATGGTGTTAATGGTGTTGAACTTAATTGGTTTAAATCATATTTATTTGGAAGAACTCAAAAAACATGTGTAAATAATTCAACATCAAGTGCAAAAAACACACTTTTCCGTGTACCACAGGGCAATAGTATTAGGCCCACTATTGTTCCTTATATATTAATGATTTATGCAGCATTTTGAAGATTTCGAAAATATCTCCGTTTGCTCATGATGCTTTTATATTCGTGAGTGGTAAACATATCTGTGAACTTATAGACTATATTAAGGATGATTTACTTCACTTGTGTACATGGTTACATGTAAATAGACTTCAAATTAATGTTACAAAAACGAAATGCATGGTGATTAATAGCAGTAATTTGATTAATTTATCAATTGAAGGTGAAACACTTAAACAATTAAATGAAATAAAATATTTAAGAGTGATACTGGACAGAAAATTATCTTTTTATTGGATAAGTACCTAAAACGGATACGAAAAAACATAACCACAATATGCACAATTGCACAGTTAATATTTATGATAAATTAATAAACCCCATTTTGAATTTGTTCAATAATTCTATTTATAGGTAATAATGAGCACATAAATAAACTGCAAGTATTACAAAACAAAGCGATGCGAACCATTCTCAAATGCAACTATCGTGTCTAAGATGGTTAAATATTAAGCAGAGGATAATGCTCAGCTTTTTAATTTTCCTATGTAAAATGAGAAATAACCTGGCACCTAAATATTTAACGTCAAACTTATGCTATGTGAGTAGCAGTCAACCTTATAATTTAAGATCGAATGATAATTTTAGACTTCAACTGTATAGAGACTCTAGGACACAAAATATGCTTAAATATCGAGGATTCAAATTATTTTATGAATTGCCTTCAAAAATAAAAAATGAAAATACTTTATCAAGATTTAAAGTTCTGTTAATTGAGCATATTCGAAATATTATTGTATAATACTTGAATTTGTATACTAAATTTAATTTAATTTATATCTAAACGAACTGCGAATATTCGGATGTGGATTTGTTGTGTACATAGGCAAGAGGTTTTAGGTTTTGAAGACATAAACGAACGCATTGTAACAAATTCTCCAATATAAACCTTATATGCGCTCACGCAACAACGGAGGAAAAAGATGATATAGGGAAAGACTGCTTGGCTGATCAGTCAAAATGGGCTGGGAGATTTTAACAAAAAGGTAGGAAGAGAAGACATCTTTAGCAGTATTGTCGGAAAAACACAATTAACTTCGCTACAGAACGAAATGCCATTTTAGCCAGCACACGGTCTCCTCACTTCGAAATTCATAAGGGGATATGGCGGTCTTCGGATCAACGAACTTCGGTAGACAAGAGGCACGTAACCAGTATTTTGGATGTTCAAACATTCCGAGGGGCTAACATCTACTCCGGCCATTACCTTGTTGCCAATCAAATCCTTGTTGTAGCGGATATCCACCACGGCACAACAAATAGGAATTACTGTGAAAACAAATTAATGTCGAATGACTACAATTGCAAGAGACCGCCAAGGCCTTCGAGTATCCTTTAACATCTCGATTTGCATCATACCACCAGGATCTAATGTCAAAGAACAATGGCAACGATGTCAACAAGCCATCAGATCAGCCAACTGATGTGCTATGTTTTTCGCACCATATAGGCGCAATCTTCCATAAATCGGTGCAACTAATAACATACGCCGAAGATATTGATACCAATGGTCGGACACACTGTAATGTCATAGCCACGTTTGCTAGTAAAGAGAAGGAAGTGGCAAAAATGAGTTAAGCAGTAAATGAGGGTAAGACTTATATATGCTGTCAACACGAAAGGACACACAACATCGACGATATTGACAGAACGTCACCATTGACAGATTAAACTGAAATAGAACGGGACTTGAACTACATCGGCTCCGCTTTTAACTCTGACAACAACATCTCGTCGGAAATTAGACAAAGAATAATTATTGCCAACCGCTGTTTCTTTAGTCCAAGAAGGCAATTTTAGTAGTATAGATCTCATGCGAACTACTAAGGAGATGTTATATAAGATCCTGATCATCCCAATCCTGCTCTACGGCGCTTAAGCATGGACCGTATCAAAAGTGGATGAAGAAAATTTCTTCGAAAATGAAGATTCAGCCTCTCAGTTCATTCAATTGAAAAATTCGACTCTTCACAAACTAAGATCTTAGTAGCACAAGTGGTAGCACTTGGCTCAGTAGGCATGGTACAAGTTCAATCCCTGGTTAATGAAAAAGTTGTTTCAATAATTATACAGAGAACTGAACGTTCAATAATTAGCGACACTATTAGAAGGAATCTGATGAGGACACTTAGTAATGTCCGAAATAGCCATAATTTCAACCAAATAGTGATAGATCGGGCACTGTGGATCGGAATATTATCGTGCTAGAAAGTCAAATGCAGGTTTGGAAATGCGGAAAAGGCATTTTAAGCATGCTTTCATGCGCGATGTCAAAAACCATTACGCCCCCACCCGACTGTGTAAGCGGTCCAAGTGATGCTCCTCTTTGCGTAGGTCATGGAAATAACATCGGGTCCTTCCAAATTAATTTTTTTTTATCTGAAAAGACAACATGTTTCCACTGGGTAGACCACGTCATGTGCGTTCGGGCAAAATGAAGGCGCATTTCTTTGCTAAGCATATTGAGTGATGGTTTTTTTTTTTAATATTTGTCTCTTCAGGTGTTTAGCTTTCTTAATTACTCTTTGTACCGTTGATAAGCTCGCCTCAACACCGGTTTTTTCCTAGATCTTGGTGGACGAGTCGTGCGAATTTGAAGCTTCCCTCAGTATTGCTCTTCTGCTTGAGAAATCACTTGATTGTTGCCGCCTTTGTAGTCTTTCCATAGGTTTCCTTATTTTCAAGAAAATTGGTAATTGTTTTCCTGTGTATGATAGTCCAGATTCGAAGTATACTTCATTTTTTGATTTTTCTTCCAAACATAAAACTGTTTCTTTACCCATATTTTACGTTTATTTCAATGAATACTTTGAACTTCACAAAATAAGTGCATGATTTTTGGCGAAAATAAAACAAAATATAACAGTTCTTCTCTCGTGCCTTATCTTCTTATGAGAGAGATCACATATGATGATAACAAAAACAAAACCAAAACTTCGTAGTTTGCGTGCCGTAGGAAAATAGAATAAAATGAAAAGAAGATGAGTGTAAGTGGGCGCTAACCTAATGACACAGAGTGTATATTCTTTAACATTCTCACATCCCACGAACTTGTTTCATTTAGATTTAAAAATCGAGCGTCCTTATTTGAATTATACAATGCCGTTATCTAGATTTCATCCTTATATAGTCTTAACCGCAACCATATCCTCGATAATGATAGCTCCATTGTAACTAAAAGCTTTAAAAAGCTTCACTGCAAACATCCTGTTCCCAATAAACCCTAATTTACAGATACCACATGTCTCATACGAATGTCTACTGTAAATCACATAAATTCACAATTAGCGTCACATGTGTCGTCCTCAACATAATTTTGGCGCCTAGCAGCTACTTGAAATGCTTTACGAGAAGCGCTTCACTCCAGATCAGTCGGAGTGAAATTGTGTAGCTCGCATCATTTGCAAGCAGCACAGTACGCACCAAAGCCAACCCGCCCACTGACTTAATCGCTGATCTGAGGAGCACTCAAAAATAATGTACACGACAAGTCCAAGTTAATATTTTGTATAGCCAGGCTGGCACGTAACGCATTTCGGCTGTTTGTTCGTGTTTAACGCCCCGTACACGCCTCGCTAAAGTGTCTAAATACATATCTCACTTCAAGGAGAACTATTTAACAAATTCATCTGCCAAGAAGCGCTGTTTTATGCGAAAATATTGGACATAAACACCACCACAGACACGGCCACACAATATGAAAATAAATTAAACAAATTCAACTTCAGCCATACCCTCTTACCAACCGTAGATACTTGACGGAAAAAAATAAAAGGATTCCACTTCGAGGCTATAGCATGCAAGTTGTCCAAAACAAATTTTCATGTTTGACACGTTCCGGTACTTACCACAATTTCAATATTTTCATGGAGATTCTTGCACGAGGCCGCAAAAGTCTCCGAAGTCGCGTATTCGAAGTACCAGAGCTTGTTTTTCATACGGCTGTTAAATTTATGCGGATTCTTCTCACGCTCCAAATGAAATTTCACGCAAATTGCAGCGTCCTATAAGGATAAAAAGAAAGGAGAACACAGATAAATGAAATGAAATCTAGCCAAAATAGAATGTAATTGTGTGTAATATAAGGGATGGTACTATGTAGTTGGACGAGGATATTAAAAAGGAAACGGCAATGGAAGAGATAGTGTAGATAATGGTATCCTTGCGAATTTCGTATACGGGATCATGGAAACTGTTTTGTTTAGACTGGCCAGCAAGGAAATATGTGTCAGATGTTATTTTAGTTGAATAATGGGTACCACTAAAGAGGATGAGTCGATGTTGACACTCTGTGGTGGCCATTTTGTTTTGGCGGCATCTGTCAAATCTGTTGTTTATTTTTTTTTAGTCGCTGATGTCCAATCACAAAGTTACACGATTGAGCAGTACAACCAAATAAAAAAAAACTTAAAATCAAAATAAGTGTAAGTTTGGTTGCCAAATTTTGCATCAACCGATTCGGTAAGCAATCAGCTAGCAGTCTTACGTCAAAAGATCGACCGAAAACATCGTCCGAGCCCGAGGTAGTTGATTCCTCGGCAAGTAATTTTAAGTGGAGCCAGATACGGTCGAAAACTTTTATCAAGGTGCAGAAAAAAAATGATAATGTTTTGTACTTATTTTTTATTTTGCTATATTTAAGTAACTGTAGAAAATACAATAGGTGAAACTAATGAGAGAAATTGCAACGACGGTCTTGAGACAGTTTTTTTTTTAAATTTTGTTCACGCGGGGAATAGCAAATGCGAAGAGTGTCGTCAAGGTGGGCATCTTATAATCTCTAACGATATTTGTTCTTCAAAAAAATGCATTTTTAAGAAACACTATTTGCATATATATATATCGGGATCGGATAGAAACTTTGAAAACACTGCAATACCTTCTACTTCAGAGTTCTCCGTTTTACATTCAAGAATTGTTAGAATATTAATAAATTCTTGTCTAGCAATGTCACTTTCAAAAACATTCAGCTTACGACGAAAAGCAGACACTTTTTGTATCAGATCAAATATTAATTTCCCATTTTCTTGTTACTTGATGATAAGTTCATTAAAATATTTCAAAACATCCGATTCACTTTCAGATTCCATATAACGGATTTTTGGATTTAGGCCAGATAAGGAAAATTGTCAGTTTCTCGCAAACTATTTGGTCAAATTGAATGAAAGTGAATATCTGTATTACTATTATTATTTGTTACAATTCATTTAAATTCACATGGACACCGATTCCTTGAAATTCTGGAATAAAAGTTCTTGTAATTGTATATTTCTAACATCAATAACCAAAATGAATGTTATTGTGTATTTTGACCAAACTATGAAAATCGTCAAATTTTATCCTTTCGCGGTCCGTTTTCGAAAAGGAATAATTCTACTGTTGACAACCATGATCAACAAAATTGGAGAACGGCACCTCACTCCAGGTGCAGATACGAATGAAGAAGACTTCACAAAAATGGTGAAGCCAAACAACTAGCGGAAGCCCTAAGCTACTCAAAGCAGATATTACCACCATCTAAGAAACACGATGGGATGGGATGGTCTTGGGCAAAAGGAGGACTGTGACAACTTCTACAGTCTTTATTGTATTGATCAGAAATAGCAACTATTCTAAAACGGATTTGTTATAAGGGACTGGGACAGGTTAAAGCAAGAAGTCTTATGATTTGAAAAAATTAGCGAACGCATTGTAAGAATTCGAATCAAGGAAAATGAAAATGAAAATTCGCCAACATATGCCTTATACGCGATCATGCTCTGACGCTATACGGGCAAAACTTATGAGGGACTGTCAAACGTACGATGTTAAAATCCTTATGGGAGATTTTAACACAAATATAAGCAGTTAAGTTTTTCTATTGCATATGCCTTGGGGTAGGGCATATAAATGGTTTTAGTAGAAAAAACGCCCCCAAAAAGTAGGCGTGGGTTGAAATGGTCTAAGGACGAAATGTTCATATTAATTTTATTAAAGTTTTTGCATCAAAAGTTTTTTCGAATATTTGAAAATTTGATCGAACAACTTTTTTTTTACTAAAAACGCCCCCAAAAAGTGAGCGTGGCAAAAAACTTTATATTGACGAAATATATATATTACGATTCTCTAAATATGCTGCCCAGACACATTTTTAAAATTCCTTACGGTTTGACTAAAAACTACGTTTTTCTAAAAAGAGGACGTGGCAGTGGTCGGATTTCAAAAATTTTTACACTTGTTCTGCTGGGAGCAACAAAGAGCACGTGTACCAAATTTCATCATTCTAGCTCAAAATTTAAGGCCAAAAAACTGGTGATGCACGGACGGACGGACAGACATGGCTAAATCGATTCAGCTAGCGATTCTGAGTCGATCCATATACTTTGAGGTATATGTAGCGCCATAGTGTGGGCGCTACAGAAGCTCAGAAACTATTAATATGGAGTTAATCGGTTAAATATTTATACAGATCACCACCCGTTAACCTTTGCTATTTCGGACAAAAATCCAAACGCAAAAATGAAAAGATGGAGATCATTTATAGAGGAGTTTTCCCCAACATTTTTTATAAGCCAGGCAAAGAGAATTTTGTTGCTGACGCTTTGTCTCGCCAATATATAAATGCAATAGAGCAATCTATAGATGCATATTCTACCTTAGTTAATAGTGAGTCATCGCTAACTGAAACAATACCTAGCGTTCAAAATCCATTAAACTGCTTTAAAAATCAATTAATTCTTAGACAAGGAGCCGAGCTTTTAAAGACAACTAAGATTATTTTTCGAACGCAGATACGTCACACACTTACTTTTGTTGAAATAAATAATATTTTCTTGGTTTTGAAAGATATTATAAACCCCAATGTTGTCAACGCAATATTTTGCGATTTACCAATACTAGCCCAAATTCAGGACAAACTTATTACCACTTATCCCTCAGTAAAGTTTTGTCATACTGCACGATTGGTTACTGATATTTTCAACCCTAATGATCAAATAGAAATCCTTGCGACCAAAAATAGGAGATCCCATCGGTCTTCCCGAGAAAATATACAGCAGGTTTTGAAGGACTATTATTTTCCAGATATCAGAAAAAGATTGAACGAAATAGTATCACGTTGTAAAATTTGTCTTGAAGCCAAGTACCAAGCCCAAGTACTAAGCCTAAATTACGTGAAACAACTATACCACGACATCCGGGAGAGGTTCTTCATATAGACATTTATTCAACCTCGGGTGCTCATTTTCTGACGTGTGTGGATAAATTCTCAAAATTTGCCGTTGTAAAAGCCATTAAAGAGCCACTTTTAGAAACGCTTAATTTTTTAAAAACAATAAATCAGTGGTGTGTGATAATGAAAAATCGTTTACCTCAGAAACAATAAGATAATTGCTTAGGGATAATTTTAGTATTTTTATATTTACTACAAGGTTTCACAGTACTCTTTCTGAAATTGCAAGATGTATTAAGCTCAATTAATCATAGACCAATTGATATTATCCATTCGAATTTGTCTGCGTTAAGAGATCAGATCATTGAAAAGATAATTAACAACCAAAAAAATGTTCCTAGGATATCATAATAAGGATAGACAAACACGAATGTTTGTTACTGGAGAAACAGTATTTGTTAAATTTATAAATTTAGTAAACTCTTTATCGAAAAAATTGTTCAAAAGTATCTTGTATTACAAAATAGCTATGTAAAAATGAAGGCGTGGATGTCCTAACTTGAAAGGGGGGATAGTTATGGATCGTTACTAACCCATACTTGGATTGTTGGTGACTGTATTGCTGGCATTACCAACGGTAATGCATTGTTGTCACATCACAGCTTGTCAACAAACTTTCGCACCTCTCCTCGTCTAGCATCTCTTTACCTTCTGCTAAACAATTGGATGCAGGCTGTTAACTGATTGTGCGATTAGAAGGTTAAGCTTAGTCAATCGCTACTCAGCAGTGATCGACGGTTGACCATAACAAATTCTCATAGAGAAGAATGAAATAGTCATAGGTTCCTGTTAAAAAAATTATTAAATCAAACAACTTTGATATTGTGTTTCAATCAATATAATTGATATCACCCCATCTAATTGCTATCTTGTCTAGCAAAAGTTCTTGAAAAAATAATTTCAAACAGGAATTTATGGCTTACAGAATTGGCCTTTAGGCCAAGAAGAGGGTGTATAGATGCCCTACTTCACATTGACTATGTTGTCACAAGCGCTCTCTTAGCCCGTAACCCTATCACAATGCTGGCCTTAGATTTTGAAAAGGCTTTCGACCGCGTTGGCATCCACCTTATCCTTAATAAATTAAAGGAATGGGGAGTCGGTGCAAATATTTTTGGATATTTCAAATTACTCCTAACCAACAGAAAAAACTTCATAAAAATTCGAAATATGTTTTCAAAACTGATGCCACTTGAAAACGGTATTCCGCAAGGATCTCCTCTTTCGGTCATCTATTTTTTAATAGCTTTTAACCAACTAAGTGAGTTTATCTCTAAATATAAAAATCTAGACCACTGTATCTATGCAGATGATGCATATGTATTATGTAAATACAATGACCTAGATAAATCGAAATATATATATATATATTCTCTCGTACTTAAAGAAATTTTTGAATGGTCCTTTACCTCTGGATCCTAACTTATTTTGGACAAATGTAAATTAATTCACATCTGCAGGAAAAAATTGTTCAAACATAGAATTAGTGATTAAAAATACTAAAGTAAAAACAGTAACTAACCTTAATGTTTTAGGACTATTAATAAATAATAGATATAATTGTAAACCTCACTGTACAAACCTTAAGAAATCATTAGCAGCAAGCATTGAATGTTCAAACATAGAATTAGTGATTAAAAATACTAAAGTAAACACAGTAACTAACCTTAATGTTTAAGGACTATTAATAAATAATAGATATAATTGTAAACCTCACTGTACAAACCTTAAATAAATATTTTAATGGGTTAAAATGGTTTAAGGACGAAATGTTCATATTATCATAATTAATGATCTTGCATCGAAAGTTTTTTCAAATATTTCAAAAAATATACCAAAAAGCATTTTTTTATAGAAAATGCCCCAAAAAGTGGGCGTGGCCAAAAAAATAGATATAGACGAAATATAGATATTAAGATTCTCTCAATATGTTTCTCAGACACTTTTTTCAAATTCCTTACGGTTTGGCTAAAAACTACGTTCTTCTTAAAAGGAGGCGTGGCAGTGGGCAGATTTCAAAAATGTTTACACATGTTCTGCTTCGTCGGCCAGAGAGTCTATATTCCAAATTTCTTTCTTTCTTTGTAGCTCAAAATTTAAGGCCCAAAAAATGGCTAGATCGACTCAGCTAGCGATTCTGAATCGATCCATATACTTTGATGTATATCCATCGAAATTATTTCTCTATGATAAAAACTTAATGTCAAAACTATATATACCCTATGGGATAGGGTATAAATATAATAGCACCTACATATCACCAAGCAGCAAGGAGAAGCCTATGCGCTGTCCCAACCACACGGATTAAAAATTAACTCGCTGAGGCCGGGCTTCTTTCATTAGAAGAGCGTTGCCTCGAAATCATCGCAAGTCTCAATGTCAAGCTTTTCTTCCGGTAAAAGATAAGGATGCTAATAAAGCTTTTGCCCACACACGCGTCAAAAGGATCCCTTTCGCAACTCATATCATCCTGGAATCTGGTAATAAGCTAAATATATCTTTCAAAAAAATAGCCAAATACACCCCGACTCAACTACCATGGGCAATCCATATAGATTCAGTGGTCCTCCAATTACAAGAGTTTCGCAAGGACATTAACTGTAATGCAACGTATCAATCACGATTCTTCGAAATTTTAACGGACTCAAAATGTAAAGGCTGGAACATTTTAAACACAGATGGCTCGAAAACAATTACAAACACAGCTTTTGCAGTAGTAAACCAAGATGGTTCTATAATTACGCAAGGAGTGCACCATTTACACAACTGAAGCGTATAGCTAGTGCTATGAAGCAGCAAAGAGAAGTTCTCAAATACCCGGTAAATGGGTCATCTGCTCTGATAGTCTGTCTGTACTGAAAGGCATCATTAATCCTCATAATGACACATATGTCATAGCCAAAATTAAATAAATCAAGACTAAAGATAAAATTTGCAACAGAAGTACTCCATCTTCAACACGAATGGAAAAAACTTGGAGAGCTTGAATTGTTTATGCAAGAAAAAGATATCGACATCTGTTTAGTATCCTCACGCAAAGAGTAATTCGAACTTAGAGATAAATGGTTACCTCGAATATCATGCTCTACATCCATCGAATAAGGCTAGAGGTGGAGCCTCTATCGAAGATTGTATCGAACAATCGATTGATCTTAAAGTAGAAATCTGAACAATGCAAGTTAGCTCTATACAAGCCAAAGCAGATAATCCTTTCTGAAGATATCTTTTATTCTACGGGAAAACCAACTTACTGGCGAACTGATGTAAGAAAAATACCGGATTTGATCGACTTTTAACCGTAAAAGGTCTGCGACCAATCTAATTAAAGTTGAAGAATGCCTTGATCTTTTCTCGGATCATTCTCCGGTCATTTTAACAACGAGAGAGTCACTCATTATAAATCAAAAACCACCCAAACTAATAAACTGGAAAACCAACTGGGAAGGTCTTAAAAACGATGTTGAAAATAATATCAGACTGCGTGCATCGCTCAGAACCCCATTGGAACTTGAAGTCGCGGTTGACTCTTTTATTGATACAGTTCAAAAAGCAGCTTGGGATAATACTCCTCAACAAAGCAAAATATTGAGGAATAGTAAAATTAAGTATCCCCGGGAAATAAAAGATTTGGTGAGACAAAAAAGAAAAGCTCATAAAAGATGGAAATTTAAAAAAAATCATGCAGTAGAAAGCCTAACGGTCGGAAAAGAATCGAATTATTCACTTTGGAAAGCAATTAGAGTCATAAAACAGCCAAAAAACGCTACACCACTAATTAGGCTACACCACTAATAAGGGCCCTTTGATGGCCCAGCCCAAAGTCAAAAAATTAACGTATTCGACACTATAAACGAAAATAATGTAGTAAGATATGCAAGTATTGACGATCTTAAAAGGGAGATATATAAACTAAAGCCTAAAAAAACAACAGGTTATATGACCTGATTGCGGGGGAACTTCTTAAAATGTTGCTCGAAAAGTATTAACTAAACTTCTCTACATTGTAAATGTGGCAATTAGATTAGAGTACATACCAAGACAGTGGAAAGTCGCGGAAGTGAATATGACCTATTTCACTTCTACCAATAATTTCAAAATCATTTTTACCTGACCATCAATTTGGGTTTAGAAGTAAACAATTGACCGTGGACCAAGTACATCGAATTACTGATGTAATTGATTTTGCCGAATTACTGATGTAATTGAGAAAGATTTCGAAGATTAGAAAAATTGCTCAGCCTTATTTCATGACGTGTCGCAAGCTTTTGACAAGGTTTGTCATAGAGGCCTACAATTCAAATTAAGACATATTCTTTCTGAACAATTATATAAAATCCTCGTATCGTATCTTGAACATAGGAACTTCCGTGTGAAACTTGAAAAGAAATATTCAGAGTGCAACGAAATAATGGAGTACCCCAAGGAAGCGTTCTTGGCCCTATCTTGTACCTCCTATTTACACGTGATATCCCACAAATAAACGATACAATAGTTGCAACGTTTACTGACGATACTGCTATACTAGCAGTTGGCACAACAAATATGAAATTACAAAGCGCTCTTAACGAGGTTATTGAATGGAAAAAATCTCGGCGGATTGCACAACGCGAGCAAATCGATTCATGTAGATTTTTCGTGTAAACGGACAAACAATTTGCCTGTATTTCTAAAAACGGTTCGAGTCCCGTTTGCAAATGAAGCAAAATATATCGATGCAAAATTAAAATGGAAGTCGCATGTAAAAAAGAAATGCGAAGAACTTAAAAATAAATTCAGAGAACTGTACTATGCTTGCTCGGGAAATAATCGAAGTTTAAACTTGATAACAAGCTGCTATTATACAAGCAAGTGCTAAAACAGGTTTGGACATATGGTATACAACTATGGGGTTGTACCAGTCAAACGAATCTAAACATTTTAGAAACTTTTAAAAACAAAATATTAAGATAACTTGGCAATGCGCCGAAGTATTCCCGCGGTTAAAGATAAAACCAAAAATTTTGCGCGAAAACATATATAATGATTGGGACAAGTTAACACAACGGTCCTTCAAATTTTTTGCGGCGTCTTCAAAGAACTAAACCCTTGGATTTGCCCCGATAATAACAAACCGAGCTACAAATTGCAGAAAAAGCAGGAACTCTCAAAGGAAAGTTACCTGCCAAACATTTATATTATAAACATACTCGTGATAAAAAATTGCTAGATAAGTTGAATACTTAGTTGATATACAAACACAAAAAGGGTGGTGGTTTTAGTGAGTAAATTAGCTTTAATTTTTTTTGGCGAAAAAGAAAAACATATGAGAAGGCAACAATCCGCTGTGCGTATTTTTTAGTAACCTATCCCATCCTTCAAATGAATTTCCATAAAAAGTAGGCGTGACTGGGCATGAAATAAAGAAACGTATCATGACTATGCATCAAAATATTTTTCGATTTGATTTAAAATGTTACTGAAAAACGTTTTTACTGAGAACACCCCTAAAAAATTAAGCGTGGCAAAAAAACTTTATATAGATGAAATATACAAGGTGGGTCAAAAGAGATCACCCAATTGGAAGATGCTCTTATTTTTGCAAACGACAACAGTGGACGGTGCCTATAGCGCGCACCGTCCACTGTAGTCGCCATGTTAACCGAGTTTTTTCTCCCGCAATCGGACGAATTAGGACTGGAGGACATGTGGCTCCAACAGGACGGAGCAATTGTAGACACTGCACGAGCCACAACCGATATTCTGAAGGGCCAAACAACATCGGATGACTTCTTTTGGCCCACCTTATATTTAGATACATATTGAGAATGCGTGTTAAATACACTTTTTTTAAAAATTTCCTACCGTTTGGCCAAAAAACGTTTTACTTAAAAAGGGGCGTGGCAGTAGGCGGATCTTGAAAATCTTTACACCTGTTCTGCTTCGTCGGCCAGAGCTAGCGATTCTGAATCGATCCATATGTTTTGAGGTATATCTATCGAAATTATTTCTCTATGTTACAAACATAATATCAAAACTAAACTAATATAATAGGGTATAAACATATTACCCCTCAAACATCCTTCAATCATATCTGTCTGGCTGCTTAATAAAATAATGCCAGTTCCAATAATATGCACTATACCATGATTAGGTACGCATGTACAAATTAAAACATACTCTCACTATATACCAGTCCAAGGACATCAAGAAAAACAAGGAAACGCATTACATTAGATTTAATTAGGCAATTAGTGGGGCAGTAAAATAAAGGATGCAGAGAAGCACGAGTGAAATTATTTGACTAAAGCATAAACCCATGAATATATTATATTCTTCTCTCTATAAAATCCTATTTTCCTAGTTGATCCTATTCGTTCATTATTCGATTTTTTTCCTGTTTCCTTATTCTATCCAATTCATCACAAAAGTGCCAATTACTGAGCAAAAAAAAAATAAACACTTTAAACGGACGAGGGCAATTAACTTCCGCTTCAAGGATGTTAATTGAAGTCAAGTGACTTCTGAAGCTTAAAATGACTGAATTTATAATTCCTGAGGGTCTTGTACTTTTGTCTTTTGTTAAGAGCGGTTAAGTGATTAACAGCTGTATAGTTTTTACAAAAGCGACTCAAACTGTATGTAAATTAAGTCCGTGTGGGTGGTGTTACATTGGCTTTACATTATAGTAATTTGATAAATATTAATTACTAGTATGCATTTTAAGTCATCAAGTCTTTTATGAACTTGTGTTCTAAAATTAGGTTTTAAGAACGAGTGCATCTCAGCAATCAGGTAACTGCTGCCTTGACTTCGAAGTCAAGTAAAATACAATCTCTTGCGGCAACAGCATAATGGTGGGACTAACAGTTTTACGTCGACTCCGAATGCCTGCGTTAAAGCTTTTCATGGTAATTGATACTATTTATCAGATAATCGCGAGAGCATAAATACAGCTCAATATTTTCTAGCAATATTCTAGTAGTAGATTCCAAAACCAAGACACCGGACACCGTTAAATATTTTCCAGGCTTGTTAAGCGGTGAGCAATAGCCGAGTTGCACTTACGGATCTGAGATCTACGTAAGAAACCAGACACATTTTTCATCTTGCTGAGGCTAACAGTTATTTGATTAATTTCCTCATCCTTTCTGCTAAAGGGGTAAAACAGGTAGTTTTGACGATTCGTTAAAGGAAGTTATCATTGTTATGTGCTATCATGTAAGGAAATTATTCTTTAACAGGCTAGACCCGGCAAACGTTGTTTTGTCATATTAATTATTTCTAATGGATATTTTGGTTGCTAAACAAAAACAAAACATATGAGAAGGCTACAATCCGATGTGCGAATCGTTGAATACCCTATCCAATTCCATCATTAAATTAAACGTATCCAAGAAGTGGGCATGGCTAATATGAAGATGAGAAAATAACATTGTCACAATATATAGCTCAGACATTTTAACAAAATCTTTTATAACTAGTTTGACAAAAAACATCGTTTTTACAAATGTTTTTTTTTTTTTATAGAAAAAGGCCCCCAAAAATTGGGCATGGGTTAAAATGATCTAAAGACGAAATGCTTACAATATCATAGCCAATGATTAAAAAAAAATACCAAGCATCAAAAGTTTTTTTCTAATATTTTAAATTTTACCCAAAAATGTTTTACCCAATTTGTTCTGCTGGGAGCAACGAAGAGTAAGTTTACCAAATTTCAACACTCTATCTCAAAATGTAAGGCCCAAAAACTGGTGACCTACGAATAGATACACATAGCTAATTCGCGGAATTCGGCGATTTTAAGTCGATCCATATACTTTAAGGTATATCTAGCTAAATTATTTCTCTATGTTACAAACTATGTATCAAAACTAATATACCCCTATGGAAGTGTATTTGAATATTTAAACGATCAATAAAATAGATCGAATGTGATCGATAAAATAGAATTATCGTATATCGATCTCAATGAAATCGATCGTAAGTATACATAAATCAAAAATGAAATATTAAAGTTCAAACTGAAAGTGTGCTGTTGTTGTGTGTCATTAATTCACCAGAAGGACCAATGCACTATTTCCCCAACCCCGATCTCATAATTTTCCTTAAATTATATTCATTGATAGACAAACACTACCAAAAATAAAATGCAAACTACATTTTAAACATTTCACCTACCCACAACTTCTTACAGCTGTTTGTGAGGACTTTAGATATTCGTGTGCACTAAACGATTTATAATGCCTTCCGTGTACTTTCAATATTGTAACCATTCTACGTCCTAAGTAAAGGACCTTACATCTCAGTCGTTTCCTTGGATCGTTAAAAACCAGTTTACTCTCCTGAACTCATAAATCATTCTGTCTTCAAGGATATCCCCCACCTGCTATCGGCCATGTCTATCTGTCCGTCTATCTCAATCATCAGCACAAAGGCGGAATAAAATCCATTCAATGTCCAGGAAAATAATAAATTCTCATCCATTAACTCCATTGCAAATCAGCCGTCAACTCCTTCTCTGTCTTCTTAACCATGCCTGAATCGCCTGCCCAGTTGAAAAGGCGGACAAAATGTTCTTGCCCAATACGCCCCCATTTTTGAATTATAAATGAACCTTCCAAATCGATAAAAGCATATCCTTTGTCAGCGACGAAAATATATTAAATGTTTGAATTCATTGAATTATTCATATCCATCATCATATCGTAAAGGACCAGAACTATGGAAAGCTTTCTTTCTGCCAGAAAGAAATGGAAAATGTATAAGAATTTCAAAAATCACCAGGAATCTTAACAGGAGGATTAACAAAACGAGTGGCGGGTGCACGACTTGGTCGTACGCAACTTTCTCTTTCCCATCGTGTTGGGAATATGATCAAATGCCAAGCATGAAAGAATTTGACGATTTTCATAATTTGTCCAAAATACACAATAATATTCATTTTTATTATTGATGCTAAAAATTATATAAATAATGTCGAAATGTGATTATACGAACGTTTATAAAGGAATCAGTGTCTATGTATATAATAATGATTTTCCGATATTGGCCAAATCTGAAAATTTCGTTAATGGATAGTTGGGCCAAAACTAATTATTTGAAATTGTTGCAAACACTAATAGTAGTGGCAAAAACGTTGTATGGGCCAAAAATAGGTATTGGAATTGTTAAATTATGTTTCAGACGCTTTTTAAAAATGTTCTACCATTTGGCCAAAAACAATGTTTTTCTAAAAAGGGGGCTTTGCAGTGGGTGGATTTTTTACACTTGTTTTGTAGGAATGCAGAAGGATCCTATATACCAAATTTCATTATCCTAGCTAAAACTTTAAGACCTAAAACTTAAGACGGTGATATACAGACGGACGGACCGTCAGACAAATTGATTGAGCGATCGATTCAGCTAGCGATTCTGAATCGATCCATATACTTTAATGTATGTCTACCTAAATTATGGTCTTATGTTACAAACTATGTTTCAAAACTAATAAACCCCTATGGTATTAAAAAAACGCCATAATTATGACCAAAAAAAACAGGATACGAAGTTTGAAGAAAACCGGTCAAGTCATTTCGGCAGGAAAGACCATTACGGACAGACGGACCGACGCGACGGATGGAATTTCAAAAATCATCTTTTTGGGTTCCTCTAAAATTAATCAAAATCTCGAGGTCGAATTTTTTACAAAAACAATACCTACTTTACTCTTTGTAAGAGAAAGCTAAAAAAAGGGATATAATTGCACGAAAAAACTCTCATTAAATTTTCATCCAAAGACAATCCTTCTGCCAATAGCAAGAATCTTTAATGCATCTAATATTTGGCCACACATAGTTATTTTTCCGGGCATGAGCATAATGAGTTGGTTTCTTGGTCCTGGGACTGCTTGAATACTTTAAAATTGGTACTTACTGGATGTACAAACTTTTGCCCCTTATTATTTGCCGTTATCATCAGTTGATTTATTTTTATAACCTATCCGATAGTTTGTAACTTAGAGAAATAATTTAGCTAAATATACCTAATATATATGGATCGACGCAGAATCGTTAGTCGATTCAGCCTTGTCTGTCTGTCCGTACTTTACCGACTTTTGGACCTCAATTTTTGATATAGGAGAATAAAATTTGTTACATGGGATGTAGGCAAGTGGGCAAATTTTAAAAAAAACCACCCACTGCCACGCTTACTTTTTAGATAAACATTCTTTTTGGTCAAACAATTAAGAATTTTGAAAAAGTGTTCTGAACAAGATATTTAGACCCACCCACCAACGAAATCCAAAATAAACTTTCGATGTACAACATTGGCAATGTTTATATAAACATTTCATCTATTGATCATCTTAACCCACTCCCATATTTTTGGGGCGTTTCCTATAAAGACGATTTATTTACCCTAACCCATAGCATATGCAATAGAAGGCTACAATCCTCTCTGCCAATCGTTTAATACCCTATCCCATTCCCGTCCCATCCATCTTTAAAACTTACAACCCCAAAAAGTGGGTGCGGCTAAAAACATTATGGGAATGAAATTAGAAAATGACATTGTCACAACATACTGTTCATACGGTTGATCAAAATCTGTTGTCTCGACAAAAAAAAAACGTTTTTCAATTGCATATGCTATGGCGTAGGGCATACAAATCGTTTTGTTAAGAAAACGCCTCCAAAAGGTGGGGGTGGGGTAAATGATCTATGGACGAAATATTAATGTTAATATAAGCAATGATTTTGAACTAAAAGTTTCATTCGAATATTATAAAATTTGACTAAAGTTGTTTTTTATTGAAAACGCCCCAAAAAGTGGGCGTGGCAAAAAACTTTGTATTGACAAAATTTAGGTAATGAGATTGTCTAAATATGCTGTTCAGACTCTATTTCAAAATTTTCTACCTTTTGGAAAAAAAACACTTTTCTGAAAAGTGGGCGTGGCAGTAGGCGGATTTCAAAAATGTTTCCACTTGTTCCACTTGAACGGACAGACAGACATGACATATTGATCAACTCAGAATCGTTAGCTGAGTCGATCTACTCATGTCTGTCTGTCCGTCCGTCCGTCTGTACGTCACCGATTGTTGAAAAACGGAGTTTTTGGCCAAACCGTAAGGAATTTTGAAAAAGTGTCTGAACAACATATTTACAGAATCTCAATGTATATATTTCGTCGATATAAAGTTTTTTTGCCACGCCCACTTTTTTATGCAGGATCACTGGCTATGGTAATTTTCATTTTAACCCACGCCCACTTTTTGGGGGCGTTTTCCTACAAAAACCGTTTCTATACCCTACCATATGCATTATGCATTAGAAAATAGCATATGCATTAGAAAATCGTTGTTTTTTGTCGAACCATAAAATATTTTGATAAACCGTCTGAACAATATATTGTGACAACTTTTTTTTCAATATTTTATCGCCAAAAGGCACACATTTTGGGGATATTAATTTTAAGGATGGGATTTGATATTGTATTCAACGATCCGCATAAGGGGATTGTAGCCTTTTCATATGTTTTTTAAGTAATTGTTATCGGACTTCCAGTCAGTGATAACAATGTCTCAAATAACATTCACCCAATTTATACCCAATAGGCTTTAGGTTACAAGAAACCCCATCAATTAAGGGATGATTTTAAATTAATAAATTTGAATTCATTGCAGTCCAACTTACAAAAAATACATTTTTTGACTCTAAGCGCTCGTTAGTACCCTGGGCCAGCTTTCTCACAACCATTCATGTTTGCGTGTGTACTTCTTGCACGATGGCGAGACCTCCTGTTTTATGCCGACTCCGAACGTGGATTATATTACTTTTGTCACATCGTTACATAGTTTGTAATATAGAGAAATAATGTAATACATAATCTAAAATCCTAAAGTAAATCTTCCTGGCGCAGCGTGCTAACTATTACTTGAATTAAACTGGATGCGATCAAGAAAGCAAATTGCAGATGGACAAACAAATGCAGATGACGGACACAAGTCAAGTTGTCTTGATGATGTCCTAGATAAATGTGATGGAAAATTCTTCTTCAATTTTATCAGAACAATTTTTTTTATTTCATGATCGAGGGCAAAGAATCGAAATTCATGATAGACACTGCCATCGAGACCGTCTTACTGGATGAGCGGGTAGGAAAATGAATGAATATTTTTTTCGACACGGCGAAGAGAACTATTATTAGTCGTTTTGCAATGCATTTTAACGCTTACCAGTCTTCATACCTTTCATTTTAACACTCCAAAGCATATCTAAAGTACTTTCAACTTCATCTGCTAAGAGAAAAGACTCCACCTAAAAAGAATATACCTCCTACACCCTAGCACATGAATTTCGTTATTTGTGTTACCTTTTTATGAATGCAAAAGAAGATGTAGGAAAAATATGACCTCAATTTTCGTGGGAAATGAAAAATTCATCCTGAAGTACCGTTCTTTAATTTGCTCAGTAAAATGTGTTATCTGTGCAGGTTTATGTATGACATCCGTTGGCAGGTGTCGATGCGCAGTACAAATATTTATACATAGGAAATGTGGCGAAATTTAATTACTCCAATTCAGTGGCATACCTATATTAGTATCAGAAGATCTGAGAGCTTCAGTTTTACATTCTAAAATATTTCCGAGTGGGAGATCAAATGATTCGAAGCTTGCTTCCTTGCATGCCAATTTATTTATTATTCAGCCCGTGGGTGTTATTGGCTTTGATGTTCTTTGACTATTTTCGAAATCATAACCATGTGAAAAAAGAGTCGTGCCGACTTGTCGACGGTTTAGACAAAGAACTCTGGAGATTTACACGAAAATGTGTCCTTTAAAGAGAGGTACATGACAATTTCGGTGGGTGCACTTATTGTTTGTTTGTTCCTGTTTATACCCTATCTCATAGGGGTATATTAGTTTTAATACATAGTTTGTAACATAGAGGAATAATTTAACCAGATATACCATAAAAGAATATGAATCGACTCAGAATCGCTAACTGAGTCAATTTAGCTCTTTAGCCCTTTAGTCCGCCCTTCTGTCTGTTCATCACCGATTTTTGGGTCTTGAATTTTGAGCTAGGATAATGAACAACTTTTCAAAATCCGCCCACTGTCACTCCCACTTTTTAGAAAAACGTTGTTTTTGGCCAAACGTTAGAGAATTTTGAAAAGGTGTCTGAACAAAATATTTACACAATCCTAATATCTATATTTCGACATCTTTCAGTGGTAGGTTGTCAGTACATTCGGTTTCGTATTGCGTGTGAAAGTGTATGTGGGTTCAGGCAAACTTTTTGTTTTACAGGATGCTTGCATACACTTTGATGCAGTTCTCTTGACAGAGATAATGATGCATTTTTGAAACCACATAGCATGGCTATTGCTATTTCTTTGAGCGATAACCATTGCCTTTATGTGACCTTTTTGTCCAAAGCTTTTGAGTGTGTTTGTTAATAGAAAGAAACGTGAAGAAGACAATAACAACACTCTTCTGTGATCACCGATGAAATATCTGGCAAGCATTAGATGAAGAAAAGTTACCTTTTTTAGTTCTTCCAAATTTATGTTAAAAGTTATCCATAAGGCAAGAAGTTGTTTTATTTATGGGGTATATTATATTTTTTGTATTTGTATATTATATAAGGAAGTATCCCTGAAAAAAAAAAACTGCCAAATTGCTATAGAGTGCCGCATTCTTGGGCGGTAAGCCCCTCGTTTCGTATAATGGTAATTAAAAAGTTATGGAACTTTGAGCTCTGAGGCCTGTTGTACACCACAACAAGGTTTAACAGTGGTATAGTCTTAATATGTAGATGAAATCCTCGAAATGAAATGATTTTGACAGCTTTTTATTAAAACAATTTGTTGTGTTGGTAGAGTGGTTTAATTTAATAGGTTCACTAAGATCATAAAAATAAATGATTAAGAGAAGATAGCGCATGTTTTTTCTTATTTTAGAATGGCCTTTGGGCTCAGTGGCACGATTTTGAACTGAATCGCAGAAGGTATATTTTCAATTCAAAGCCGGTACAAAAACTAAAAGTGTTTTCACTGGCGCTCATCTCTTGATGATCTTACAAATTTAAAGAAAACCGTTTTTAACAGAAAACGCCCCCAAAGTAAATTATTTCTCTATGTTACAAACTGTGTGCAAGAGTAAGGTAACTGAAGTACCTATATTATTCGATAAGAGCGTAGGCGTGATCACTGTGTTTGTGATTAAATTAACTGTGATTTTTATATGTGATCGTGAATTTTTGACTTTTAACAGTCGTTCATGAAACACAAAGAAGAAAAAACATCAGAACAGTTAAAGCAAGTCCACAAGCAAAAGCCGAGTGACTGATAAAATAATGTTGATTTGTGAAAGTGTATGTGGGTTCAGGCAAACTTTTTGTTTTACAGGATGCTTGCATACACTTTGATGCAGTTCTCTTGACAGAGATAATGATGCATTTTTGAAACCACATAGCATGGCTATTGCTATTTCTTTGAGCGATAACCATTGCCTTTATGTGACCTTTTTGTCCAAAGCTTTTGAGTGTGTTTGTTAATAGAAAGAAACGTGAAGAAGACAATAACAACACTCTTCTGTGATCACCGATGAAATATCTGGCAAGCATTAGATGAAGAAAAGTTACCTTTTTTAGTTCTTCCAAATTTATGTTAAAAGTTATCCATAAGGCAAGAAGTTGTTTTATTTATGGGGTATATTATATTTTTTGTATTTGTATATTATATAAGGAAGTATCCCTGAAAAAAAAAAACTGCCAAATTGCTATAGAGTGCCGCATTCTTGGGCGGTAAGCCCCTCGTTTCGTATAATGGTAATTAAAAAGTTATGGAACTTTGAGCTCTGAGGCCTGTTGTACACCACAACAAGGTTTAACAGTGGTATAGTCTTAATATGTAGATGAAATCCTCGAAATGAAATGATTTTGACAGCTTTTTATTAAAACAATTTGTTGTGTTGGTAGAGTGGTTTAATTTAATAGGTTCACTAAGATCATAAAAATAAATGATTAAGAGAAGATAGCGCATGTTTTTTCTTATTTTAGAATGGCCTTTGGGCTCAGTGGCACGATTTTGAACTGAATCGCAGAAGGTATATTTTCAATTCAAAGCCGGTACAAAAACTAAAAGTGTTTTCACTGGCGCTCATCTCTTGATGATCTTACAAATTTAAAGAAAACCGTTTTTAACAGAAAACGCCCCCAAAGTAAATTATTTCTCTATGTTACAAACTGTGTGCAAGAGTAAGGTAACTGAAGTACCTATATTATTCGATAAGAGCGTAGGCGTGATCACTGTGTTTGTGATTAAATTAACTGTGATTTTTATATGTGATCGTGAATTTTTGACTTTTAACAGTCGTTCATGAAACACAAAGAAGAAAAAACATCAGAACAGTTAAAGCAAGTCCACAAGCAAAAGCCGAGTGACTGATAAAATAATGTTGATTTGGTATGATCGAATACGATCGAGTATCGAGTATATTTTTATACGAAAGAGTGGTAGAAGTTGATGCATTTTTGAGAAAAAAAAAATTAAAAAGGGCCTTTTTCTATAAAAAACATTTGTATACCCTACCCCATAGCATATGCAATAGAAATATATGAGAAGGCTAAAATCCGCTGTGCGGATCGTTGAATACCCTATCCCATCCCATCTTTAAAATAATATCCTCAAAATGTGGGCTTTATGGCGATAAAATACAGTAAATGACATTGTCACAATATATTGCTCAGACAGTTTATCAAAACCTTTTGTGGTTTCGACAAAAAACAACGTTTTTGTATTGCATATGCTAGGGGTCGTCCCGATAACTTTTCCCTTTGGCCAGCAGTTTCGGGCATTATTAGGATCAACGATGATGACTATGCTGCCTACCTCGATTGGCTTAGCAGGTGTAAACCACTTTGATCGCCGAGTAATTGTTGGGAGGTATTCCTTCACCCAGCGTCTCCAAAAACTGTAAGCATATTGCTGACTCATCAACCAATTTTTCCTGAGTATCGTTTGGTCATCGCTGAACATTGCTAGGGTTTTCATTCCGCTTGATGACCCAAGTAAAAAATGGTTCGGGGTTAGGGGGTCTTCAGTCGAAGTGTGAAAATTTGATCGATTGTGGACTTTCCTGGCCTAATACCACACTGATAAGGGCCGATCAGGTTGTTGGTAAACGGTTTCAAGCGTTCACATATTACGGCAGATAGGATCTTGTAAGCGATGTTGAGTAGACTTATGCCTCTGTAGTTGGCGCAGTTAAGAGGGTCTCCTTTTTTGTGGATCGGGCAAACGATGCTGAGGTTCCATTCTTCAGGCATGCTTTCAACCGACCAGATTTGGCTTATGAGTTGGTGGATGTTGCTTACCAAGTCTTCTCCGCCAGCTTTATAAAGCTCAGCGGGAAGGCCGTCATTTCCGGCGGCCTTATTAAGCTTGAGTTTAGATATAGCTATCCTCACTTCACTTAGGTCGGGTGGTTGGCAGTTTTCGCCAATATTAAATGGTTCGTTCTGCCTGACAGCGGAATGTTGTTCGTCATCGCCGTTTAACAGTCTGCAGAAGTGGTTTTTCCATATCCTCAGCATCGACTGTATCTCAACTTCCTTGTTCATCTCGACAGGATTCTGTTCGAGTCTTGTATCCTTGGCTTTGCGTTTTACACTTTGGTAAAACTTGCGAACATCGTTCCTGGAGTGGCACCTCTCTATATCCCCGATCGCGCGCTTTTCTTGCTCTTTTTTCTTCTTTCTGAAAAGCCGATGTTCTTCCCTTCTTCTTTGCCTATAGAGCTCAATGGCAGCTCTCGTCTTCACCTGCAGCTTAGCCTTGTAGGCCTCGTTTTTGGCTGCGAGCATCTGTCGGCATTCCTCATCAAACCAGGGGTTTCTTGCTGGTGGCCGCGAGAAACCTAGAGGGCGCGAGTTGATTATGTTTTCGACTTCAATTAACGTGTTTCGGAGAAGTCGTCGGAGAGGTTTCGAGTGATTAACCTCTCCCAGCTTCCTCCCATGTGCGGAGATTCGGGGGGAATAAATTCCTATTTGGTTGAGATTGATATAAATGTATCCATTAGCTTTTCTTTAACAATGTTCTGATAAGCTTCGTTCAGCTCACGCTCTGCACCATTAAAGTTGGTGCCGTTATCGCAATGTATTTTTAGAGGTGTCCCCCGCCTTGATATGAAGTTGTGAACGGCCAGGATGCACGAGTCAGTCGATAAAGAGTGTGCAACCTCAATGTGGATTGCGCGAGTAGTGAGACAGGTCAGCAAAACCCCCCAGCGTTTTTCACTTCTACGCAGAATTGTTACACTTAAGGGGCCAAAATAATCAACACCCACGAATGAAAACGGCCGACTAAACGAGGCCAACCTAGCGGACGGAAGTTGGGCCATAATTGGAGCTACTGGTTGTGCTCTAAAGTTTTTGCATACTTGTCACGATTGGCGGATGGAATTATAGACGGGTCTTAAGTTAGAAATGTGAAAACGTTGGCGAATTTCGTTTATTGCAGTTTCATGCTTGATGTGTTTGTACCAAAGATGGTAGCCGAGTATTAAAATTCCAGTGATTTGATGTTGTCCAGGAAGTATAATAGGGCGCTTTAGGTTATCACTCGCATCCTTTGAGAGTTCGATTCTTCCCATATCACGTACTAATTGATTTTTGTCTAAATAGGGACAAAGTTTGTAAATTGAACTTAATTTACTCACCACTCGATTTCTTGATAAAATCTTAATTTCATCACGGTAAGCACTGAACTGAGCTTCTTTAAGAAGTATCATTTCTCCCAGCTGCAATTCCATCTGAGTTAGAGGTCCTGAGGTACTCGCCGCTTTCTTCCTCGCTTGTAGATCTTCAGGTGATATAACATCATATACGTCTTTCTTGAGCTGAACCCTTGCTTGCCACTTGCCAAAACATCGAACTAAAAACGCACTGCAACGAAGCAATCGTTTCCAATTGGAAAACCGTTCTATAGCGAATAGACCTCCTTGACACTCCACATGCACGCTTATATACTTGCTTCTCAGTTCTTCTTGAGTGGTACTTGTTGATTGCTTCTCAAATGGCCACGCTTCCGGATCCCAAAGCAAAAAAGCAGGCCCGTTGAGCCATCGACTGGATGAGTAAAACTCTGGATTCTTACTCCATTTAGTAGCGGCATCTGCAACGTTCTGTTTTGATGGAATCCAGCGCCACTCTGACACATCTGAATTCTCAAGAATCTCACTTACTCGAAATGCTACAAATTGCTTGTAACGACGGTGGTCCGAACGCAGCCAGGACAAAACATTTTTGGAGTCAGACCAGAATACTTTGCTAGTAAACGAGATAGAATGAGATTGAATGATCGATCTGGACAGGCGGGCACCAAGAGTTGCTGCTTGAAGTTCTAGCCTTGGGATCGAAAGGCTTTTTAAGGAGATACTCGAGTTTTCGCTCCAATCAAAGCAACCTCGGTTGAAGTACTATTTGAACATCGAATATATGCTGCAGCTGCATAGCCATTCTCGCTTGCATCAACGAAAATGTGAAGCTGCATTTCAAGCCAATTTTCAAACTTCGTTGTCATGTAGCACCTTAGTATTTGAATGGTTTCTATTTGCGGCAAAAACGAGTCCAGATTAGCCATTTCTTGTATTGATCGTTTTGGATTTCATAATCCCATCCTACACCCGATCTCCAGATTTCTTGTAAAAGGACCTTCAAATACATAAGGAAATTGACTATCAAACCCGGGGGGTCAAATATAGCCATCAAGACGCGCAAGACTTCTCGCTTTGTAGGACGACGATTTCCCAAAAGTATTTCTGACAGATTGATCTTGCTAGCCAGTTTAAACACAAACGTATCTTCGAAGGTGCACCACCACATACCCAGTACTTTCTCCGAGGCAACTTTGGACTCCATGTTTAAGTTTAATGCGTCGGTGTTGTTTGATTCAAGAGCATTTATAACCTCTGCAGAATTTGATACCTAGTTCCTAATCAGAAATCCGCCTAGTTTATGAACGAAACGAATATTCTCAGCAAGTTCCACAGCCTCCTGAAATGAATCGACGCTTACAAGTAGGTCGTCGACATAATGGTTGTCGAGAATCGCTCTTACAGCTGCTGGATAGATTTCTGCAAACTCTTGGGCGTTTTCATGTTTGACGTACTGCGCGCAAGCGGGTGAGCAGGTGGCCCCGAACGTCATGACGGTCATAACGTAAGTGTTGGGATCTTGGTGTTCACTGTCACACCACAGGAAACGCTGGGAATCTTGATCTTCACCCTTTATTTTTATTTGGTGGAACATCTCCATGATGTCCCCACAAAGGGCTATCTTTTTTTCTCTAAACTTACAAAGCACAGAGACCAAGCCAGTAAGCTGATCCGGGCCTTTAATTAATGCTGAATTCAATGACATGCCTTTAACTTTTGCTGCGGCATCCCATACAATCATTAATTTAACTGGCTTATTCGGGTTCGTCACTGGGAATATAGGAAGGTACCACGTACGTTGGTGTCTTACTTCAGCTTCTTGCGTGGACATCTTACGTGCATATCCCTTTAATATATAGTCTTGGATTTTGTTTTGTAACGCCATGGCCAACTCTGGATATCGAGCCATACGTTTTTGTAGACTTCTAAAACGCTTGAGAGTCATTGGTAAACTATCTGGCAGTACTACGTCATCGTACTTCCACAGGAGTCCAGTTTCAAAGCGCCCTTTTGTTCGATGAGTTAACTGCTTTAATAGTTTAAATGCACGCTCTTCTTCCACAGGCATTAGCTGGTTTTCTGGTTTGGTCACCCCAAAATTCTCGCTGTTTAAAAACTGCTTGACTATTTCTTGAAGCTCGGTGTTATCTTCATCGCATTGTTCACATTTACAAATGTGGAAGTTTGTGTGCCCCGCAAGAATCACTGGTTCAATGCACTTTTTATTCCAGCAGCCGTGGACGATCCATCCGAGTCGAGTCCTAGTCGCAACTGGCTCTGCAGCATCGCCCTCCTTACATTTCAATGGTAGCCCAAACTTCTAGTTATTCATGCCAATGAGTAACCGAGGCCTTTGACCAGTATAAAAACGTACCGGTAAACCTCTTAAGTGGGCAAACTCTTTTTGTAGTTTTTCATAGTCTAGGGACTGCAGGGGTAATTGAAGATTTTTGACTGTATGAACCTTACGGAGTGTGTATTGTTTACTCTGCAGAGAGGTACCTGATATGTTAAGATCCATCATCTCAGAATCATTCTCATACTTATGTGTATTGACAGTCCATTTCAAGCGCAATGGGGACTTCAGACCGTTGATGTTTAATTGTCGAGCCACCTGCTCGTCCAACAAAGTTACAGATGATCCCTCGTCTAAGAATGCGCAGATTTCTAGACGTGAATTATTTCCGTAAAGAGTGATAGGTAAAGAAAACTGACTCTGAATTCTGGTGATAGTAGTGGTCGTCGTGATGAGCAGATACACCTTCCACATTCCGTCGACCTACCTGATTCTTCTTTACTTCAGTATTCTTTTGAGCGTCTTTGTCGTCATTGTGAAGCATGCGATGATGTTTAAATATGCAATTGTTTTTGCCACACACTGACTCCACATTACACCTCTGCCGCCCGTGTTTACTTAGACAGCGTCGACAAAGTCGTTGCTCTCGCACCGCTGCCCACTTTAAAGAATGGCTTAGCTGTTCAAACTTTTTACACTTTGACACTGCATGAAGTCCCTTTCTCTTTATTGTGTCTATTTCCCGATTTGTCACTGTTCAGCGAACTCGGTAAACATACACTGTTTGCAGCTTCAGCTAACTGATAAAGCCACGAACTAAAATGAGAGAGAGTGCATGTATCATGAAGTGTTTGCGTATAAATAAATTTAGTCGAATTGGTGGGGCAGTTTATCAACAAGCTCCTGCAATAGAGTTGGATTACTTAAGTGAGTAATCATTCCAGATCCTTCTTTTTTAACTTTCTCTTACTAAGAGAAAGATATTGTTTTCATGAAAATTTTCGACCTCAAGATTTTGATTGATTCTAACATTACGATGATAGCGGAGCCTAAAAAAGTGTTTTTTGGAATTCCGTCCGTCAGTCCGTCTGTCCGTAATGGTCTCCCCAGCCTAAACGGCTTGGCCGATTTTCTTCAAACTTCGTATCCAAGCTTGTTTTGGTCATAATTCTAGGCCATTTTTTTGTTTGCTTTTAGCCATGTTATTAACGGTACCTGCCATATAAAATTGCACATAACCTCAATTTTCTCGAAAACGGCTCTAACGATTTTGATTAAACTTTATACATACTATAAGCATATTAGTTCCAACAAAACAGCATACCCAGTTTTTTGAGAAAATCCATATAACGGATTTTGTCATTCAGGCCATACAAAGAAAATTGTTAATTTCTCGCAAACTTCTATGTCAAATTGAATTAAATTTAATATATATACTACTATAATAGTTTCCATATAATTGGTTTTAGCCCATTTATCACTTAACGGAATTTTCAGTTTTGGCCAATAACTAAAATTAATTATTTTTCACATAGACACCGATTCCTTCAAATTTCGGAGTAAACGATCGTATAATCAAATTTCGACATTTTATATAATTTTTAACATTAATAATCTAAATGCGCACTATTTGATCTAATGCCGAACTCGCTGTGAAAGAGAAAGTTGCGTACGACTCAGTCGTGCACCCACCACTCGTTTTAAGGTTTATTTATTCACAATTTCTTTAATATTAATTAATAGCCTAAATAAACTTAAAGACTAGACATTTTTAACTTTTGCCAAAGTAAAAGACCATTATGGTTCGCATAACATGATATATAATTTGTTTGTTTAATTCAATTTTTATATTTTTTGTAAATTGTTGTATTATTGTTATGTACTATATTTTTTTTTGAAAATAGGACAGTCGCAACTTTTTTTTTATATAAAACTAAAACATATAAGACTAACTTAACCTATCTAAACCTACCTAGGCCCTGCCATGTGATCTCTATTCCATCGACTTCAGATTCCAGATCCTTTTATGGTTGCACATAGATTTTGAACGGCGATCGCGAAGCTGATGATACTGTCCAGTTTCTCAGATTTCGGTGGAGGGGTAGCGTAGATCTTTTGCAGCAGCGTGTAGATAATGAGTTCTGGTCGCCCATATAATATTTTAAGCGTAGATATAACACGAGGAACACAATTTGGCTTGATCAGCCAAATTGTGTAGTTTTGATCACGTTTCTCCCTTTCTTCACGCTCACTTTGTTTTCTTTTCTCCGTCAGTCGTCTTTGCTCCTCTAACTTTCGCAATTCTAGATCGCCTGGTGGTTGATGCTTTCGATGTCCATGTGATACAACTGATGATCCTCTTATTAGTGTTGAGCACGCCACATTTGAGGTCCCATACATGTGTTCAGCATCTTCCAGAGTGCACGTCGAGCATTTCCATGGATGACGTGGTACAGAGCTATTGGCGCCCACGCAGTTGAAGTGATACCAAGATCCACATTTTGGATTGTCACACAATACCATATTTTCTACAGAATCAGATGCACTACACGCTTTGCAATTGTATTGCCTTGTATCGTGCTCTTTCGCGTTTGATTTGGCAGATTGGCATCCATTAGGGACGCTTCTGCTGTTTTTGGCATTTTGGGTTTAAGTAGTAAAATAGTAAAATAGACAGTTTTGATACATAGTTTTTAACATAGAGAAATAATTTAGCTACATATAACTCAAAGTATATGGATCGACTCAAAATCGATAGCTGAGTCGATTTAGCCATGTCTGTCCGTTACCAGTTTTTGGGGCTTAAATTTTGATCTTGATGAAATTTGGTACACGTGCTCTTTGTTGCTTCCAGCAGAAGAATTGTAAAAAAATTTAAAATCAACCCACTGCCACGCCGCCTTTAAAAAAAACGTAGTTTTTGGCCAAATCGTAAGGAATTTTAAAAAAGTGTCTGAGAAGCGTATTTAGACAATCGTAATATCTATATTTAGTTCACATAAAGTTTTTGCCACGCCCACTTTTTGGGGGTTAAAGGGTTAAAATGGTCTATAGACGAAATGTTCATATTAACAATACTAATGATTCTGCATCAACATTTTTTTTCGAAAATTTTAAAATTTAACCGAAAAACGTTTTTTATTAAAAACGCCCCCAAAAAATGGGCGTGGCAAAAAACTTTTTACTGAGGAAATATAGGTAATTCGATTCTCTAAATATGCTGCTCGGACCTTTTTTTTGCAATTCTTTACGGTTTGGCCAAAACAAACGTTTTCCTAAAAAGGGGGCGTGGCAGTGGGCGGATTTAAAAAATGTTTACACTTGTTCTGGTGACTCGGACAAGGATCCTATATACCAAATTTCATTATCCTAGCTCCAAATTCAAGGCCCAGAAATCGGTGACGAACAGACAGACGGACGGACGGACGAACGGACGGACGGACAGACAGACATGGCTAATTCGACTCAGCAAGCGATTCTGAGTCGATCCATATACTTTGAGGTATATGTAGCAAAATTATTTATCTATGTTACAAACTATGTATCAAAACTAATATACCCCTATGGGATGGGGTATAAAAATGTTGATGCAGAATCATTAGTAATGTTAATATAAACATTTCGTCAATAGACCATTTTAACCCACGCCCACTTTTTGGGGGCGTTTTTATATAAAAACCATTTTTATACACTACCCCATAACGCATGCAGGAGAAAAACCTTGTCTTTTTAGAACCGTAAAATTTGTTCTGACAATGTCATTTTCTTTGTTTAATCCCCATTGTGTTTGAAGCCATGTCCACATTTTGGGAGGTTAGTTTTACAGATGGGATGGGATAGGGTATTCAACGATCCGCACAGCGGATTGTAGCCTTCTCATATGTTTTTTTTTACTTTTATGAACTCGGCTTCACTCAACTACATTAACTTTTTTTTTAAATTTTTTGTAGGCAAAACATATTCACTACTTTTGCTTTAAAAGTCTTCAAACCTACAACAGCACAGTAACTCAACTATTAATGCTTCACCTTTAAAATAAAAGGCATTCCTTGTATTGTTATAGTCATATGCCCATATGTCAGCGCAAGCTATCCAGTATCCGCCAAAACAAATTCTAATGATAACACGTTTATTGCTCGTGCATTAATCTAATTTGACATTACCCAATTAGCACAACTTTTCCTAATCCATGTCCTCGCGCAATGTAGATAGCCATCCGACAGGGATCATTAAGAACATTTCAAAACCCAATTCCTTAACTTGCATACACGATAAACAAGTATATCCCTTGACCATTCAATTTTACGAGTGGTTCATACAATTAAAAAAAATAAAAACCAGACTAAGTACAGAAAGATTCCTCAGTGCCATCACCATAGAGCCAAAGGCAAGCCATAATTGACCAACGAAACGTGAAATTAAATTTTCTACCCGAAATGCCACCGAAACCATCGAAGCTAGTCCGAATTTTCTACATGCCTTATCCTTCTCGAATGTACGTAAGCTAGGACATGTACTAGTATGTGTATTTGGGGCTCGTAAGAAGGCAACCGCAACCGCATCTCTATGTCGTTTAATCGCATTTAAGATTATGGAACTTGACCAATATAGGGACAACTAGGACTCTTAATATTACTACAAGGACTTACCACTCCGACGGAGAAATAATTGTTGATAATATTATACGGAGCTGAGCAATCCTTTTCTGATTGAATTTTTATTGGTTTCTGGATTGGAATGTTTAGAATGTTGCCGGTGTTCGTTATGTTCCCATTGCCATCACTGCCACCAGTGTCGATGACACCTTCCCCAGCCGATGGCAGCTGAGGATTACTATTTGCATCTACATTCGTCGGAGTCGTCGGAGTCGTTGGTGTGGTTGGAGTTGCTTGGTTTGTTGGTGTGGTCCTGGTTTGGGAGACGACCGTCCCTGGTGATGCTGGTGTCGATAAATATCCTGACACTGTCTGTTTATTGTTGTTCTGATTATCTGGATCCGGTTCTGTTGAATCCTTTATGAGTTCATTTGCTGTTGATGGTTTCTCGTGGTAGTGCCTCTGCAAGCGAAGTGGTGATAGTTGCAGATGATGCGAGAACAGGGGCGGACTGTTGGCGCTTGTAAAATGATTGTGCTCCTCACGGATTTTCGTTTCGATTGTTGACGTTGATATGCTCCTTGTGTTGTTAAATTCACTCGATGTGGCATTGGTGCCGTTGCGATGGATCTCCTCATACGATTCGATCAGTGACTTCTCCACAATAACGCGCTGGGATAATTCAATCACTTTTTGCATGTTCGAGTGTAGCTTAACCTATGGAATTGGGAAGAAGAAAGTTGGGATTTAGAATGATTATTAAAAGGGTTGTTGTGCAGAATTATAAAGGGTTGATAGTTAATTATGACAGGTTTTAGTATACGAACGATATGAACGCCTGATGAAACCTACTTTAGATTAAGACTGATTTTGTGATTAAACGTTTGGTTTATCCTAGAAAAAATTGGGTTTTATAATGTTAAGACACTTTTTCATAAAGCAAGCGAATGACAGATACCACAATTTCGACGGAAGGCTCAATGGATTCCGTTTCTGTGGATAACACGTTTGTTGAGGACAGCCCCCTTCAATAACTGTTATAGACCGTAGGTTGGGAAACACCACTCATTACTTCGAGTGTAGAAAAGGAGCTAGTCAAAAGCTGACAAATTAAAAACTACGGAAGATGTATCGAGCACCTTGTTATGGCGAACCTCAGAAAACAGTTCATAGAAAAAAGAAAGCGGGGCCAGCCCTCCACTCAGCCTGCTTGGTAAATAAGAAGCCCTCCACACATAAGCACGATAAAGTCACCCATGTTGTTTGGCACTGTATCAAGCTTAATGGTGATACGTATCTGGTTACCGGTTTCCGGTTTCATGAATGTATAAACCGTCCAGTCCTGTACACGAGGAGCGCGAATGAAGGAGAAGATACAACAGCGAATTCTGTGAGCTGTACCAAGATGTGGATGTAGTCCAAAAAGCCAAAACACGTCGACTACATTGGCTCGGCCACATCGAGCGAATGGACAATAATGCTCCAGCTAAGGGGATCTTCGAATCCCAGCCCCCCAGGTTCGAGAAGGCAAGAAAGACCGAACCACCGTTTGAAAGACCAAGCCATCGAGGATGCCAGAGCGCTTGGTCTAGACAACTGGAAATAGAGAGCCAGGGACCGTAGACAATGGAAGGTTGCAGTGTCTAAGCAGAGACTCTTCACGGGTCGGGAGCCCGATAAGTAAGTAAGTATGAACAGTCCAGTGCCTGACTTTATCATTCACTCCAAAAACGCAGATTCGATTTTGAATGACAAAGAAAAATAACGTGAAAACCTCTTCACCTCTTATTCAGTCATTGCATCAAGGACCAGGTGTATCAAGGATTTAGAAGAATAAAATAGTATCTGGATAAGGAGGGGACTGTGACAAAATTCTGGAAGCACTATGCATGTTGTATAAAGGGATATGGGAACTCTCATCAAACTAGCAAATTAGATTCGATCGAGGAGCTATCCACTTCGACGTCTAACTTACGGGTCTGGAGTAGGGCGAGGTATCCCCTAGTGCAGATTGTGTATTGAATTGCGTATTCTTATGATTCCCCTTATGTAGTAATGGTGGGTCTTTAACTTTTGCATCAGGCTCATCTGGTAAGATGGCATTTTTGAATTGAATTTCCACAAACTGTAGGAATTAAGGCTGAACTAGGCAAATATGATATTCAAAAAGTCAGCTCTCTCTTCAAAAATGCTCCTTTGCAACCAACAAAATTCAACTCACACACTAATATCGTCGTCGAATGATTATCTCACCTAATTCTGTGGCCACTTACCGTCGGTTTTAGGATTTCCTCCATTGTGGCGGTATTTGTCACTTCTATGCTCCAGCGGTCCAACATCACAATATTCGAGCGACTTATTTTGTCCATTAGTTTGGGGATGTTTTCACCCTCATACCCGCCACCCCATCGCAGGCAACGAGCTAAATCGTTTCCCGTCCCAAGTGGAATAACACCTATTGCTGGTTGTGATTGTAATTGAATGGAATCTAAACGAAAAAATAAACATAAGACCATCAGGCGCAGAAATAAAAAAAACGGAAAAAATGTTGACAAAACAAATAAAACCAATTACAGATGATGGAGGAGAGAATGAAGTACCTACCCATTGCTTCTAGAACCCAGCCGACAGTTCCATCGCCACCACAGCAAATAACTTTGAAATTTGGCAAATCCTTGAAGAGTGTTAGTCCTTTTGTGTATCGTACCATGAGACAAGCACAACGTACACATAAGTGAAATGATAAAGAGAAAATATATCAGAATTGCAAAAGAGGGAGTGGAAAAAAATAAACTTTTTTTTAAAGATACAGTATGATCGACTAGAATGGAGTTAAAAAGTTTTGGACTCTGGATCAATAATTTTTTTTTAAGTACAGTGTGCCTGTGATTAGTTTTTTGAACTCATGCGAGGTCTGGGTTTGATTCTCATACTCAACAACATATCCTACACCATTGAAGTTACAAACACGTCTATACTCGATTATCCTGGGTTATTGTCTTCTTTACCATGTCACAGAAAGTGACAAAATCGTTAGCTATTGCAGCCATTGGATAGTAAATGCATGGCATGGCTCCAAACGTGCACCGTGCGTAGAGATTTGACCCATGGACATGTATTGGACCTCATATGTGCTCAGGTTGTCACATTGCGACTTGTAGTCCAGTTATTCGCGAACCTGAGTTTTGTAGTTATATTAAAATGATAAAAAAATGCTATAGTTTACACAGATTCACATGGGAAATTAAATAAATATGTGCCTGCCTCTAGCTGTCGATCTGATGAATCAGATTACTTAGTTAATTACCTATATTACTTATTACAATGCAGACGTTTTGACAAGGTCTATGTCGCAGTACTGTTCGTTGAGCTCCTAATTGAATCTACGTCTCCATAATTAAAGAATTCCCGAAGAATTTGTTGCTCAAAATGTCTAAGGTTTTCTTCATCCGCCTTTGATATGGTCCATGCTTCGAACCCATAAGGGCATACAAAGGATCTCCATAGTTGTTCGAGTGAAACTTTTGTTGCTTAATTGTCTTCTTTGCTCGAAGAAACAGCGATTGGCAAGAGTCATTTTCGTTTTATTTTAGACGAGATGTCGTTGACAGAATTAAAAGCGGAGCCGAGGTAGACAAAGTCTTTTAATACATATCTCAAAGTTTTATCTGACAATAGTGACGTTCTGTACAATTCGTGTTTATAGTTGGACTTACCCTTATTTATCGCTTAACCTATTTTGCCACTTCCTTTTCTATACTAGCCAACGCGGTTGTGATATAAAGTTGTGTCGGCGTGTGCTAATAGTTGCGGCGATTTACGGTAGAATGTGCCTCTTGTCTTGGCTCGGGAGTTTTGTACAATCATCTGAAAAATGGTTTTCAAAAAGTCACATGGCACTGTATAGTTCTACAAATGCTTTCGTATGTGGCTTTGAAATCGATGAATAGGTGACGTGTATCGATTGCCGAAGTGTGAAAATTTGATCAGTTCTGAACTTTCCTGGCATTGATAACGCCCGATCAGGATGTTGTTGAAAGCTTTCAGGCGTATACATATTACGGCACATTAATTAGGTAACCTGTGCTGTGGTTCCATTCTTCAGACATACTTTCATACTCAGGAACATCATACCTTTAGTGCCACACTTTTCTTGCTCTTTTTTTTCGTTCTGAAAAACCTTCGAATCTTTTCTTCGTGTACATCGTTTTTAGCACCGAGCATCTGTCGACATTCTCCGTCAAACCAGGGGTTTCCGCAGCAGATTTCCTGTTAAGTGTTCTAATATTCTATGTACACATATATACATCGATGTTCCTTTGATGTTTAACGTGATCGTAAACGCTATAATCAGTCTTTTTCCAAGGCTTTTAGTTTACTTAACTTCAAAGATAAGTTAAGTCCAAATGTTCCTAATTTAAAATAATTAATATGATTCGAAATGTACTTTGGAAATTAAAAGAAAAATCAAATCATTTGTCGATCATACAGTAGGTCGTCTAACTACAAAATCTGTGACATTTAAGTTACCCCATATAAACAGCACCCAAATCTTACCTTCCTTCGGTCCACCCTTTGATAAGTCATAAACTTGCCGCGGATTCAGCATATACTGGAACTTTCTCAGGATTCGATCACCCTGCCGACCACCGCTCTTCGGATTGACAAAGACCAAAAGCGGGCAGCCGGTTTCTGATGGTGTTATTTGAAAGTGCGTCACCTGTGTTTGAGATGACTTTCAAAGTAAATAGACACATTTCAAAACAAAAAAAAAACTGTTAGTCACCTTAACCATATGAAGTTTACCACACCGATAAAAGTTAGTTTGACATGGGATTGGGATAGCCAAGGATATAAGGGGTGGACATTATGTGGAATAAACCTAAACACACAAAACCAAAACAAACTCACACTCTTGTCCACTCGCATACACCAAATAATGCTTAAGTTACCTTAAAATTAGTTGATTGATTTACTGAGCGCTGTCTGTCAAGCACTGCCGGACAAATGGCTGTAGGTGGGACAATTAATTCAGCATACTCTCCAAGTCCGCATTCCTTTTTCACTGTCGATGCACATCGATTGTGTAACTGAAAAGAGACAACAGCATAATGAGTATACGCCCATTTAGAGTAGATACATAGATAGAAATGTATGTCACATGGTGCCTTAGTGTGGCCAAAATAATATGATGTTCTGGGACAGTACAATTAATTATGATGGAAAAGACCAATTGATGCTCAAAACGAACGAATATATTCATAAAGTCAATGTGTGTAAAAGCCAAAAAGCTCTCAAAAAAGGTTCGTCAATTTTTTTAAATGAAAGGGGAAATGAAATGAAAAGTTTGCAAAATGCTGATGAAAATCATTTGCGACAGCTCCCTATCGACCAATCAATTTATTTAATAGAAATGAGAAATATATCCACATTTTGTGACAGCTGATTTATTTCAGAGGTGTATCAATTATTTCTTTATTATTCAATCTATTATTTGCCCATGAAGTCTGACAAAATGATAGAAAATGCTGTACACACAACATTACTATTTTTGTTACGTATACGCCATACAAATGGAAATGTGAAATTTAAAAAAAACACTCTGACCGATATAGATTTATTGTACTTTTACTAGAAATTGAAATATTTCTACGTATCATTTTTATTGTTTTGTTAAGTAAAATAAAAATAATTAATTTATGGTTGCGGTTTTTGACCAGGGGTATGTCGCTGTACAGCTCGTATAGTTCGTGGTTGAATCTTCGTCTGCATAGCCCGTCAACGTAAATGGGACCGAAGATTTTTCAAAGAATTTCTTCATCCGCTTTTGGTAGAGCAGGACTGGGATGATCAGGGTCTTATATAGGATTTCCTTAGTAGTTCGAATAGCTTTAAATAGCTTTACTATTTAATAGCCTTCTTAGCCCGAAGAAACAGCGATTGGCAAGAGAAATTCTTCGTTTGATTTCTGACGAGATGTTGTTGTCGGAGTTAACAACATCTGCCGAAGTGTGAAAATTTGATCGGTTGTGGACTTTCCTGGCCTAAAACCACACTGATAAGGGCTGATCATGTTGTTGGTAAACGGATTCAGGCGTTACGGCAGATAGGCAAGCTCAGCGGGAAGGCCGTCATTTCCGGCGGCCTTATTAAGCTTGAGTTTAGATATTGCTATCCTCACTTCACATTAGTCGGGTGGTTGGCAGTTTATGCTGCCGTTGCCAATATTAAATGGTTTGTTCTGTCTGACAGCGGAATGTTGTTCCTCATTGCCGGTTAACAGTCTGCGGAAGTGGTTCTTCCATATCCTCAGCATCGACTGTTTCTCCACTACGATATTTCCTTGTTCATCTCGACAGGATTCTGTTCGAGCCTTGTATCCTTGGCTTTGACGTTTTACACTTTGGTAAAACTTGCGAACATCGTTCCTGGAGTGGCAGCTCTCTATATCCTCGATCGCGCGCTTTTCTTGCTCATTTTTCTTCTTTCTGAAAAGCCGGTGTTCTTCCCTTCTTCTTTGCCTATAGAGCTCAATGGTAGCTCTCGTCTTCACCTGCAGCTTAGCCTTGTAGGCTTCGTTCTTGGCTGCGAGCATCTGTCGGCATTCGTCATCAAACCTGGGGTTTCTTGCTGGTGGCCGCGAGAAACCTAGTACATCAGCTGCGACTGATCTAATGTCTCGTTAGCATCGTTGCCATTGTTCTTCGACATTAGATGCTGGTGGTATGGTGTCAATCGAGAGGTTAAGGGATACGCGTTGCGCGAAGGCCTTGGCGGTCTCTTGCGATTGCAGTCTTTCGACACTAATTTTTTTCACAGTATTTCTAGTTTTTTGTGGCGTGGTGGTTTTCCGCATCCTTACCTTGGCTGCAACAAGGTATTGGTCCGAGTCGATTTTAGCCCGTCGGAATGTTCGGACATCCAAAATACTGGATGCGTGTCTCTTTTCTATCGCAATGTGAACAATTTGGTTGACTGTTCGTTGATCTGGAGACCGCCATGTCCGCTTATGGATATCGAGGTGAGGAAACCGTGTGCTGGCTATAGTGGCATTTCGTTCCGTACCGAATTCAATTAGCCTAAGTCCGTTACTAGACGTGTTGTCCTGTAGGCTATATTATCCGACAATACTGCTTAAGATGTCTTCTCTTCCTACCTTTGCGTTAAAATCTCCACGGCGATTTTAACATCATACTTTGGTAGTCGCTCATAGGTGTTGTCAAGGAGCTCGTAGAAGCAATCCTTGGTTGTATCATCTTTCTTCTCTGTCGGAGCATGAGCGCATATAAGGCTTATGTTGGCAAATTTGGCTTTGGTGCGGATTGTTACAATGTGTTAGCTTATATCTTGGAAATATAAGACTTCTTGCCTAAGTCTTGCACTTATAACAAATCCGCATCCAAATAGTCGCTGTTTCTGCTCACTATAACACGGTCCATAGTAGATGTCACAGTTTTTCATTCTCTTTTTACCCGACCCAACCCATCGTATTTCCTGGATGGCAGTAATGTCTGCTTTGTAGCAGTTACGGGCTTCCGCTAGTTGTTCGCCTGCACCTCTCCTGTTTAATGTTCTCACATTCCAGGTGCAGATACGAACGTTGTCCAGTAATATCAGTCCTTTCGAGGCTATTAGTTGCTTCGTAACAATTTTTTTTTTCGCACTCATAAAAAATAAGTACATTTGATGAGTAGCCAGAGTTGCGAGCACTGGGCATTGCCAAGTTAAAGCCAATCAGAGTCTACCCTCGTTCTACAACACCCAACCATGCTGATTATACACGATCACAACTATTGGTACCGCTTGGGATAATCTTAACTCTGTAATTTTGGCAAATTACATCAAAGGTTGCGATATATAAGCGATAATGAATGAAAGATGGATGGTTAACAAGCAAATGGGATTTCACTGATATATAAAGTATGTAAGTACTTTTGGCTGACACTTCTGCAAAATGCAGTGATTAAAATAGAAATGAATGTATGAATGTTTTATCCTCATAAAGTTGTTAGCCACGCCCACTTTTTGGGAATATTATTTTTAAAGATAGGATGGAATCCGCAAAGTGGATTGTAGCCTTCTCATATGTTTTTTTTTTCATTAGAGTATCGACAATGGAGTTCCATTAGGGATTCTTCGTTCTTCCACGAGGTTGACGGTTAGGACAGCCTGATGAAATTCTATCAATGAAAGTATGTGAGCAGGCTGCCACAAGGCTGTTTTCTTCTTTAGTATTGCTTTTTAGGACTATGAAGAATGCACTAAATTACTCTTTAGAGTGAGAAGTAAATACATAATTTTCTCTGTTCATGACTAAAATGGTGGTTAGTATCGAGCTTTGTAAAAATCTATAAAATAAGGCCGAAATTATTTCGCTTTCATTAGAAAAAAAATGTCTTTCGTCGTCTTTTCGGCTTTATATATATCGCCTTAGCAGCATACGCTGTTGATATTGACCTAAGCATGAACCGTATTCAAAGCCGATTACAAGCTGTTAACAAGCTGTTGTGGTAGCTAGGACATAATAGAGTAAATGGACACCAATATCCTTGACCGCAGAGTCTCGGTTCACTCGTTTCACTCCATTACTAAAATATCTAAAAAAAGGTTCTGAGACGGACATATAAGACGAGGTAACTGAGAGGTATGTTTTTTATTAACCATAAGCCTATTCTTATAAAAGTGAAACGAAGTGACCGATACTGTTTCCTTCTCCTAGTACTCCTTAACATCCCTCGTTCATTGTTAATGGATTATTGTAAACTGTTTAAACACAAGGGACTACACTTCATCATATAACCAAGAAATGATCTTACCTTTACAAAGTTTCACTAAAAAAATCTTCATTTAAAAAGGCTTCACAAAAAAAGAAATATATTAACCTACACCCATCTTAAACAAGGGTTTGACATGTATTTATGTAAAAAAATTCATAAATTTACGCCATCTCGTTCGTTCGTTCACTTTAATGTTATATTAATATTCTATCCTAATCTGCAAAAAAATCATTAAACAAAAATACTCATGACAAATTTCCGTTCCAAACTTTCAAAAGTCCCTAAGTATAGCTATGAAAGTGCTTAAAATTCAATTTGACAGAACACAGACAGAAATGCTTTGTTTTCTACTCAAAGGGCAATATTCCAATATATACCCCGAAATCTCGGCATCTCTGTCGTCCGACACTTTACCCGAAGATCTGTACAAACACCCTCGTACAACATCCTGCTATACCCAGCGTCGAACGCATATCCATAACCATTCAATATGTACACACAATTTCAAGTTCGTATACACTTGTCAAATGTCAAATATACTCGAAGATACTGTTATTTTATTACGAAAATGTACTAATACATACCATCATGTGACACCATCGACACGTTAGTCCTGTTATGCCATGGTACGCCTTTATACGTTTCCTACACTTGGAACAACGCCCATAGCAATTGCCTTCCACATAGTGATGCAAAAGATCGCCCCCGCCTTTAGACTTCTTGGACTTGACGTACGTTGTGATGCAGGAAGCTGGAGCATGTTGTACACATCTCTCGTGTACAGTATATTTGCATACTAAAACAAAAAAAAATACAAGATTAAGAATGTATATTAACAGGATGTACATGTGTTCGGTGGTCGACAGTTGACAGTGTCCGGGTGGTAGGAGTACGGGTACAAAGAATTCTCTAGATTACAAAAAAGAAAAGTACAGGGCATATTTGAGAAATTGGGATTTCGGCTAACATCCATTTAAAAGTCAAAAGGATAAATGGGATTATCACTTCTGAAGAAGAAATTCTGTTTCGGGGAAAATTTGATTACAGGAGATGGCAGAAAATTAAATAAATAATCGTGGAATCCTTAATTTACGTTATATGCACGAGATGAAAAATATAGGGTAAGCACTGGTGGTTTGAAGAAAAGTGTCTAACAGGTGAGCTAAATCTTTGTGTATGCTACTTAAATATGAATGAATATTTTGCGAAAATAATATTTTATGAAGCATTCTACTTTTTCTTATGAAGGCTCGGTAAGTAGATTTTGTGATGACTGCCATTTTTTGATGAATATTTTCTTTCAAATGCATCAGGGAAATGGGTTTATTGATTTCAAATAACCCTACAGGAAAAAAATCATAGAGGTTAAATAAATACTGCGTGTTGACCATTGAAAATTTCACCGTTTTTGACGTTTATGATGTTGTTTCGTACTGCTGGAATCATGTTCTTTAGTTATTGCTAAATATGTTTCGTAATTCAGGCGCATAGAAGTCCAAGCAACAAAGATCATCGGTAAAGACGTTCGTATCTGCAGCTGGAATGTGAGAACGTTAAACAGGAGAGGTGCAGGCGAATAACTTATCAGCTACCGTCGAAGTACGATGTTAAAAGAGAAGACATCTTAGCAGTATTGTCGTTGCCAGATGTTATCGGGTAGGCTGTCTAATCATGCAGTATCCAATGTGTCTGCATTCTCTGACCCATGTCTTTCCGTTGACGCTTCCACATCTACAGAGTCTTTGCCTCGATTGGAGAAAAATATTTCCATGGAAGAAAGCAAACCCCAGAAGTATTCTGAAACAGTTTTAATACAATCGGCCCCGCCTCATGTAGCCAATGATAAAGTTGTCGCTCCTAAAGGAAAGCGAAAGCGTGATACTAACTCATTATCGGTTAATTCGAGAGCTAAACGCTCTAACCTTAGAAGGATTGTCTTCGACTGAGGTTACTCCTACTACTCTCAATAAATCGTCTACTTTAATTCCTTTATTGACTTCAAAATTATCCACAATTGAATCGATTCCTTTACCCAAATCGATTTTTATATTGCGGTTGAAACCATGTACTTCCTCCGAAGATGTGATCAGTCACTTGGTTTCAACAAATCTCATCCCAACAGGTACTTCTATTAAATGTACCAAAATTAGTAAATCGGATGGTTCGTTTCTTCATTTGAAATAGAAGTACCTCCTACTCTATTCGCGAAAGTATGTGACATTAACTCATGGCCCTTAAACACTATTGTCAATGAGTTTAAGCCACGTAGAGCTAAACTCAGAGTCATCTGCTCTGCATCAAAAAACTCTACAGACTGTCCCTGTACTTCCAAAATGTAAGAGGGCTCCGAACAAAAACCAAACAATTTCTTCTAAATTCCCAAGCGCTTTCACACGACATATTCTCCCTGACTGAAACGTGGCTTAACGCCAGTGTACTTGACTCGGAACTCATTAATCACGAGTTGTCCGTACATAGGAATGACCGCCATGTAAATGACTAATAGGCACTTGGAGGAGATGTTCTTACTGCGGTTCGCAGTCATCTAACCTCTGAAAAAAATGAATTTCCATTTCCTCTTAATATTGAATTAATCTGTGTCAAGGTTACTTAACACACTTTACACTCTGTATACTGAGCTATCAAAGGCTTTAGAATCTTTGACTTATCTTGTTGTGACAGTACTATTATGCTGCGCGATTTCAACTTGCCACACATAGAATGGGTGCCTTCAGAGGGAGAACCTTTTTTTATACCATCAGAAGCCTCTGCACAACAAGAGCTATCATTACTTGATAACATTTAATCATTTGACTTACAGCAAACAACCTGTATAGAAAATCATAATGATCGAATCCTCGATTTAGTTTTTCTTCTTACTCTGTTAGTACTGCAGTATTAGAATCTAGTACCAGCATTACTAACATAGACAAAAATCATCCTCCACTGGATATTTTCATTGACATAGCCGGACATCTGTACGAAAATGCTTACTCTTATGATCGTTCGTACTCTTTTGACTTTCGGAAAGCGAACTTTGAAAGGCTATCCGAAGAAATTATTCAATTGAATGTGAATATTGACGGCTTTTCCAATTTAGAAGAAACTGTTAAAAAAATTCTATCTTCTAGTAAAAGATTGCATGGACAGAACTATGCCAATCAACCATTCTAAGAATCCTTGGTACATGAAAGAACTTAAATCTCTTCGAAATAGACGTAACCGGGCCTGGAATAATTTTGTAAAAAGCCAAAATCATTACGACTCTGATAATAACCAGAATTATTTTAATGAATTCTCTGCGATGTCTAGAAATTTATATAATGGCTATATAGTCAAAAGGGAAAACGCTCGTGACCCTAAACGTTTTTGGGGATTTGTCAATTCGAAGAGATAAACGGATGGATATCCAGCCAATTTCACAATAATAGAAAAACATCGAGCTCGCAAATTACATCAAACTTATTCGCAGAAAGCTTTAGTAAATCATTTATTGATACCGCACTAGTCGTAGACGAACATTATTTTAGTTATCTCAATAACTGCCCTCATGTAAGCTTCAGTAACGTTACATTTGACGATGAAACTTCTTAAATAATGACTATTCTACGGGATACGATTGAATCCCAACAATAGTCGTAAATCAATGCAAAGATGCTTTTTTTCCATTTATAACGCCTGTTTTTAAAAAAGGTGAGCTAGGGGATATATCTAATTATAGACCTATCTCAAAACTATCTTGCATTCCAAAGTTATTCGAACATATTATTTGTGATAAATTGGTCTTCCTTTATTTAAACATTATCTGTGAAGAACAGCATGGCTTTTTTTTAACATCGTTCTACTGTATAAAATCTATTAACTGTTATGCATTATTGTTCCAATAGTTTGGAAAATAAAAGAGAAGTCGACTTCTTCAAAGCCTTTGACAAGTTATCACATAACATCATAATTTTTTAACTTAAGGTGTATAGATTCCCTGCAGGATTCATAAGTTGGGTTAAATCATATCTCTTATTGAGAACGTACCAAGTAAAATTTAGAGGTTCCGAGTCCAAACCTTTTGTTGCTCAATCTGGAGTACCTCAAGGAAGTCATTTAGGGCCAATTTTAATTATACTGGCAATTAACGATGTAAGAGATTGTATTCGGGATAGCAAAATATTGATATATGCTGATGATATGTGTATGGTAATAATCGACGATTTCTTAATCGAGAACAAAATTCCAACGCCAAGGCAAAAATAAACGAGCAAAGTCCTCAAACGTTATAATTTTATTTTGTGTTACCTATTGCGATGCTGGTTCAAACTCAAGTGAACGAGAAAATCTGATCTCGTTGCGCACTAACATTGCATAGTTAACAAAATGTAATGAAGAATAGAATAATAAAGCATAATACAAAATAGAATAAGAAAGTAACTTAATTAGAGCAAGTCTGCAAACTGCACAACTGGAAGAGCGAGAGAGAGCAGCTTACAGCAAGAGCAATTAACTTAGTAACAAATTGGAGAATTAATTGATAAGCATGAATTACAATTATTAAATGAATACATGTTGGTTTAATTTAGTTTTACGCTAAATTTTTAAGATATTCCTAAACATTCACCCACCCCTGAAACACAGTTTCAGCATAAGGGTAAACGAGCCAGCTTATGAATTGGACGAAGAAAATTTCCTTTGCTGGTCTTCAGAGAAACTACTCGAATACGTCCATCTTTTCCAGGGTGAGTGCGGATAACTCGAACCATCATCCATTTTCCGGGTTGTAGATTTGAATCCTTTATAAGAACTAAGTCATCAATTTTCAAATCAGGTTGAGATTGTTGCCATTTAGGTCGGTTTTGAAACGATGTGATGTACTCCATGCTCCAACGTTTCCAGTAGACTTGAACTTTTGGCTATATGGATTGCCAAGATGATAATCGATTTGTTGGTATATCCAATGATGGTTCCGGAACTGATGAATAAGGTTCACCTAGAAAGAAGTGAGCAGGAGTTAGAACATCAATATCATTGTCAGACATCTGACATAAAGGTCTAGAATTAAGTATTGCTTCTATCTGCGTAATGTATACAATTCTTCGAAATTAAGAATATCTTCTCCGATTACCCGTCGGAGATGATGTTTGACGGATTTTACGCCCGCTTCCCACAGTCCGCCGAAGTGTGGTGCGGAGGGGGGTATAAAATGCCATGTAATGCCATCTCGCACAAATGTCTCTTCCACAGATGAATTATGTTGTTGGGAGAGAACAAGATTGTGTAATTCAGATAATGTGCGAGCGGCTCCTCGAAAATTCGTCCCGTTATCGGTATACATATGGGACGGCTTTCCTCTTCGAGAAACGAAGCGATGAAGTGCAGCTATGAACGCATCCGTACTGAGATCACTTACGAGTTCCAGATGGATGGCCTTCGTTATAAGCATACAAACAAGGAGATGTATCCCTTGGTGACGTGTGATTTCCTTCCAGCCTTCGATTTGATGGCGATCGGACCTGCGTAATCGCATCCACAGTGAGCGAAAGGCCTGGATTGAATTATTCTTTGGGGTGGTAGATTTCCCATTAGTTGGTTCGCTGTAGCTTTTCTCTGCTTGAAACACGAAAAACATTCGTGTGAGATCTTCCTCAGTAAGTTTCTGCAACCGATTATCCAGTATTCCTGGCGAACAATTGCGAAGAGCGTAGAAACACCTGGATGCAGAAATATATGGTGTGCGTCGAGTAGAATTAGCTTTGTAATGCGATGATCTTTGGGTAATATTATGGGATGCTTTGCGTTGTAGGCGATGTAAGATTCCTCGATTCTTCCACCAACGCGAAGTACTTTTTCGTCATCTAAAAATGGATTGAGATTTAAAATTTTGCAATTGTTGTTTAATTTACCATATCTTTCGAGATCCTGCATCGATTTTCCGAAATACTTGTTTTGAAGCCATTTGATGAGATTCAGTTTTGCGTTTCGTAGTTCCTGACTTTTTAAATGAGGAGAAAAGTGATTAGTATGTTTTCGACTATTTGAAATGAACCGAAACAGAAATGCAACGCTTCAGATCAGTTTGTTCCAGGATGAAAATGCATTTGCGAGGTTTTCGAAGGGATGAACAGAAGTCACGATGTGGAGGGTTTGTTGTTTATGTTTCCTTTCTTCCCTTGCGCATTCCGGGTCTTCTTCAGTGTCAATGGTGATGGGCCAGTTTTCCTCGTTTTGCAGTAGCCAATTTGGACCAAACCACCATATAGAGTGTTCCAACAACTTTGATGGCGATAGTCCACGGGATGCGCAATCCGCAGGGTTGTTCTCCGACCTCACATGAAACCATCGACTTCGTGGAATGGTATTCAATATTTCTGCTGTGCGATTACCTACAATTGTGTCCCATCGGCGAGACGGTGAAGACAGCCATGACAGTAGACCGTCGAATCACTCCATGCGTAAACATTAGGAAATCTTATTTTTAAAGACTTTTGCACTGCTTCAAGAAGTCTAGCCAGTAACAACGCTGCACACAGCTCGAGTCGTTGAATGCTCAGTTGTTTTAGTGGAGAGACACGCGTTTTAGCTGCTACAATTTGAGTATGAATTTGTCCATTTGGTAATTGGTACCGAGAATAAATTACAGCAGCATAAGCGGCCTGTGACGCATCCGAGAATCCATGTAATTGAAAAGAGATAGCAGATAAACCTATAGAACGAGGAATTTCGAGTTGACTAAGTGCAGATAATTCCTCTCGATGTCTTAGCCAAAGGGTTGCAACCGATTCGGGGACTTCATCATCCCAGTCTAACTTCCGATGCCAAAGGTTCTGAAAGAGTATCTTTAGAAGAATAACCGAGGGAGCGAGAAACCCGAGAGGATCAAAAATACTCGCGACATCTCTCAAGATTTGTCGTTTTGTAACTCGTTCTATAGGGCGCAGATTTAAAAGAAAACCGAATATGTCCTTCTTAGGGTTCCAGCACAAACCTAACACCTTTATCCAGGGTTCACTACCGGTATCCAATGAATATATTTCGTTTGGCACCTCTATCGAATTCTGCAAAAGCTCTATGGAATTACTTTGCCATTTGCTGAGCTCGAATCCTCCTTTGGAAAGAAGTTTTATCAGCGTTTTCTTCTTCGAGATTGCTTCCTCTAAGGAGTCAGCACCTGTTGCAACGCCGTCTACATAGAAATCGTTGAGTATAATGTCAGCTGCGATGGGGTATTCGTTTTGGTAGTCGCGTGCAAGTTGTTCAAGCACCCGAATTGATTGAAAGGGTGCACATGATGTGCCATAAGTGACTGTGCACAGTTGAAAGTGCTCGAGAGGGTCCTTAGGCGATTTTCGCCAAATTATCCGTAAAAATTTTCTGTCTTTTTCGGAAATCCATATTTGACGGAACATTTTGATTATAAACTTAAACAAACTGAGAAGAGATTTCTTTGAATTGGTGATCCGATCATTAAACTTTCATTAAACTTTATCCTTGAAGGATCCATCGAAAACCACACGAAGTTTAGTGAAGGCGCTGTCCGGTTTTAGAACGGCATGATGGGGTAAGTAGAATACGTTTTTCATATTAGTATCTGCCTCCGCAACTTTACACATATGTCCTAGCGAGAGGTATTCTTTGAGAAACTTGTTGTAGCCTATCCGAAGTAGTTCATTTTTTTGAAATTTTCTTTTCATCGAGTTCAGTCGATGAATTGCACCATGAATGGTGTCCGAAAACTGTGTAGGTACCTTGAAAGGAAGGTCAACTATATATTTCCCTTCAGCATCTCTACAATAGGTTTTTAGAAAGTGATCCTCGATTTCCTTTTCCTCTTCCGAAAGAAACGCTTTTGGATCTACTTCCTCAATATTCCAAAAAGCTTGTAGCATTGTATCAACGTTTAATATGCCGAGATTCGAATGAATATTAAGTGGGTTGATATGAGACAACTTCCCTGCTAAGACCCAACCAAAGACTGTTTTTTGAGCAATAGGGTATCCTCCTTCACTATATCTTATTTCGCCTTCTAATAAGTCCCACATCTTATCAGCTCCTAACAGCATGTCAACTGAGCAAGATTGATTAAATGATGGGTCCGCCAAGTCGAGGTCATTAATATTCTTCCAATCCGTAACATCAAAAGAAATAGTTGGTAATTTTGCGGTTACCTGAGGCAAGACATATGCATCAACGAAAATTGTTACTGAATCGATACGAGGGCTTATGCTCAATGAAACTAAACCCCTAGCTTCTCCTGCAGCGGAAGAACCAATTCCGTTTATTAAAACTCGTGCCTTTCGTCGTTTCAACCCTAGTCGTTGAACACACGATTCAGAGACAAAAGATACCTCAGATCCCGTGTCCAAGAGAAACCGAACTTGTTGATATTCGACCCGGCTATCCAACACCTTGCCTATAGCAGTGGGTAATAGAGTTTGAGGAAACCGTTGTGTGTCCTTCAGGGAATGATTTGTAGTTACATTGTTCTCCAATGGTAACTGCTGCGTCGTCTGTAAGCTACTACTGCTAGTACCAGGTTGTACTGCCTGGTTTCCTTGTGCTACGTTTGTAGACGTCGAATTTGTAGAAGCCGATGTCGTGGACTCGAAATGAACGAGGCTATGATGGCGGGTGTTACAAGTTCTGCATCGAGACTTTGACAAACAGCGAGATGAAATATGTCCAGAACGAAGACAATTAAAACATAACCTACTCGACTTCACAAACTCCCTTTTTGCTTGAATGCTCAGCGATAAAAATTCAGACAGATTGATGACGATGAAGCGTGATTACTTCTCACCGCAGGATTTCTAGTTCTGTTTGGTTCACGAACATTATGGCTTCTGCAATTTTCCAATGCCTCACATCTTCGCTCTAAGAAATTCAAGAAGTTGTCAATGGTAGGATAATCTTCATCCACACTGACTTCCGACCAAGACTGTCGTGTTTCCCTATCTACCTTGTTCAACAAAAGGTAAATTAGCCAAGGATAACGATCTAATGAATTAATGGACGAAAGAGTCCTGACTACCTCATCTGCTCCGTCCGATATCTTGCGCAAAGTATAGACATTAGGAGCATTAATGGATGGTAAATCAAGAAATGTTTTTATATAATTGTTGATGATATGACGTGGTCTATCATATCGACATTCTAGTCATTCCCAAGCTTGAGCATATGTAGCGTCGGCAATAGTGATATGACTCAACAACTGTAGTGCCTCTCCACGAAGATGAGATTTCAACAGATGAAATTTTTGAGTTGGGGTCAGATGTGTTCGATTATGTATGGCACCTTCAAACATATCTCGAAAGGTGGGTCATTCTCGATAAATTCCCGAAAATGGTTCAATTCGAATCTGAGGTAAAAATGTGACGAAGGCAAATCGGCTGAGATATTTAGCCGTTCTGCTAACACAGCTTGCTGTTGCGTTAAGCGATTTACCGCAGCAGTCTGCTCCTCCAGACCAGCTACATTATTTGTTGAACTAGGAGTAGCGCGTTCTCTAACTGCTGAATTATTTGTTGAAGTAGGAGTACTGCGTTCTCTAATTGCTGCTAATAAAATGGATTTTACTACTAGATATTTAGATTCGAACTCCTCAAAGTCTGGGTCAGGATCTTCATAACCTTCCTCATCAATAAACTAGTACATATAATCTTGCGAACTCTTGAAGTCAACCCACAACTCATTAACTTTTTCCATTCGCACTTCTAATGCCTCCAATGACACGGTGTCTACAATTTCTTCCGTAAAAGAAGCATGTTTCGTTAAGGAACCTTTTATGCGTCCACGTGTGCCACGTAAAGCAGCTAACTTTGCCTTTGAAGTCATTTTAATAAGCCATGTTAATGAGTTCTAAATCACGTGATCCAACTTTGGACAAGCAAAGTCTATTGCAAAAAACCGCACGTAATTCAAATGCACAGCAACTAGCAATCACCTCTCTCTTTATATCCACAACAAATGCCGATTGAAAAACCTCGCAATCCCAAATTTCAAAGCTAATCTACACTTCAGGTACTCCAGTCAATAATCCACAAATAACTATCCACCTCGAAATATCAATCCAATACTTATCGAAAGAAAACCATGCAATCGATCAACCAAACAGCAACAAAAATATCACATGTGCGCAAAAACTAAAATCCCAAATGAGCGAGCGATTGACGGAATGGAAAAGATTTATGCAAATTGATTTAAAGCGAAATGACGACGATCCAAAACGAATCCAAGATTATTTAAGTCGAAACGAAGACGATATCCAAAATTAATCCAATAAATAATCTGGCTCAATATGGACCAGAATGTATGGTAATAATCGACGATTTCTTAATCGAGAACAAAATTCCAACGCCAAGGCAAAAAAAAGAGCAAAGTCCTCAAACGTTATAATTTTATTTTGTGTTACCTATTGCGATGCTGGTCCAAACTCAAGTGAACGAGAAAATCTGACCTCGTTGCGCACTAACATTGCATAGTTAACAAAATATAATGAAGAATAGAATAATAAAGCATAATACAAAAGAGAATAAGAAAGTAACTTAATTAGAGCAAGTCTGCAAACTGCACAATCTGAAGAGCGAGAGAGAGCAGCTTACAGCAAGAGCAATTAACTTAGTAACAAATTGGAGAATTAATTGATAAGCATGAATTACAATTATTAAATGAATTAATGTTGGTTTCATTTAGTTTTACGCTAAATGTTTTAGATATTCCTAAACAATATGAACATTTTCATTAGTGTAGGAGATCTAAAAGATTCGCTTTCATTACAAACCGATTTAAGTAGTTTTACCATATGGTGTCTTAAAAACGTGCTCCATCTAATTTTAATTATACTCTGTCCGGGCACACTTTCTGTCGTGTAGACAGTTTTAAAGATCTTGGTGTTTAACTTGATCCTAAATTGGAGTTTAATAAACACATTTATCTCATCGTCAATAAATTCAGCTCTATGTTGGGATTTATAAAAAGGTCGTCAAAAGAGTTTAATAACCCTTACGTCACCCTTTCTCTTTATAACTATCTCGTTCGCCCTCATTTGGAGTATGCCTCACAAGTTTGGACATCCTTCTATGCAATTCATTCAAATAGCATTAAATCAGTCCAACGTAAGTCCATAAGATTTGCTTTGAGAGGTCTTCCATGGGATGACAGAATTTGCACCGCATAGTTTGAAAACACTCTGCGAAAATGTTTGCTAGACCCGTAATAAGTGTAAGTATATTTTGTTTCTTGTTTAATAATATATTATATATTTGTTGAATTCATTATTTGTTTATTGGTTTTGTTAGTGATGTCAGACTAAATAACTTCTATGTTCTGCTATGTCCCGCTAACAAATGCACTAAATGATGAGCCTGTGGATGCATATTATATGCTGTGGCAAATGCAATTCAATCGCTAAACCATTATGTCGGGAATTATACAAAATTAACTGGAAAAAGCGTGCCTTCATGTGAATCCCTTTATTTTCTTGCCACCCATTATATATCTTTTTGCCAAAACAAATTGTACACTCGTAAAATTTCAAGTCATTATAGAAGACGTAAAAGCTAACCACGTGAAATTGCTTACTCAGTTTCCTTAGAGCAAACATTTCAATCCTTCGTACGGTTAACGCAGTATGAAGGCTAAGATTCTGTAATCCACGTATATGCCTAAAAAAATATATCCGAACATTTTTTAATATGTAGGAAAATATGACATAATAACTCTCGCCTTTTTAATTATGTCGTTTAGAAATCCTATATAAATATTTTCTCTTTGAGATATAAAACGTTAATAGTATGCATACATGCTGACAAGATTGCTAAAGTTGACTTAAAGTTCTAACTAAGAGCGCAAACAGTTATCTCATTACCAGTTAATTTTGTTATATCTAAATTTAATTTTAAACTCTAGAAAGACACAAGTATATACCGTAGGAAGAAATACGAGAAAAGAAAAAGGATATTATGCAAAAATAAAAATGAATCACTTTTTGTTTATACTTACACACACAACAAAGACCCTTCTTTCCCAGGCCAACGAGCATATTCAGACAAAGGTTACAGTATGCAGGTTTGCTAAAGTGCTTCAGTCTCCACACATGAATGCCATCCTCCTTTAGGGCTGTATTATCCACTCCTGCAAAATAAAGTAAACAACCGTACAGTGACAAGCAAAAGGATCAACAAAAATTAAATTGCCAAAAGGATGGGAACAAAAGAAGAAAATGCTCCAAATGAGGAGTTAACATGGGTACCCTTTTGATGGGTTAAATTGAGACTCATGTCGTTACTTTAGTTGCCGACATAGATAATGGCTTTGCTCTATTGCATTGTGTTTGTGTGGGGGGAAATAAATGAAGTCTACATACCGAGTAACACCAGGAGCGGTATCGTTGTCAGGCCGCCCCTCTGCCATTCTTCTAAGGACACAGTGCCGTCAGCGTCATAGTCAATTTCCACCATCATCTCTTGTAATATCTGGAAATATAATTACATTTGTATATTGTTAGTGTTGCCGCCCGTTAGTATTTTTAAAACTTCGCAAACGTTCTGTTTAGTGCCGCCAGTGCGATAAATATTGGAAAATATCGGTGTATTAAAATATATCCATTATTTTTACACGCTGTAAATATACGTCCTGTCATGTCCTAAAAATCTTTTCTGACAGTTTTATAATTAGTTGTTTAAGCCCGCGTCAGAGATGGACACCAGCAATATGTGTCATATTTTAGTTTTTCTTTGATAAGGGCCAAAACGCAAGCCAGTAGTCTGAATAGTGTTTATGGTCAATGATACTGCGGCAGATAATCACGCGCAGTTTTTGTTTCGTCGGTTCCGTTCCGATAATTTCAATCACAAAGATGCACCACGGACTGGTAGCTAAATTGTCGATAAAATCATGGATATAGGCGAGTCTGATCGTCATGTAAGCACCGTTTCAATTAACCAGGAGCTAAACAAAAAAAAAACCAGGCGATGAAAATTGGATCATTCACGAGAACCTCAAGCAAAACCGGTTTGGGTCGAATTGCGTTGATCCTTTGTAGATGATTCCCAGCCGATCGCACAACAGCATACAGCAAAACCCATAGCATACAGGCCCATAAGCCTGGATTGATGTCAAGCTGTAAATTACATGTACGAGACTGAGTTGTACTTCAAGGTTACATTTTAAGTCCATTAATGGTTGCCCTATTAATGATATAGAGGTCCAAATCGCCGCTGGTAGCTTCGCCGATTGACTCAAAATGCGTTGCACTAGTGATGTGTCAACTTGAGTTGATAACGCGGATTTGGATTTTTATTTAACCAGAGTTGGCAAAATCGATTAAACGAACCGAATAATAAAATACAAAACTGCACTAACCCGAGTTGAACACATGATTTGGTACCGTTTAGGTAAGCAAACACACACGGATCAGACAAACAGCGACAGGTATTCAGATAGGGCTAGCCGCGTTGTACTTACATCGTCATTGCAATTCATCTCGGTAAGAATCAACCCGAGTTGTATAACGTTTCGTTCTTACGTGTGCATACCTAACTCGAGTTGACTAATTCGGTTTGCATTATGCAACTAGGACTGATTGAGTTTCAATTCGGGTTTTGAAATATTCGATTTGGTATAGCACTTCTCGGTATAGCACCACTAGATTCACACCATACCACCAGCATCTATTGTCAAAGAACAATGGCAACGATGCCAACAAGCCATTAGATCAGCCGCAACTGATGTTCTAGGTTTCTCGCGGCAACCAGCAAGAAACCCCTGGTTTAATGAGGAATGCCGAGAGATGATCGCAGCCAAGAACAAGGCTAAGCTGCAGGTGAAGAAAATAGCTGCCATTGAGCTCTATAGGCAGAGAAGAAGGGAAGAACACCGGCTTTTCAGAAAGAAGAAGAAAGAGCGAGAAAAGCGCGCGATCGAGGATATAGAGAGGTGCCACTCCAGGAACGATGTTCGCAAATTTTACAAAAGTGTAAAACGTCAAAGCTAAGGATACAAGGCTCGATCAGAATCCTGTCGAGATGAACAAGGAAATATCGTAGTTGAGACACAGTCGATGCTGAGGATATGGAAGAACCACTTCTGCAGACTGTTAAACGGCCCGCGATGACGAACAACATTCCGCTGTCAGGAAGAAGGAACCATTTAATATTTGCGAATGCAGCGAAAACTGCTAATGACCCGACCTAAGTGAAGTGAGGATAGCAATATCTAAACTCAAGCTTAATAAGGCCGCCGGAAATGACGGCCTTCCCGGTGAGCTTTATATAGCTGGCGGGGATGACTTGGTCAGTAACATATATACAAACTCATAAGAATGGAACCTCAGCATCGTTTGTCCGATCCACAAAAAAGAAGACCCTCTGAACTGCGTCAAATACAGAGGCATAAGTCTCCTCAACATCGCCTATATGATCTTATCTGCCGTAAACGCCTGAAATCGTTTACCAAAAACCTTATCGGCCTTTATCAGTGTGGTTTTAAGCTAGGAAAGTCCACAACCGATCCAATTCGGCAGATCCTGGAAAAAACCCAAGACGTCCAAATCAATACACATCACCTATTTATCGATTTCAAAGTCGCATACGACAGCTTTTATAGAGACGAACTATAAAGAGTCATGTCTAGTTTTGGTATACCGTCCAAACTCGTCCATTTGTGTAGGATGACGATGGAGAATTCTGGCTGCCCAATCAGGGTCAGAAACGACCTCATCGACACATTCGATTTCAAAAAAGGATCAGACAAGGCGATGCGCTGTCATGTGACTTCTTCAATTTGATTCTTGAGAGGATTGTGCAAAACTCCCGAGCCAACACCAGAGGCACAATTTTACAAAAATCGGTGCAACTACTAGAATACGCCGACGATATTGACATCATTGGACTCCACGTGATGTCATAACCACGTTTGCTAGTATAGAGAAGGAAGTGGCAAAAATGGGTTTAGTTAAGACTTAGTATATGCTGTCAACACGAAAGGACACACAACATCGACGAATTGGACAGAACGTCAATACTAAGGTAGTACGGGACTTTGTCTACCTCTGCTCCGCTATTAACTCTGACGATAACATCTCGTCAGGAATCAAACGAAGAATTGCTCTTGACAACCGCTGTTTTTTTCGGCTAAGAAGGCAATTTAGTATTAAAGCCCTCACACGAACAACTAAGGAGATCCTATACAAGACCCTGATCATCCCAGCCCTGCTCTACGGCGCTGAAGCGTGGACCGTATCAAAAGCGGATGAAGAAATCTTTTGTCGAGTCGAGAGAAAAATTAACTGAACTCAACCAACTTGGAGTGCGCAACTGGAGGCAGTTAGCTAAAGACCGGGCTAATTGGAGAGGCATGTTGGTTGAAGCCCAGGTTCATCCCGGACTGTAGCGCCACTTAAGTAAGTAAGTATACCACTTCTTCTATGTACCGAGTTGCACCTAATGGTTGAATATTATTATTATTGTGTTTGTTTGTGTTTCTCTTTCACATATGAAAATGACTTTTGCATTTGCGTTTAAATTGATAAATTGAAGTAAATAATGCAGAGCTGAAGAAAAAAAATCTATATTATGGGAAGTTTTTCAAAGACTTTTAAAAGTAAAGGAAAAGTTATTTTCAAGCAATTTTCTTCCTCACGAGTAATATCAATTGTCAAGAAAAGTTTATCTCAACTTAGCCATTCGGAGGCGGCTTAAAAGAGGGGTCCCGCCATATTGCAAGAAGTACACACGCACACATGCATGGTTATGCGAAAACTAGGCCCTCGGTACTAATGTGCATGTATTTGTATTCTTACAAAGAGAAAGGTATTGTTTCGTGAAAAAAATCGACCACAAGATTTTGATTTTCTCGAAAACGGCTCTAACGATTTTGATTAAACTTTATATGATTTATTTTTACTTAATTTATAAACTACTATTACTGTTTGCAACAATTCCACGCAATTAGTTTTGTCCACATCACATTATCACATTTCGACTTTATTTATATCATTTGTAGCAAATTATGAAATCATAAAATTCTCTCATGCTTGGCATTTGATCTAACGCCCAGGCCAAGCTCTCTGGCCCACTGCCACGCCCACTTTTTAGAAAAACGTCGTTTTTGGCCAAACCGTAAGAAATTTTAAAAAAGTTTCTGAACAACATATTTAGACAATCTTAATATCTATATTTCTTCTATATAATTTTTTTTGCCACGCCCACTTTTTGGGGGCGTTTTCAATAAAAAAAACTGTTTTCGGTCAAATTTTAAATTTTTCGAAAAAAATGTTGATGCAGAATCATAAACTTTATTAATATGAACATTTCGTCTGTATACCATTTTAATCCACGCCCATTTTTAGGGGGCCATTTTATAGAAAAAACATTTTTATACACTACCCCATAACATATGCAGGAGAAAACCTTGTCTTTTGTAGAAACGTAAAAGTGTTTTGTAAGCAGTCTCAAGAATTTGTTGTCACTATATCATTTTTTCTATTTAATCCACATCGTGTTTTTAGCCATGCCGACTTTTTTTTGGGTATTTTAGTTTTATGGATAGGATGGGATAGGGTATTCAACGATCCGCACAGCGGATTGTAGCCTTCTCATAGGTTTTTATACCCTATCCCATAGGGGTATATTAGTTTTGATACATTGTTTGTAACATAGAGAAATAATTTTGCTACATATGGTATGGATCGACTCAGAATCGCTAGCTGAGTCAAATTAACCATGTCTGACTGTCCGTCCGAAAACGTATATTTTGGCCAAACCGTAAAGAATTTTAAAAAAAAGTGTCTGAGCAGCATATTTAGAGAATGGTAATATCTATATTTCGTCAACATCAAGTTTTTTGCCACGCCCACTTTTTGGGGGCATTTTTATAAAAAAACGTTTTCCGGTCAAATTTTTAAATTTTCGAAAAGTTTTGATGCACAATCATTGGTAGTATTAATATGAACATTTCGTCAATAGACCATTTTAACACACGCCCACTTTTTAGGGGCGTTTTCTTACAAAAACCATTTGTATCTCCTACCCCAAGGCATATGCAATACAAAAACGTTGTTTTTTGTAGAACCACAAAAGGTTTTGATAAACTGTCTGAGCAATATATTCTGACAATGTCATTTTCTGTATTTCATCGCCATAAAGCCTACGTTTTGAGGATATTAATTTTGGGGATGGGATGGTATAGGCTATTCAACGATTCGCACAGCGGATTGTAGCCTTCTCATATGTTTTATTGTAGATAGTGATGAAAAGTGGATCACTTCCGACAACCTCAAGCGAAAACAGTCGCGGTGGCTGGCGGAGGCCAAGCAAGGATTGACTTCTCAAAAGGAAAGAATTATTGCTGGCGACACTTCTAACAACGGGGTTAACTATTTCAATTGCTTATACATTGACAGTTCCACCAGTGGCATTAGTTTAAATTGCTGATTTAATATGATTCATATTTTAGCGCCATAGAATAGAAATGGGATGATCAGGTTCTTATATTGGATCTCCTTAGTATTTCGAGTAAGAGCTTTAATAATTACTATAAAATTGCCTTATTAGCCCGAAGAAATAGAAGTGTGCAAGAATATTCTTTGTTTTATTTCTGACGAGATGTTGTTGGCAGAGTTAATAGCGAAGCCAAGGTATAAAAAAGTCCCGTACTACTTCAAAAGCAATATCTGTAAATGGATGACGTTTTGTTCTGTTCGGTGGAAATTGTATATTCTTTCTTGTTGCCAGCATATACTTGGTCTTACCCTCAAAAAATACAAATGAGGTCTTACAATCACTTAGAGCTAAACCCATTTTTCAGGCTTTCATATCTATACGTGTTTTTAATTCACAGAAATTACATTTAAACAAGCAAAAGCCTAAAATTCAGATTGTTCAGATACAGTTCAAAAAGCAGCTTGGGATAATACTCCCCAACAAAGCAAAATATTGAACAATAGTAAAATTAAGAACCCACGGGAAATAAAAGATTTGGTCAGATAAAAAAGAAACCCTCGTAAAAGACGGCAACAAACTCGTGCTCCGCAAGATATAACACATCTCAACCGATTGAGTAACTTGATATCAAATTCAATTAAAAAATTAAAAAATCATGCAGAAGAAACATATCTGCAAAGCCTACCCACAGGAAAAGAATCGAATTATTCACTTTTGAAAGCAATAAGAGTAATAAAATGGCAAGAAAACGTCGTGCTACCAATTAGGGTAACTCAAGATTCTTGGGCAAACGATAGGGAAAAAGCAGAAGTCTTCGCCGCTCATCTTGAGGGAACATTTAAGCCCTTTGATGGTAAAGCTCAAACAAAATGAAAACATTAATGCATTCGACACTATAACCGAAAATAATGCAGTAAGATATGCAAGTATTGCCGAGCTTAAATGGCTAAACTAAAGCCTAAGCCGTGAATGATGAAAATATTTGTATTTTTGTTTTCCTAATTCTTTATGTAGAAAAAAAGTATAAATGGGTATATTTCATTGAAAAAAAAATAAATTGGTAAAACATATATTGCAGCTTTTCACTATGGCAACACTGGCTGTAATAAGTGTTTGCAAAAACATGACGAATTGAGTTTGTTTTCGACAGATTAACATTATTTCCCGACAGATACGAGTACACATAACTTTGCGACTGACGAGTACTTGCAATAAATGTTAATACGATTGATATGTTATCGGAATGTTCATATCGAGGAATGAAGTACTTGGGTATTGCGTATTTTTATCGACAACGATAATGACATCGGCGTAGAAGGTGAATTCTTCAGGTGGGCTTCGTTTCGTCGTGTCTACAAGGACAGCTGATAACCTAGTGACATTTGAAAGTAATTTCATCGGTGATGGAGGATAATTTCTTTTTTCGTTTTATTCTTTTCCCGTGAACAGAAAGGAGACTCGAACGTGAATGCGTCTTTTATTAGTTTCTGAAAATTGTGATGGTTTGCTGTGCGATTTATTTCGCAGACAAAGAGGGGCATTAATTTAAAAGGACGATTTTTCAAAATGATTGTAGGGCGTTAAAACGAAGTCTTTATCACAATACCACATGGTATAAAGGGTTATCCAATGACTAGCACAGCGTTGTCACTTTAAATTGGATGAGTGCGTAGATATTTAAGGAGGGAGTAATAAATTATAAATTCTATTGTATATTTATTGATGGATATAAATAAATGAAAATAGTATGAAGGTTTTTGTAATCAAGCTTATATGTTTCTTTTTATGTACGTTACATTTTGCTACTGACTCATTGAGGCTGTTTATTAATTTAAAAATATGTTCACATATGTACATGGTATAAATTAACTGCATAAAGCTTACATCACACTAGTTCCTGGTCTTAAGCTCTGGGATTTTCATATTTTTATTTTTTAATTTGTATTTTATTTTCGTGAATGTTTAATAACATTAAGATGCAATATCTTATTATTTAGTCATAAGCTAATTTAACAAAATAGAGCAAACTTCGTAAACATCATCAAACTAACTGATTATGAAACAAAATTAAATTTTCTATCTTAATTTTTACAATTTTATTTAGACATCAATTGAAAAATAATTTCGTAAAGCCCTTTTAATACCTGTTGCATTTTGAATTTCTCTTATATACCGTGGTAAAGTAGGACAAAGACATAACGAACAGCAATATTTAAGGCGACATTGAGTTTTCGTTTGCGTTCATAATTACAGTTGCAGTAAATTTCACAACCATATATCAAAATTGGAATTACCAGTGTTTTTGCAAGAAGTAAACGTATTTTAACCGGTGTAAAAGACTGAGTTACCCATAAATTACGTAGTACACCATACACCTTGCCGACAAGTATGTTTATATGGTTATCCCAAGTCAAAAAGCGGTTGAAAGTTACTCTGAGATTTTTTTGCAGTTGCAACATATTCGATGGGAGCGTTGCTCAACACAATCGAAGGAAAACAAACAAGACCTATACTTTTCATTGAAATTACTACACATTTCGATTTTTTTTGGATTCAAAATAAGACCGTTTAATTGGGACCAATTTTCTTCTTTCTCCAGGTCTTCGTTGACACAAGAAACTCCATGCTCAATGAGCCCAAAGGGACAGCTATGGTACAATTGGACGTCACCTGCATACAAATGAATAGAGCAATTTGCCATTAAAGATGGAAGTTTATTAACGTAAGTTGAAGACAAAAGAGAACCGAGTATGGAATCCTTAGGAATACCGAAAACATTCGGTAGAAAATTAGACAAATTATCCCCAACTTGCACTGATTGCTTTCTTTTAGTTAAGTATGAAAAAATAAGTTTCGTAGCATTTGACCAAAAATTAAAATTCTGCATTTTTACATAGACTAACGTGATTGACTGTGTCGAAAGCCCCTTTTTTGGGAAATGGTATGATTTCATCAACTTTCCACAGGTCCGGAAACACACCTCATATCAAAATTGCATTTAATATAAAAGTAAGATAAGGCAGCACTATTGGTAGAATCATATACAAAAATTTAGGGTGAATGTTGTCCAGCCCAACAGCATTTGACAGGTCTGAACTTGTGGAGCTGAATGATATTTTTTGTAAAGCTAATATTTTCTTGAGCATTTAATCCAGTAATATTTCTGTTATAATCGCAACGCCGACAACTCTTATCTCTCATCATTACAACTCATCAGCCTATTCTGAAAAATATGAAACTGGGAAAATGTATGCCTTTTCTCTTTCCTCCCATAGTAAACAAACTTCCATGTAGGAAAAAATCCTTTGGAGAAAAGTAGGTATCACAACCTAAAAAAAAGCAAACAGGAAGCAGGAAATTTGATAGGAATGTGAGATTTAATTTGTTAGTGACCAAGAGCTAAGTGGCGCAAGTGGTAGGCACTTAGATCACTAGGCACGGGACTACAAGTTCAATCGCCGGTTAGGGAATAAGTTGTTTCAGTAATTATACAGAGAACTGAACGTTCAAATAGCATCACTATTAAAAGGAATCTGATGAGGACACTTGGTAATGTCCGAAATAGCTATAATTCCAACCATATAGTGTTGTTGACACACAAGTTGTTCTTGTAATCATAAATCATTTATTTAAGCAGTATATTTTGTATCCCATAGGGGTATATTAGGTTAGGTGCGTGTGCATATAGACCAAAAAGGTCCGTTGTGGTACAACGTGGATCCTTCAACTACCATATATTCGTACGCCTAATTGAACCATTCAGAGCAAACTATGTAGCGTAGGAGGTTTCTGACACTGATATCCTAGGTCACCTAGATTATCGATGAAGTAGTTTCCCAGATAATATTTCCCTTTTACTGTCAGAGCCGGACAAGGGCAAAGAAGGTGAGTAATACTCTATTCCCTTACATCGTCCAGGCAGCTTCTACAAAAGTCATTGCTGTCTTTTGCATATTGGCCTATAGTACAGTGTCCTGTGATGACACTGATTATTGTGCTGGTTTATGATCTGTTCAGCATTATTAAGTAGATGGAGCGCTTCTGGTTAAAGCTAGGCCAGAGTTGCTTGTATATTTGGCACGTTGTGCCATCCATCTGCGGTTTGCTTTCTTGATCGCATAGAAAGATATATTGTATCATATCTCTGTATGTAAATTGTGCGGCAATAAGCTTTATTTGTTAACTTAAAACGAAATAAAAAATATATCTATATCTATCTTTCTTGATCGCATCTTGCTTGATCAGTAACATGTAGCATACCTTACATGTCCACTGGTGGTAGAATGTCAATTGTAGTGCCCTGTCTGGCAAGCTTATCTGTCTTGCAATTCCCTGGTATGTCTCTGTGGCCCGGCACCCAAAAGAGGTGAATGGTAAAATGCTCCGCCATCTCGTTAAGAGACAGTCGGCATTTGTGAGCTGATTTTGAATTGAACGGGATTGCTTTCAGGGATTTGATTGCCGCTTGACTGTCGCTGAAGATGCTAATATTCTTCGTGGATATTACATTCCTTTTCGGCCAGGACAAGGGTTCTTTGATTGCCTTGATTTCCGCCTGGAAAACGCTACAATGATCGGGAAGGCGGAAGGATATGCTAAGGCTAAGCATCTCGTAGAAAAGACGTCCACCCACTCCAGATTTTGTTTTAGACCCATCCGTGAAGATGTAAATCGAGTTTTTGGTTTCGATCGAATCCGACTCCCATTCAAGGCGACTGGGAATGGTTGTCCTGAAGTTATGTTATAAAACTGAGTTGGGTAGAGATGTGGTCGGTATTTTCTGTAGTGTTAAGGTGATTCAGAATCATTGTGTGTTCACCCTGATTGGGTGTTCATTGTGGCGAGGCTCTCAGTCTTGCAGCTGCATAAGCTGCGGTCTGTTTTCGGTAGAGATCTAGGGGCACTAGATTTAGGATAGCATCAAGGGATGCGGAGGGGGTTGCTCTAAGAGCTCAGCTAATGCATAAGCAAGCTGATCTTTGAACTTTACCTAGTAGGTTGCGGTTGGAGGCTGTTTCTAAAGCCGTCCACCAGACTAGGACACCATACATGAGTATGGGTCTAATGATAGACACGTAGAGCCAGAAAGAGATACGTGGTTGGATGCCCCATTTCTTTCCGATTGCCTTTATACAAGAGTAAAAGGCTACGGTAGCTTTCCTAACGCGTTCTTGGATGTTGTACAGTTCAGTTACTTATCCAAAACCAGACATGGGTATTTGGCTGATTCTGCGAACATGAGACTGACGCCATTTAGTTTGGGAGGGTCAATTTGCGGAATTTTGTATTTCCTGCTGAAAAAGACCAATTCGATTTTTTGAGGCTTCACGCGCAGAGTCCACATTTGGCGGCCCAATTAGAGGGTACATAGAGACCATTTTGTAATAGATCTCTAAGGGTGTTAAAGTATTTCCCTGATACAGCTATTGCCACGTCATCCGCTTATGCAATTACCTTTCATCCCTCTCTTTCTAGATTTACTAATAGCTTGTTGACCACTAGATTCCAGAGAAGAGGAGACAGGACGCCCCTTTGTGGGGTGCCACAGCTAACGGATCTGCGTGCGGATGAGATGCCAACATTTGTGTTAAAAATTCTGCCTATGAGTAGCTGATTTATTAACACTCCCTACTACATTTAAATTAACCTTTCCAAGGTTTTAAGCAGAAAAGAAGATAGACTGATCAGATAGAGTTCCTTCGGATTTATATGAGAACTCTTTCCTGCTTTGGGGATGAATACAACCTCTAATTCTGTCCATGGGATATGTACTTACCGTAGACAACTGGTTATGATGGTTAGTAGCCTTGGTAGCCTGGTAGCAGGATTACAAAATTGTATTGTAGTTCCGCAGGTGTGATACCATCTGGTCCCGGGGATTTAAATGGTTTGAAAGTCTTAACGGCCCAAAGAAGTTTTTCTTTCTGGGTGTCCAGAAGTAAGTCAATTGTTTCCATGCTGGAGGTTGTCCATTGACCATCTGGTTTGAGTAGGTAGCTAGATAAAGGTGGATTGGTGGAGAGGATTTTGGGGGTTCAAGAAGCCTCTGAGGTTTCTTCTATATATAATAAAAAGAAGCTTAGTTAGTACTTTCCGAGGCAACATTTTAAGAAGTTCTCCCGTAATCAGGTCATAATCCGGAGCTTTTTTAAGCTTTAGTTTCTGTATTTCTCGTTTAAGCTCGGTTATACTTGCATATCTTTGTATATTATTATCGGTATTAGTCTCGAATATATCAATGTTTTCATTTTGCACTGGACCATCAAATGGCTTAAATGTTTCCTCAAGATATGAGGCAAAAAGTCTGCTTTTTCCTTATCGATTTTTGCCCAAACGTCTTGAGTTACCCTAATTGGCGGCACAGTGTTTTTTGGCCGTTTTAAGACTCTAATTGCTTTCCAGAGCGAATAATTCGATTCCTCTCCAGCGGTAAGGTTTTGGAGATAAGTTCCTACTGCATGGTTCTTAAAATGTTTAATCGAATTTGATAGCAAGTTACTCAACCGATTGGGATGTATTTTATTTTGCAGGCCACGAGTTTGGTGCCATCTTTTACGAGCGTTTCCTTTTTGTCTTACTTAATCTTGTATTTCTCGGGGGTAGTTAATTTTACTATAGCTCACTGTTTGGTTTTGTTGAGGAGTCTTATACCATGCTGCTTTTTGCATGGTATCGATAAAGAAGTCAATCGCGATTCGAGTTCCAATGGGGTTCTGAGCGATACACACAGTCGGATATTATTTTCAATATCTTTTTTGGGTGTTTTTTCATTTATAATGAGTGACTCGCGCGTTGTTAAAATGACTGGAGGAAAGATCAAAGCATTCTTCGACTTTGATTAGATTGGACGGCAGACTTTTTACAATAAAAAAATCGATCAAATCCGGTATTTTTTCTGACATCAATTGGCCAGTAAATTGGTTTTCCCGTAGAATGAAATTTGGTATTGTACTCTCTATCCATGTTAAAGGTGGGGGGTACTTCTATTGCGAATACTATTTTCGAGCTTAACGAGCCTCTCAAAAATACGTTTGAAACTAGGTCAGGTGAGATATTTTTTTGAGCGTTATGGGATACTGTAGCTTGAGCATACGTTTGTACATTTGGTTTTGGATGTACAAGATCTGACCGGATATCTGATGCCCGCGTAGTTTGTGAAAATTTAGGTTTTTCGATTATAGCCTGTTTTGGCTTCGACATGTTTTTAATCGGAGTTTTAGGCTTTTGGTTGTTTAAATTGCCTTTACAGTTAATGCCGGTGTAATTTCCAGCACATTTTACACACGGCGGTTCTTTTTGACAATAGCTTTGCGTATGATTGTATGCATAGGCTCTATTTTTACAACAATATTATTGTTTTGATTTCATAAGTTTTGTTCAAACTTTCTGTTCTATCGAAAGTGAGTATAAATAAATTAAGACCGCGTTTTATCACATTTCTCCTATTTATGCTGTTTGTCTCTGTTTGTTAACGGCATCTATGACCTTATATTGCCTGTTTTTCAGATCATTAACATTGTCATCCTTTAAGCATGATGCATGTAGCCCTCTAGCTACAACGCGTAAAGGCCTTTCAGATTTATTTTCAAATGGATACCATTCTATTTTACCGGTTGAACTTGGTTGAGTTGAACTTGGTTGACATGTGGTTTCATCAAAACGGTGCCACATGCCACAGAGCTTGTGAAACAATGGTAATGTTGAAGGATACATTTGGTGAGCAGCTTATCTCTCGAAATGGCCCTGTGAATTGGCAATCAAGATCATGCGATTTAACGCCTCTTGATTATTTCTTGTGGGGTTATGTAAAGTCGTTAGTCTATGTGGACAAGCCGAACACGATTGAAGCCTTACAGGATAAAATAACACGCGTAATTCGAAATGCTTGAAAAGGTGACGCAAAATTGGACCCTCCGAATGGACCATGTGAAACGGAGCCGCGGACATCATTTACATGAAGTTGTCTTTAAAACGTAAATAGCAAAGGCCTATTTATCGATTACAATACAAATTTTGAATATTTGATGCAAATTTTAGTGTTTTATTCGTTTTAAAAAAAAACTACACTTTCTAAGCATATTAGTTCCAACAAAACTGCTTACCCAGTTTTTTCGAGAAAATATATATAACGGATTTTTTGTATTTAGGCTATATAAGGAAAATTATATCAATTTCTCGCAAACTATTTTGTCAAATAGAATGAAATTCAATTTATATAGGTTCTACTATAACTGTTTGTGAGAAATCCACATAACTAGTTTTGGTCCAACTATCAACACATGAATTTTTGAGTTTCGGCCAATAACGGAAAATTATTATTATTCACATAGACAATTCAATTGACTGTGGAAGAGAAAGTTCAGTACGACCCAGTCGTGCTTCCACCACTCGTTTTATTTGTCACGACGACGTGCTCGTGTTCATTCCTTTTTATACCCTATCCCAAAGGGCATATTTGTTTTGATACAGAGTTTGTAACATAAAGAAATAATTTATGTACATATACCACTAAGTATATGGATCGACTCGAATCGCTAGCTGAGTAGTATAACATATTTAGGGCATCTCAATATCTATATTTAATCTCTATAAAATTGTTTCCACTCCCAAGACATTTTTAAAAACTTTCGATGGAAAAAAATTGATAATTTTAATGTGGGCATTTCGTCTATAGGAACTTTTAACCCACTCCCACTTTTTGGGGCGTTTTTTGATAAAAACCATTTGTATACCTTACCCCATATTATACACTGCCGCTCATCTGAATAGCTTCAACTTTTTATTCACCTTACTGTTAACCTGTCTTTATAAATATTGCAATGACAACTGTATATATATATATATATATATATATACAATATTGAAAGACAATCAACATACGCTTAGTTGGTATAAACAAATTTAGTCTCAAAACTTACCATTATTCTCACAGGTAAGGTAGATCAATTTCATTCATAAAATGAAGCATTTTGTTTGGCTCATTTGAATAGGTTCAACAAACAAAAAGGAATTAAAGAAGAAAAGTAATTGCAATATAATAATTTATTTTGCACGTGTGTTTAGATACGAACTAATATCAATAATTACTAATGACTAATGGGTATTGCATGCCGGTGTTTAAGGATAGTGATGCGATTGCATGAGAACACAAGCGTTCTCACTCTAGCCTCTCACTATCAAATCCTAATCTCACCTCCACGCTGGTGACTGGTGGGTGCCTAGTACCTCGACTGTAGATGGGGTAATAAACCCCTGTGGAAGATCGTTGGTGGCAGCAAACGAGAGAGGGGGAGGAGTGTCCTCTCACTAAGGCACTAACTCTCAGGCGGCAGCGGAGGAATTCCCTAGTCAATGGTGGCGCCTACAGCTCCAGTTTGATCGAACTGGTAGTGTAATCCCTATATGAGCTGCCACTCCAGGAACGATGTTCGCAAGTTTTACCAAAGTGTAAAACGTCAAAGCCAAGGATAGAAGGCTCGAACAGAATCCTGTCGAGATGAACAAGGAAATATCGTAGTTGAGACACAGTCGATGCTGAGGATATGGAAGAACCACTTCTGCAGACTGTTAAACGGCCCGCGATGACGAACAACATTCCGCTGTCAGGCAGAACGAACCATTTAATATTGGCAACGACATTGAAAACTGCAACCACCCCACCAAAGTGTAAAGATGAAAGCATGCCTGAAGAATGGAATCTCAGCATCGTTTGCCCGATCCACAACAAAGGAGACCCTCTGAACTCCGCCAATTACAGAGGCATAAGTCTGCTCAACATCGCCTACAATATCCTATCTGCCGTAATATGTGAATGCCTGAAACCGTTTACCAAAAACCTGATCGGCCCTTATCAGTGTGGTTTTAGTCCAGGAAAGTCCACAACCGATCAAATTTTCACACTGGAAAAAACCCAGGAGGTCCAAATCGATACCCACCACATATTTATCGATTTCAAAGCCGCATATATAGCGGCATATATAGAGACGAACTATACAGAGCCATGTCTAGTTTTGGTTTACCGTCCAAACTCGTCCATTTGTGTAGGATGACGATGGAGAATTCCCGCTGCACCATCAGGGTCGGAAACGACCTCACCGACATATTCGATACCAAAAAGGCTTTAGGCAAGGCGATGCGCTGTCATGTGACTTCTTCAATTTGATTCTTGAGAGGATTATGCTAAACTCCCGAGCCAACACCAGTGGCACAGTTTTCCAAAAATCGGTGCAACTACTAGCGTACGCCGACGGTATTGACATCATTGGTAGGAGTCAACGTGATGTCATAGCCACGTTTGCTAGTATAGAGAAGGAAGCGGCAAAAATGGGTTTAGCAGTAAATGAGGGTAAGGCTAAGTATATGCTGTCAACACGAAAGGACACACAACATCGACGAATTGGACAGAACGTCACCAATGACAGATATAACTTTAAGGTAGTACGGCACTTTGCCTACTTCGGCTCCGCTATTAGCTCTGACAACAACATCTCGTCAGAAACCAAACGAAGAATTACTCTTGCCAATCGCTGTTTCTTCGGGCTAAGAAGACAATTTAGTAGTAAAGCCCTCACTCCAACTACTAAGGATATCCTATATAAGACCCTGATTATCCCAGTTCTGATCTACGGCGCTGAAGCATGGACCGAATCAAAAGCGGATGAAGAAATCCTTGGTCGATTCGAGAGAAAAATTCTTCGAAAAATCTTCGGTCCCGTTTGCGTTGACGGGCTATGGAGACGAAGATTCAACCACGAACTATACGAGCTGTACAGCAACATACCCCTAGTCAAAAAACTCCGCATTGGACGTTTAAGATGGCTAGGACATGTAGAACGAATGGACACCAATACTCCGGCTCGCAGACTCTACGATTCTCAGTCTAGCGTAGGACACAGTAGAAGAAGACCTCGCCTTAAGTGGCGCGCACAGGTAGAAACCGACCTCAACCAACTTGGAGTGCGCAACTGAAGGCAGTTAGCTAAGGACCGGGCTAATTGGAGGGGCATGTTGGTTGAGGCCCAGGCTCATCCCGGACTGTAGCGCCACTTAAGTAAGTAAGTAAGTAATGAGTATTGCCCAATTTTTCCAACAGATGTTGGTAAATTGGATTTGGAATGGAATCATAAAAAAGTCTATGTTTTGAAGCGATATTCCTTTTTAAATGCTTGTCTTAATGACTTTGGGTCTTCGAGTTGTCTCCCTGACACGTATAGCTTACGTGAAAAAGTCCCCACATATTCTCCTTGATATTGTGGTCAGGGGAGTAAGGAGGTCACATCAAAATATTTACATTTGCTCTCAATCCACAGTTTTACCATCCTTGCTGTATGAATAGTTACATTATCATGTTGGAATGTCCACGGTATTGGTCCAAACAGGTCAAAAATATGAGGGAACGAATTTTCCAACACATCCTGGTAAGCATTTGCGTTCATTCTTGATGTACGAAATTGGAGTTGGAAGGCCCGTAAAAGAAAATAGCTCACCACACCATGACACTGCCTTCACAGCAATGAAGACGGCTTAATAATAACTATGGCCATCGGGGTGCTCCAAATTTACCTTTGTTTCAAGTGAAGAGATAACTTGTTGCCACTCAGCCTTCCACGAAATGTATTTTTAAAAACATTGGAGACGAATTTCTTTTCGAGAAGCGTTAAGCGGTGTTTATACCCTATCCTATAGGGGTATATTAGTTTTGATACATAGTTTGTAACATAGAGAAATAATTAAGCTACAGATACAAATTATATGGATCGACTCAGAATCGCTAGCCAGTTTTTGAGGCCTTAAATTTTGAGCTAGAATGATGAAATTTGGTACACGTGCTCTTTGTTGCTCCCAGCAGAACAAGTGTAAACATTTTTGAAATCCGCCCACTGCCATGCCCCTTTTTTTTAGAAAAACGTAGTTTTTGACCAAACTATAAGGAATTTTGAAAATGTTTCTAAACAACATATTTATACAATCTGAAAGTTTTTTGCCACGCCCACTTTTTGGGGGCTTTTTTAATAAAAAACGTTTTTCGGTCAAATTTTAAAATATTCGGAAAAACTTTTGATGCAGAATCATTAGTAATATTAATATGAACATTTCGTCTATTTCGTCTACCCCATAACATGTGCAGGAGAAAAACCTTGTCTTTTGTAGAACCGTAAAATTTGTTGTGATAATGTCATTTTCTATATTTAATCCCCATCGTGTTTTAAGCCATGTCCAGTTTTTGGGGATATTAGTTTTACAGATGGGATGGGATAGGGTATTCAACGATCCGCACAGCGGATTGTAGCCTTTTCATATGTTCTTAAATAGAATTCAGCTTAATTCCTGTTGCAAATTTTACAATGCAATTTTTTTTTAAACAACCGCCTCTCACTGTTGCCCTAAGGATGATAATTGGAAAAGTTTTTCAGCAAGCACGTACCTTCAAAAAAAAGTTGATTTGCGTAAACATAACCTCAAGTGCAATCAAAGCAACACGAAACTTTATTCACCAGAGAACAACAAAATTAAGAATATAACCTAGTCATACACCGACTAAAGTTATTGTGAGGAAATAAACAGATAAACGAATAAAAACGTCCGCAACACTTACCGGTCTCAATTCACTGACATCCCATCCGAGGTATTCCGCCACGGACATCATTTGGCTTACAATTGCATCCATTTCCGCCGTATCCAATACTCCATTTCCATCCGTATCGTAAAGCCGAAACATAACTTCGAAAGTGGAATAGAGAAAAGGGAAAAATCAAAATCAAATAACAGAAAAAAAAAACGGTAACCATCAGAGCATCAACACAACAACATCGTTCCCAAAGGACGACAGTGCTGCGAATAGAGGGGGAAAAGTGCGAAAATTCATTAAACTTTTCCCGGAAATCATTTCATCTATTCGTGAATCGTGTACATGAAAGACAAAAAACTTACACTCCAGTTTATCCTCGGGTCGACCAGCCTCCAAGAGCGACAGATAGCAGACCACATCCTTCAGTGCGACCTTCAGGGAAAACGGATCAAAGATTGACATTTTTCGACTCAGGAGTTTTATGTCAGCTGAAAATCAGAAAATAGGTTTGATGAGTTGACAACTTGATGAGTGGTGAAAAAGTTTTGATGGGATTTATCGGATTGTGTATACTCTGCAGATACATTTTGTGGATATAGTGAATGGGTGAATGGGACACTGGAAGTGAATGGTGAGGTGCAATGATGAAGGAGATCAACAAACCTAATAACCTATGTTCTACAAGTATCGCTTAGTAGTTGATTGTCAACGATTTGTTAAGGCTTTCGATATTTTGCGATACTTACGAAAAGTGCTACTCCTTTTGGTTTGATTGAAAAAATGCCTGAAACAAACGCTGGAATGGTTCAAAAACTAATTCTAAATTATGTCAATTCAGTGATGCTAAGTTGCATGAATTTTATTTTTACGTTTGCAGAATTCGGGATACTTTCGATGTTTTTTGAGCTTTTGAGCTGACGGACACGTGCCGCGATGATTAGTGCGATTAGGCGATCACAGGATCTTCTCTCGGCCTTTAGTGTTGCTAAGTCGCGGCCTGCGAAAAGACATTTTAGGTGTTGCCAAGTCAGGGCATTTCATCGATCTGAAAAAAAATCATCCAAGTAGTATCAATTGTCAACAAATAGCTTATCTCAGCTCGGCCATAATGATTCGGCATAAAACAGAAGGTCCCTCATTCGTGCAAAAAGTGCACACGCACACATGAATGGTTGTGAAGCTAAGTCCTGGGTATTACCGAGCCTGTTGTGCCAATATTTGACTTTTTTAATGGATGATTGTCGCAAGATGATGTTTGCAAGTGAGATAAAGGGTTGAGAGAAGGTTGATGCCAACGTCAAAGCAAATCATACGTATTGGCATTACTGAATCCGTGGTAAAGAGTACAAGTCACACTCCTTCGATGTTTTTTGAGCTATTGTAGATGTTTGTCACATGATGATGTTATTAAGTACCGGAAAGGGGAAACAAAAGCGCGATACCAAGGGGAAAAAAGTCATACAATTGGTATAACATTAATCTAATGCATTAAAAAAATGGAGATTTTATGTTTTTTTTCAGCTTCTGCTGAGTGGATGCTTTTGGCGTTATGATGTTTGCAAGTACAAAAAACTGTTTTTGGAATTCTACAACAAGTGTCTGACTAAAAGGGGTTCTTAGACAAATGAGGAAAAACAATGCCTTATGCTGATGCCTAAAAGGAAAAAAACATAGATGAACTGTCGTCAAACGGTTCTATAAGCCTTTTAGACACAATATGTAAAATATTCGAGCGCATCATATGCAATCAATTAGCAGTGCCAATTGATGAATGCGAAGGACTCTCCAAACAGACGCTATAGGAGGAAAGAAGCAATTGAGGCCAAGAAATACAGAGGAAGCGCAAATAAATATGGTGCATTAAGAACACTAGACGTCAAAAATGCACTCTGGAGACTGGGAACTTATAGTATAATCGTTTAGGTCTAAGACGGTGCCTATGGGTTTAATTAAAATAATTTATGCTACTTTGAGAACCGTAATCGTAATCTTTGCAAAAGACTTGGAAGGAATACAGACTATAGGAAACGAATAAATCCGAAAATGTAGAAGGTGGGTGACAGCAGTAGGGTTACAGCTCGCCGAACACAATACAGAGGCTAGTACGGCCTCTGTCGTAAGAAAAAAGAAACAAAGGTAGACGATCATAAAAACACGTAAAAACCAACCATAACCTACCTAGGTATGATGATCGACCCTAGGATTACATATAGTAATGTGCGACAAATGTGTTCATGTAAAAAACGGATGGACCGGAAACTCGGAGAAGTAGATTTGGACCTTAGCCAATTGCTGACTGGGCACGGCTGCTTTCGGTCAAGGATTTGCCTGACTGTTTAAAATTCCAAGAAAATGTTCAAAACGTATTTTCAGGACCCTCTCTAGCATATGGAGCAAAGCGGACTTGAGTCAAAAATCCGAGATAAAGAAAGAATGCAAGCAGTCTTTCAAGCTCAGAGAAATCGAAGCATCCGGTAAATCTAAACGATGGTCAAGCTGACAGCCGCTTTCGGAGTTGGATTCCAGGCTCATTAAAATAGGAATCGCAATCTAGCCACTGATGCTATGATAACTTTAGATGCTTTCAAGTAGAACTTTCAGTTAGTTGCTAAATGGTAGAAACAGTGATAAACAAAGAGACGCTGAATCTAGAGACAACAAACTTAAGAAGAGAAGAGGAAGAGAAAGATAAGGTAATGCTGCTAAATTGTTCATGACAGATTCTGTTATGTGTTTTCTTGCAGAAATATCCAGATATATCCATTTCCAGACATGTCGTTAAACAACATTGTCAACCAAATGTTCACACTTAACTGGACGAAAATTGATTCAAGAAGACAAACTTTCCTACAAATACCTAAGTAGAGAAGAGTGGCATAGAAACGAAATCGAAAATTTAAAACCCTGTCGTGAAGAGCTGAAGGTTCTACATGTTTAATACAATGTAAAGCTCTATCGATTCAAAAAGTAAAAAAACTGCATTGAACAGACATACCTCAATTCGCGCGTCTTGTAGAAAATAGTGGATATGCATTTAAACTGAAAAATGTCAGAATATTTTGTGTAAAATTTCTAGTATGATTGACTTTGAACATAATAAGGCTGAAAATGTACTTAAGCGAGAAACTCAATTAAGCGAGGCGCAACTAACAGATGACTGCTCTATATGTCTTCAGAAATTCAAAATCAAAGTCAATAAACATCTGCAGTCGCCACACAAAGACTGCTGGACCCTCTTGACAATCTATTTAATGGTGTGCTCGATGACTGTATGTAATAGAATTTCGATAAATCGAGACCCCATTACAAAGGCGAAATTGCCTACAAGACCAGCCCGACAGGTAGAATAAAGACAAATTTGATATTAAATTATTTACTTCATCGAATCGTATCCTACCTCCATCATGATATCTTCAATTATTGATTCCACCAATTACATTTGAAAATTGTCTTCGGAAATTTCATTGTGAAAAGGGGGAACATCTCAATGTTTCGCCCTCAGTAACCAAACGCTTCGCTGCGCTGGCCCGACATTTTCGATTTAACTTGATGTAACGGGTCCGCCATCTAACGTTTTTTCAACTAGTGCTTATTTCGTGAATGGTAACACTTAGCTCATGTCTGATTTGACAGATAATTAGTTTTATTCTTCCGCTGAACGAATATTGTGTATATGCTTGAACAACGCTGGGAAATATTGCGACATTACTTTGAAAATCATGGTAATGTTGCAGAATGTGTGCGAAAATTGCATACGGATTTTGGAAGAAGAGAAGCACCGTCAGCTCCGTATGATCGTTATCTTGTGAAAAAAGTGAAAGAAACTGGCATCCTCATCGATAAACCAAAGCGTGAAAAGCCAAAAACACCCGAGAATATTGCTGCTGTGGCAGAAAGTGTGCGTGAAGTGCGATCAACATCAATTCACCGTCGTTCTCAACAATTGAACATTTCGGAGACATCATTGAGACGAATTTTGCATAAAGACCTTGGTATGACGCTATACAAAGTCCAGTGGGCCTGCGATCGACTTAGAGAAGATGCCGATTTTGCCAAAAAAATCATCTTTTCAGATTAAGCTCATTTTGATCTTGGCGGGTATGTAAACAACAAAATTGTCGCATTTGGGGCACATAAAACCGAGTCACGAGTCCGGTTTGGTGCGGATTTTGGTCCAGAGGCATAATTGGGCCATTTTTCTTCGAAAATGAGCAAGGAGTGGCCGTTGCAGTCAATGGCGATCGTTATCGGGCTATATTGAACGAATTTTTGTTCACAAAAATTGAAGAGGAGGATATTGGAAACATTTGGTTTCAACAGGACGGCGCTACGTGCCACACAACCAAATTATCAGCGCAGAGCTGATGTCGTTTGGCCACCTCGGAGCTGCGAGGGTGCCGTAAAAGATAAGTGTAACGCCGACAAGCCAGAGACAATTTACGACAATAAGGACAATATTCGTAAAGCCATTGGTGAAATACAGCTGCACACAATCGATAATGTGCTTAAAAATTGGACCGATCGTGTAGGCTACTGCATGGCCAGCCGAGGCAGCCATTTGAATGAAATTATTTTCCATTATTAACCGGAAGGATTGTACTTTCAAATAAAAAAAGAAATTTGGGAAATATTCAGTAGTTTTTTTTTATAGCATTTCAAAATAAAAAGTTATTTGGCGGACCCTTTATTATCATTTGATATTGAAAAATTTCAAACTTGGATTGACTTTATCTGAGTCCTCTATTAAACAGTTTTTCGACTCAGCGTACCGGTTATGCTTCACTGATACTTTAAATCTCAATGAAAACAAGGCTTATTGTGGAGAAATTTGAACACAAGACGACGCCTCTCGTTCTATTGTATCATTGACACATACATAACCTTTTCTACGTGTCACTTCACATAATTCTGTTTTCGCTATACTCTACGAGGATAAGATTCACCCCTTAAGGTTCTCCTGACGCAAAACAACTTTGATAGCATACGCTGTTCGAGCCAAATAGAGATACAAATTTGCGTTACTAGGAATAGTAAGTCATTGTGTATACGGAATTGTATTTATGGCGTGTTTTATTGAACATGGATGTCCTTAGTGCAAGAATATTAAGTAGTAAATATATATTCCATGGTATATGGTATATGTGTTGAATGTTTTGGGAGGCCTTTGCCGAACCTGTTGATACACAGACAGGTGATTATGGACGGTACAACAAAACTAAACATGGTTCTGTATAGTTCGTCCTATAATTGAAGCGCTTAGAAGATGAAGGGCCAAAGCGACTTTTTTTTTTAAATTTTCATGCAATGATTACAAATATTTTGCAAATCCTGACTTTTCAATAAAAAAAATTACTGACATTATAAAACACTTGAGTTTTATTTACCTCAAAATATATTGATTTTACCTATACCGCCATAGTTGGCGTAGATCGGACGGCTTTATAGCTTAGTGATTTATGTGATGCCTTTGATTTTCAACCGCAATTTTACTGAAACTTTACCGGCCTCAACCAATTTGTGCGCAACTGGAGGCAGCTAGCGAAGACCTATCTAATGAGAGGAGTATGATATTAGAGGGCCCAGGTTCACTCCGGACTGTGCTATCACTTGGGTAAGTAGACTCTTAGCGTGTAATAACTGACAAATCATTCAAATGGCATCAGTTGTCATGAATAGGTTATTTCAATTATCTCAGCATTCGGGCTTGCGACAGAAAGCACAACAATGAATATGAGAAAAAGCTAGGTCATTTTGCGCTAAAAATATGGTTCTGTTTTTAGAGGATTTTTTTCCTTTTGGATCAATTTTGTGATATAGTTTCTTCGTTACAAATTCATCTTCTGAGTCTTTATAAAACTCGGCATTGGGGCTGTAACATTTGACAGCTCTAGTAAGCCTTTGTATCTATTGCTATATTCAATCGTTATTGCTCTTTGTTCATTTCCACAGGGTTTTGTGTCTTTTAAGTTTTACATTTTAATAAAACTTATGAACACTATTTCTGGAGTGACACCTATTTATATCTTCGATCTGCATTTTTTTTTTGCACTTTTGGAATTGCTAATGATCCTACTTTCTATATGAAGCTCAACGGAGACCTATTCAGTGACTTTATGACTTGTAGGACTCATCTTCGGCTACTTGTATATGTCGACAATATCGCTACTCGTCGTCTGCATAAAATACTGGTGGTATAGGAATATAAGAAAAATTGAGGAAAACACATTCTGAAAAAGGCGATTGCAGTCTTTTAGGTTTATATTTATTATTCATTTTGTTTGCAACAACGATGTTATCATCTTGCAATGTTTGGACCTCCAAAATATTCGGTGAGTGGCTTTTTTTAATTGCATTGCGGTAACTTTTATTTATGTCCTCTTATGGACATTTAGGTAATGTAAGCAGCTACTAGATATTGTAGCATCTCGTTCTGCCGCGAAGTCAATTCGTCCAGGTCGGTTGACAGACGTGATTTTGTAAAGGCTGTGCTTTTCTCTAACCCCATCTTTGTGTTAAAACACACCTACTAATAGAAACGATCCCTAATGGTGTCATCACTTTCCTCCTTCAGGGCATGAACGCATATAAGCAACGGCATGACTAACACAACTTGCTTGACTAGACAACTTTATTGGATTTGTGGTTTAGGATCCAATTAATTTGTCACCCGATAAGGTCAGTTACAAACGAAACGAAAAACAAATCTAAACAGGACCCCAAACCTATTGGTATATAATGTTGACGCATGCCTGGTTTGTCAATCCAATTTGTGTATGCCACCATAAGGATTCATTAACTGTGTATTCATCGAGTCAATCACCAATCAAGCCAATATCCATTGTGCAAAAATGGATTACCCTTAAATCATTTGAAAAGAGGGCTTTAATGTTTAAAAACCTTTTGACTCAACATTATCGACAGAATATAAAATTTCATTGAAAACTGAATTGCATCACAAAGGATAACCCCAATTAGCAGACTCTCTGTTTCCCTTGTTAATTACGGACCCCATTGTATGAGTAACAGAGACCCCAGCTGATTAATGGCACAAATCAACCCGCCCATGCTTATAATTATGGAAAATTAAAGACTTTGGCTGGTCTCGCAACCCGTATCTCCGGTCTCTGTGTCGTCAATCCTTTGAAAACCCTGTCGTTATAAAATCCAATTTTGTCGGTGAATTACATTCCTTGGAATTGACCTTAAAATCCTTTTAATGGGCAAATACGATGCGTAGACCATTACATTGGACTGCCGGTTCATGTTCGACGCCAAGTTGAATTCTGCCACAACCCTTTCATGTGATCCCGGCACCAGCAAGCATTTTGCATTCAATTATCTGGAAGAGGATTTAAATTACTTTTCCGGTTCTCGGTGGCTGGCCCAAAACATTATGTCATCGCGCAGACCGTTTCGGTGCGATAAGCCCAGGAACTTCTCACAATTCAGCAAAAGTTTTCCAATACCACAAAGCAGCGCCGATAGAGTGGCTAATTTTGCTATATCAGGATAACGCTGTGGGCCATTGTCCGAACTCATTTTGATTAAACGCCTTCCTTTCGAAAACCGCATACAAATCGCCACAAAAGATTGCGGAACCCGCATCTAAATAGAAAAAAAATAGAGTCTAGGAATATATAAACTGATATACATTCATCCATCCTTTATCGTAGTGGGTATATAGTATCTGCAAGGAAAGACAGACCTTGCTCTGTTGTGCGGGTATAGTAGGTTGCCAAGGGATTGTATACTTAATCGCATTAAGAGGACTCTATGGTGTTGGCTTCGGGTTAGGAAAATAATCAGGGGTGTCTGGGAGGTTGGTTTAGGACTTTGGGGTGGGGAACTTACCGTCAATTCTGCAATTAACTGAATTGTTGCTCTTTTTCGATGAGTTACGTGACATTTGCGAATGGCTCTGCGTGTGTTGCGAATGTGATGGACTTGAATCGATGGAACGACGGGCGGCAGATTGAAATATGCCAGGACCACCCAAAGGGCTTGGTGTTACAGTAACCATTGGATGTACACTTCCTACAAAAATAAAATAATAGGAAACAGAAAGCGAAAAAGAACAGAAAACGAAAACTAAATGTGTAAGCGAACGAAGCAAATGAAATGGAAATGAATTGCTACAGAAAGGAAGTGTGGGAGACCAATTAAGGGAATGGCTATATTTTAGTGGATCAACTACGGGGGTGGTCTAACCAAATACTTTTAAGCCTTGCATGGGACATTTTTATTAAATTGCTTTTCATGGAAGAAGGGTATTTCCTTTTTCTTTGCTTTTGATGAATTTTCAGAGTCCTGCAGTAGCTACGCTGAAAAGTCTTATTTATTGCCAGCAAAGAGTTCGGTTGAGAGAAGCGACGACCTAATGATAAAAAGGAAATGGGGTGATCACCAACATTGCTGTGGAAATTATCTATCAGTCAGTGTTAACAGTCGTAATTTAATTCAACTTCAAAGAAGAAGTGTCGACGTTGTCAGAATGCTTTATAAAACTAAACAAGAAACGAATTAATTTAACTTTAGCATAGGAAATGTTTTTTTTTTTAAAGAATGTAAAAATATTTGTAACTATATTCTTTTTTTTTCCTTATTTGTGCGACTCTAACCCAATACTATAAAAGAATTAATTCACTGCCCCACCCTTGTAAACATTTCCCAAAAGTATGGAATTTCCATGAGAAGCTTCGTAAATTTGCCTTTAGGAATCGGTACTAAATCCTTGTAGCGCACAAAATGTGACAAGATTCTAGGCGAAAGAAATACATTTGGCATATTACGGAAATCAATTTTTCATTTGGTACTAATTTAAAAAAAAAACATATGTGACATTTCGGGGATAATTATTTTAAGGATGGGATGGGATGGGATGGGATAGGGTATTCAACGATCCTCACAGCGTTACAATCCGCAGTGAGGATCGTTGAATACCCTATCCCATCCCATCCTTAAAATAATTATCCCCGAAATGTGGGCTTTATGGCGATAAAATATAGAAAATGAAGTTGTCACAAGATATTGTTCCGACAGTTTATCAAAGTCTATTATGGTTCGACAAAAAACAACGTTTAATGGTTTCTCCAGCCTAACCGCCTTGAACGATTTTCTTTCAAACTTCGTATCCAGGTTTTTTTTGATCATAATTCTAGGCTATTTGTTTTTGTTTTTTAGCCATTATAATATCGGTATCTGCCATATAGAAATTAAACATAACCTAAATTTTTCTTAAACGGCTCTAACGTTTTTGATTAAAGTTTTATATATGTTACATAAATATATTAGTTAAAACAAAACTGCAGTTTTTTTTCGAGAAAATCCATACAACAGATTTTTTCATTTAGGCCATATAAAAAACCGTCAATATCTTGGAAACTGTGTCAAATTGAATAAAATTTAATTTATATACATACTACTATTAATATTTGCAACAATTTCAAAAAAAATTATAGACCAAGTGTAAATATTTTTGAAATCCGCCCACTGCCACGCCCCCTTTTTATAAATTCGTAGTTTTTGGCTAAACCGTAGGGATTTTGAAAAACTTTCTGAACAACCTATTTAGATAATCTTAATATGCAGGATAAAAACCTTGTATTTTGTAGAACTGTAAAAGTGTTTTATGAACTGTCTGAACAATTTGTTGTGACAACGTCATTTTCTCTATTTAATTGCAAGATTGGTGGATGTAGATTATTTTGCAACAAATCCATATTGAAATGGTGAGATGGGTTGGACTACTGGTTTAAGTTCGAAAAGTTACCTACGTTTTTTACTCCTCTATCCTTAAGCGAAATTTTTACAAACACCTTTGTAGATAACTATCAAATTCTCAAATTTGCGTTCAAGAAAAATGATTTCTGTATGCAATTTTTCAAAGTTAAGCTATCGATATGTGCAACATCTTAAAACTGTTCTGTAATATCAACGCACGTCTATGGTTTTACAATACTCAAGATCATCGATTTTGCAATGAGAGATCAGTAACAGGAGCATGACCGTTTTAAGCATCATTTGTAACGGTCCTCAATTTTTAACATTTAGGAATTCAGCCCACCCTTCATCAAATTGCACGTGTCGTAAGGTGCGATTTAATGAGAACATAAGCGTTTTTTTACCAATATAATGTTTTCTAACTCTGAATGTTAACTGTAGTGCGATAGCACATATAGTTCCATAGCTTACTTACTTACTTATCGGGCTTCCGACCCGGTAAAAGAGTCTCTGCCTGAGATGCTGCAGCCTTCCATCCTCTACGATCCCTGGCTCGCTGCTTCTAGTTGTCTAGAGCGCTCTGGCATCCGCGATGGCTTGGTCTTTGAAACGGAGGTTCGGTCTTCCTTTCCTTCTCGAACCTGGGGGCTGGGATTCGAAGATCCTTTTAGCTGGAGCATTATTGTCCATTCGCTCGATGTGGCCGAGCCAATATAGTCGACGTGTTTTGGCTTTAAGACTACATCCACATCTTGGTACAGCTCATAGAGTTCGCGGTTGTATCTTCTTCTCCATTCGCCTTCATCGTGCACAAAACCGAAAATCCGCCGAAGTATTTTTCTTTCGAAGGAGCCCAGTATCAGCTCTCCTTTCTTAGTTATCGTTCAGCACTTGGCACCATAAAGTAGAACTGGCATTTCATCCTTCGAGTTAGGTGTTTTGAACCCAATTATTTCGCCAAATCGAAGTAGCAACGGTTTCCCAGGGTAATTCTTCGACGGATCTCTACTAGGTGTCACGTTGGGAGCGACCGATAATGTCAATATCATCCGCATAGCCCAGCAGCTGGACGGACCTGTTGAAGATAGTGCCTTCCGTGTTAACAACTGACCTGTGCACTATCTGCTCCAGTACTGGATTGAAGAAGTCACATGATAGCGCGTCTCCTTGCCGAAATCCGGTGCATGTTTCGAAGGATTTCTTCATCCGCTTTTGATACGGTCCATGCTTCAAAGCCGTAGAGCAGGACTGGGATAATCAGGGTCTTATAATATGAACAAATTAATCAAGGAAATTCTTAGACGCTTCAAGCATTTGCAATTCTTCACCGGCGAATCGATGGACTGCGATGGCATGGTATGCATGTGTGAATATCGCGATATCGAAAGAAAGAGTTTACCCGTATTTATGTTCTACAAACACGGTCTAGAGGAGAAAAAATTATAAAGGCACAAAAATGGCCATATAGTTGAACAAAAAATAATTTTCCTTTTTTTTATTTTCACAACACATATATATTTTAAAAAATTCAATTTTATATATTATGATGATTCTCAAAAAAAAAAAAGAAACTAGCTACTCCAAAGAATTGTAAGGTGTTTATGATAATTGTTTCTTTTTATTGTAACTAATGCCGCCTCCAATTCTGCACTGGGAGCGATACTATCGCAAGGAAAAATTGGCAAAGACCTACCAATTTCCTATGCAAGTAGAAGACTAAAAAAACATGAGATGAATAAGCCTAGTATTTAAAAGGAACTTCTTGGAACACATTGGGCCATTAATTATTTTAGGCCATATCTATTTGGAAGAAATTTTATTGTAGTTACAAATCATAGACCATTAGTAAGACTTTTTACGCATAAGAATCCATCATCGAAATTAACGCGTATATGATTGGATCTATAAGACAACACGTTTAATAAACACTACAAACAAGGCTTGATGAATACTAACGCTGATGCACTATCACGCATTAAACCGAACTCGAATGTACTTAAAGAAACGATTCCTACATCAAATGACCTAGGCGTTAACGTAAGATATAAACAATAGTGATGTACCCAAAAGCAATGCTTTTGAAGGAGATGAAGAAATGTCCAGACTTATAAAGGAATTCCATGATACACCACAAGCAGAAGCCATACCTATGAAGAGTAAAGATGCTACAACAGTAGCAACAGCTTTAGTAGCTTATTTTTTATTAGCTATAATACAACACCGCATTCTAGTATAGGAATATCCCCTTTTGAATTAATATATTGTAAATTAATATCACTTCCAGACAATTCGTTTAGAAATACATCAAATCCTGTAAATAATATACAAAGAAGATTATAGTCTATTATTGATATATAGCTAGATTAAATCAAATGAGACAAATAGCCTACCAATTCTTAGAACAAGCTAAGATGGTTGGGTGTTGTAGAACGAGGGTAGACTCTGATTGGCTTTAACTTGGCAATGCCCAGTGCTCGCAACTCTGACTGCACATCAAATATGCTTATTTTTTACTTCCAAATGGTAACCATTGGGTACTGGTCTCATCCAACCGGATTTGACTTGCTTAACGATAAGTGCGAGTGTTGATAACAAGACGTAAAACAGCAACACTATAATCACCCTGTTCAGAATGGCGCGGAATGAATACCCAATCTGCCGTCCCAGGCGAACCTAGATAAGCTGCTTCGGCATATTCGGACAACAGGTTATCTAGGAATTTCAAGGGTAAGTCAGGCCCCTTGAACAGAGATGGTGGCGGATGAATCGAAAGGTCAACGGCAGCGCTCAATCCCGTAGTGGATACTGATGGCCCCATGTCCAAGGGGTATCTAATAAAGTCGCACAATGTCAACTAAATGACATTATCATCTCATCTTTTACAATTAGCTGTAAGGTTAAACGCACTGTGGCAAAGAGGTGCACACCATGGTGGAACGATAACCTAGAAAGTCTCCGTAAAAGAGTAAGAAAACTCTTTAATAAAGCCAAACGCACCGGTAAGTGGGACCAATATTAATCACTACTAACCCAATACAACATAGAGTTGCGTAAATCTAAAAGAGCGTCCTGGCGCAAATACTGTGAGGAACTCGAAGAGCTCCCTGCGGTGGCGCGTCTCCAGAGGGTACTCTCAACAGATAAAACAAACTGCGTGGGATTACTAGTCAAATCTGACTGTAAAATCACATGCGGCCGGGAAGAAATGTTGACCACAGTTCTACAGGAACACTTCCCCGGCTCCACTATCACAAGTGAGTTTCATGAACACATGATAGATGACTCACCCCCTAGAAACCTGAAAAAGATTAATAGTTTATCCGGCAAACTCTTCACTCCGGATAAGGTCAAATGGGCGATCAACTCATTTAAACCATACAAGGCACCAGGAACAGGCGGAATCTTTCCTGCTCTTATACAAAAGGACTTGGACTTTTTCTTACCCACTATGGTCGCCTTATTTAGGTTTAGTTTCAATTGGGGCTACATACCAAAACCTGGAGGGAGGTAAACGTGGTATTTATCTCCACTAAGCAAACCAATAGAACTACCTAAATCATACCGTCCAATAAGCTTAACATCGTTTTTCCTGAAAACAATGGAAAGAATACTAGACGTACACATTAGAGAATGCTTAAATGAATTCGCCTACAAAATAAGTAAATCTACGGAAGGAGCACTTCTAAGTTTAATATCACAAATAAAAAGTGCATATGAAAACAAATAAGTAGCACTATGTGCCTTCCTTGACATTGAGGGTGCTCTTGACAACACTGGATATGACTCCATATCAAATGATTTGACTCATAGAAGAATAGAACACCCCACCATCAAATGGATCAAAGCGATGCTTGAAAGTCGGAAAATAACTGCTTCATCAGCACTGACCTCAGTATCAGTAACAGCCGTTAAAGGCTGCCCTCAGGGAGGAGTTCTCTCACCCCTACTATGGTCTCTGGTTATCGATAACCTACTTCAAAACCTAAGTAATGCAGGCTTCAATAGAATTGGATACGCCGATGACCTAGTCATCATAATTAGGGGCTAAGAACCAAACTAGGTTACAACACGTTTGCAAAACGCCCTTAAGATAGTCATAGACTGGTGTAGAAAAGAAAGTCTTTCTATAAACCCAAGCAAGGCTGTCATCGTCCCTTTTACGAAAGGGAGAAATTTAAGTCTTAACCGAATTTCAATCAATGCCACATACATTAAGTATTCCAACGAAGTAAAATATCTTGGACTGATAAGCTGGAACTCCCTCATAAACAACAAAATTCAAAAAGCAACCAAAGCATGTATGGTAAAACCTGGGGAATCTCTCCAAAGACCCCACACTGGATCTACACGACCATGGTCAGGCCCATTATAACATACGCTTCAATAGTATGTTGGAACAAAGTCACCCAAAAAAACAACTATAAATAAATTAAACAAGGTACAACGGCTTGCCTGTCTGAGCATTACCGGAGCTATGCGTACCTGTCCCACGGCGGCTATAGAAGCTTTAATAGGACTAACGCCCCTCCACATATATATAAAATAAGTGGCAATTCGCAGCTCAGCAAGTTTAACACAAGCGGAAGAATTAAGCATTAGCGAACACTTAAAACTAATTGAACTACTATCCGAACTTCCAGATCTTGACATGATCTGTGCGGTTACAGACCGCTTATCAAAGACAATATGCTTCAACAAAAGATTCTCAACGGATATAACAACCAGAGAATCGTCGTGTAGCAATAACCCAATAAACTGCCAAAACGGCCTAAAGTGGTATACGGATGGTTCTAAAATGGACTCAGGGGTAGGAGCTGGCATACATGGACCAAATAGAAACATCTCAATACCTATGGGAAAAAACTCTAGTGTATTTCAAGCTGAACTGCATGCCATAAAAGAATGCGCAAACCTAATACACAACTCAGGTATTAAAGGCGCCAATATCCATATATTAACGGACAGTCAAGCGGCTATAAAAGCCCTTTGCTCACACATTATTGACTCCAAATCAGTACTACACTGCTTCAATTCCCTCCAAACACTCAGTTCCAGGAACAAAACCAGACTATGATGGGCCCCGGACATAAGGGGATTGAAGGTAACGAAAAAGCTGATGAACTAGCCAGAAGAGGTTCGGAAACCCCCTTCATTGCACAAGAACCCTTCTGTGCAATCCCCAAATCAGCCATAAATCTGGTTGTTAAAAACTGGGAACAAAACAACTGTTATTCATACTGGGAGAACATCCCAGGACTAAGACATGCCAAAAGAGCTATTCAGCCCTTCAAAGCAGATGCCAATAAGACACTAAATCTTCAAATCAAAAATTTAGTAGGCTACCTAACTGGTCATCACGAAACAGCCGAACATATCATATGTGAATGTATAAGAATTATTAAGTCTCGAAGAACTAAGAAAATTTTCTGTTGAATGTATTATCAGCTTTATTAGAAAAGTAGAAGCGCTACTAACCTAAAAAACATCTGACGGCAAGCACAATAGATCTTTTAGGTCGACATGCATCTTACTGCTTAGGCAAGTCCGAATTAAAAAAAAATCTTATAAATTGGAAATAGCCCTCCAGGTTGGGGGTTGTGCTTTGGGCCAACTACCCACCCATGAAAAAAAATATTGTTACGAAGCAACTTATAGCCTCGGAAAGGTCTGATATAACTGCTGACGACCCTGCTTAACGAAAAAAGGACTACGACGTTCGTATCTGCACCTGGAATATGATAACATTAAACAGGGGAGTTACAGGCGAACAACTAGCGGAAGCCCTAAACTGCTACAAAGCAGACATTACTGCGGATTTGTAATAAGTGCCAGACTTAGGCAAGAAGTCTTATGTTTCGAAGACATTAGCGAACGCATTGAAACAATCCGCGTCAAGGCCAAATTCGCCAACATAAGCCTTATATGCGCTCATGCTCCGACGGAGGAAAAAGACGATATAACTAAGGATTGCTTCTACGAGCTCCTCGACAAAACCTATGAGCGACTACCAAAGTACGATGTTAAAATCTTGCTGGGAGATTTTAACGCAAAGGTAGGAAGATAAGACATATTTAGCAGTACTGTCGGAAAATATAGCCTACACGACAACACGTCTGGTAACGGACTTAGGCTAATTGACTTCGCTACAGAATGAAATGCCACTATAGCCAGCACACGGTTTCCTCACCTCGATATCCATAAGGGGACATGGTGGTCTCCAGATCAACGAACTGTCAACCAAATTGATCACATTGCGATAGACAAGAGGCACGCATCCAGTATTTTGGATGTCCGAACATTCCGAGGGGCTAACATCGACTCGGACCACTACCTTGTTGCAGCCAAGGTAAGGATGCGGATATCCACCACGCCACCAAAAACCAGATATACTGTGAAAAAATGTAATGTCGAAAGACTGCAATCCCCAGAGACCGCCAAGACCTTCGCGCAACGCTTATCCCTTAACCTCTCTTTTCACACCACACCACTAGCATCTGATGACGAAGAACAATGGCAACGATGCCAACAAGCCATTACATCCGCCGCAACTGATGTTCTAGGTTTCTCCCGGCCACCAGCAAGAAACCCCTGGTTTGATGAGGAATGCCGACAGATGCTCGCAGCCAAGAACTGGGCCTACAAGGCTAAGCTGTAGGTGAAGAGCTGCCATTGAGCTCTATAGGCAAAGAAGAAGGGACGAACATCGGCTTTTCAGAAAGAAGAAAAGAGAGCAAGAAAAGCGCGCGATCGAGGATATAGAGAGGTTCCACTCCAGGAACGATGTTCTCAAGTTTTACCAAAGTGTAAAACGTCAAAGGCAAGGATACAAGGCTCGAACAGAATCCTGTCGAGATGAACAAGGAAATATAGAAGTTAAGATACAGTCGATGCTGAGGAAATGGAAGAACCATTTCTGCAGAATTTTAAACGGCGATGACGAACAACATTACGCTGTCAGGCAGAACGAAACATTTAATATTGGCAATGGCAGCGAAAACTGCCAACCACCCGACCTAAGTGAAGTGAGGATAGCAATATCTAAACTTAAGCTTAATAAGGCCGCCGGAAATGTCGGCCTTCCCGCTGAGCTTTATAAAGCTGGCGGAGATGACTTGGTAAGTAACATCCACCAACTCATAAGCCAAATCTGGTCGGATGAAAGTCTGCCTGAAGAATGGAACCTCGGATCCACGAAAAAGGAGACCCTCTGAACTGCGCCAACTACAGAGGCATAAGTCTCCTGATCATATCCTACAAGATCCTATCTGCGCAAGGCGATGCGCTGCCTTGTGATTTCTTTAATTTGATTCTTGAGAGGATTGTGCAAAACTCCCGGGCCAACACCAGAGGCACAATTTTCAAAACTGGGTGCAACTACTAGCATACGCCGACGATATTGACATCATTGGTAGGACTCAACGTGATGTCATAGCCACGTTTGCTAGGATAGAGAAGGAATCGGCGAAAATTGATTTAGCATAGTTAATGAGGGTAAGACTAAGTATATGCTGTCAACACGAAAGGACACACAACATCGACGAATTGGACAGAACGTCACCAATGACAGATATAACTTTCAGGTAGTACGGGACTTTGTCTACCTCGGCTACGCTATCAACTCTTGACAACAACATCTCGTCAGAAATCAAACGAAAAATTACTCTTGACAGCCGCTTTTTCTTTGGACTAAGAAGGCAATTGAGTAGGAAAGCCCTCACTCGAACTACTAAGGAGATCCTATATAAGACCCTGACCATCCCAGTCCTGCTCTACGGCGCTGAAGCATGGACCGTATCGAAAGCAGATGAAGAAATCCTTGGTCGATTCGAGAGAAAAATTGTTCGAAAAATCTTCGGTCCCGTTTGCGTTGACGGGCTATGGAGACGAAGATTCAACCAAGAACTATACGAGCTGTACAGCGACACACCCCTGGTCAAACTCCGCATTGGACGTTTAAGATGGCTAGGACATGTAGAACGAATGGACACCAATACTCCGGCTCGCAGAGCTTCGATTCCCAGCCAGACATCGGACGCAGTAGAGGAAGACCTCGCCTTAAGTGGCGCGCATAAGTAGAAACCGACCTCAACCAACTTGGAGTGCGCAACTGGAGGCAGTTAGCTAAGGACCGGGCTAATTAGAGAGGCATGTTGGTTGAGGCCCAGTTTCATCCCGGACTGTAGCGCCACTTAAGTAAGTAAGTAAGTTTGAACGAAAAAAAAGGATAAAAATGAAAATAGGAGATTAAGTTTATTTAAGAGTAGGTTATATGAAAAACATAGGACCCTATGAGGCTATAGAATTAAAAGACGTAAACACTCAAATAAAAATGCAAGATGAAATTAACGAAGTACATAACAATAGACTTAAAAGAATAATTTTACATATACGAAATAAATATAACTATCTATCTTAACAAGCTATGCAATAAAAAAAGATTTATTTTTAGAACAAACAAAAATTCTCGGAGGATTTTGGGATGTAATGCCATAGCACATGTAGTTCCATAGCACATCCATCCAAATACACGTAACCCATTGCCATGTCACTTCCATCAAAATACACATCCTTACAACACACAATATATATATATATATACCTACGGTCATTCAAACAATCTTTTGCACAAAAAACAAAATTCGATGTCATACTGTAACACTATTGCACACAGTGCGATATGCCATGTTCCCATAGTCTTTATACTTAGAGATTCATGTTTCCTTTGAGCAGATGTCAATTCTCCTTTAATATTATAATTGTCAACTAAGCAAAATTGTATAGAGTAAGACTAGTACCTACGTAAGAAATCAATTTTGTATAAACAGGCTAAGAAAATAATAAATAAATATATCTTTTTACTTAATTCGGCTCTTTAGCCTAAACAACAGATCTGCTCTTTAGCCATCAATATATACGACTTGGGATAGCCTTTACAATAATCCCCATAGCTTCAATAGGGAGATACTCCAAAGCAAACTTTCATTACATAACCTTCTTGTGACGATTTCAATATGCCTATTACCTTGATCGTAGATTTGGGACGGACTCTTATATAAAGTCTTGTTACCAGTAAGTAATAACGAATTCTAAAGATAGAGTAAAATGCAGTTTCTTCAACAAAGACCAAGTACGCTTTCAGCAAGAAGGTACAAACCACATCGATGAATCTGACTGAACATTATAATCGACAGTTACAGGTGGGAATTTGTATACTCAGCTACGCTATTAAATCTGAAAATGATTCTATGTTACGTCTACAGTCCCAGGATGGACAAAATGAACAACTATATTCGGATATATATATATATATTCGGATTACAAGTCATTTAGGAATTTCAAGGGTTAGTCGGATCCCTACGTGCATACGCTGATGAGACTGAAAACCCTATCAGGGAGGAATTTAACGAGGTTCTGGATGGAGCCTATGCAGAATACGATGTACTTGGGACTTCAGTAAACAAAATCGGCGGGTTTGTTGGAAAGCGCTAACACTTCTCTGCAGCAGCATGTTATACTATGATCAGTAGCACTAGTTTCCACGACTTCGAATCCACTATAGTTATAAAGCAATCCAGGCTCTACGAAACAACAATGTTAACTAGTCACGGACGCGTTGAGAATTGTAGATGTATTCAGGCAGCAGGGAAGCTGGAAGCAGCTGTTTAATGGGCATAATTTCGAGTAAGGAATAGGGCAGGCCCACCCCCAGCCAATGAAAGGTAATGCTCCCTCCCAGTATTTAAGAAGTTAGTGCATCCATAAAAACAAATAGGAACAGCATGGAAGGATTGCCAGGAGAACATTGAAATAAGGAAATGTTGCCACAGAAGTGTGCATGCACTAAACCATCAGCAAGTCATGGTAAAAGTCATATGTCTTTGCAGCTGCCAAGGCATATGCCAGCTAAATGTTGCGTACTAGATCTATACCAATATACTGTGGCAACACCTTAAGCCACAACACACTTATCGGAACGTACCAGTGTGGCTTCCGGAATGCTGGAAGGCCGGAAGACTATCAAATTTTCACACCAAGGAAAAAACTGGAAAACTTCGTAGCACATATTATTTTAATCGACTTTAAGGTTGCATATGAATTGGAATACCATAAAAACTGATAAAGCTGTGTTGCTTAACACTGGAGGACACGCGGTGTCACGACTCACGTTTAGTCGACAGTACAAACAACGCACTACCGACTCACAAGCTCATATACCTCAGAGTCAAAATCCACTCTGAAGACTGCACTGGGAAAAAATGCTACTTCGGTTTACCAAAACAATGGGATCAAAACTAACCCGAAACTATCCTAATCCTACCAGCCCTACTATATTGGGCATATTGAGGAACCACGAACTTTCCAGACTTCACGTTCGAGACGACAGGAATATCGAACAACATCTCGTCAAAAATAAAACGAAGGAAATCTCTTGCCAGCCGCTGTTCTTTCGAGCTTAGAAGGCAATTTAGTAGAAAAATTCTCACTCAAACTTACTTACGAGATCCTATACATGACCCTAATCACACCATTCCTGCTCTACGGCACTGGACCTTATGAAAATTGGTTGAAGAAATCCTTGGTCTTTTTGAGAGAAAAATTCTTCGATCCCGTTTCCGTTGACGGGCTATGAAGACCAAGTTTCAACCAACAAGTATACGAGCTGTGCAGCAACATATCTCTAGTCAAAAAACTCCGCATTGGACATTTAAGATGTTTAGGACATGTAGAGCGAATGGACACCATTACTTCGGCTCGCAGAGTCTTCGATTCCCAGCCAAACGTCGCGACGTCGGACGCCATGTATGTCTGTCTCTCATATGTTTATAACCTATCCCATAGGGATGTATTAGTTTTGATACATAGTTTGTAACATAGAGAAATAGTTTAGCTGGATATACCTCAAAGTATAGAGATCGACACAAAATCGCTTGCTAGTCAATTGAGGCATGCCTGTCCGTCAGTCTGTCTGTATGTCACCTATTTTTAGGCCTTCCATTTTGAGCTAGGAATTGAAATTTGGTATATAGGGTCCTTGTCGAGATTACAGAACAAGTTTAAACATTTTTAAAATCCGCCACTTTTTACAAAAATGTTCTTTTTGGTTTTTTTACTAAAAACACCCCCAAAAAGTGGGCGTGGCAAAAGAAATGTGAATGAAATATAGATATTAAGATTGTCTAAATATCCTTAAAAAAACACATAAAAAACTTTCAAAACAGGATATTTAGACAATCTGAATATCTATATTTCATTCAAATAAATTTTTTTTGCCACGTCCACTTTTTGGGGGTGTATTTAGTAAAAAACTGGTTTTGTCCAAATTTTAAAAAGTTCGAAAAAACTTTTGAAGCAAAAACTTCCGTAATGGTAATATATGTTTCGAACACAAATCTTTGTGATTTAAGGAACAATATTTCAAGCAAATGTAGAGCAAAATTGTATAGACACACTGTAGGAGTAAGAGTTTTTTATACCTTTGCAAGTATTGTAAGTTCAGTCTTTTTATAATAGTGAATGAGGAGAGAGGTAGTAAATAAAAGTGGTTTCTCTTCTATTGTTTTCCACTTAAAGTGAATTTGTTTTAATTATATGGTTTGTATATTAATTGGAGTTAAACATAATGAAGGTTTGTATTAAATCTGAGCTAAACAATATAAACAGATTAACGATAGATAATTTTGACCTACGCGCACTTTTAAGGAACCACAAAGGTTATGATAAACTGTCTGAACAATATGTTGTGATAATGTCATTTTCTGTATTTCATCGCGATAAAGCCCAAATTTTGGGGATAGTAATTTTAAGGATGGAGTGGGATAGGGTATTCAACTATCCGCACAGCGGATTGTAGCGGATTGTGTTCTCATATAATGTTTTTTTTTTTCAACATTTTCGTTGAAGCTAGTTTTAAAGATTGACAAAATGAAGATTTTGATTGACTCTAACTCTAATTACGATGAGAGGGGAACCTTCAAAAATGGACATGGCGATTTCATCCGTCAATTTTTCGGTCTGTTATGTTGGTCAGTTACATCAAACTTCGTATTTTATAGGCAACTCGCCTATATTAGTTATCCGCGCACTTCATTTACAAACTATGTAAGCAGCTACTGAACCACTTCCCTTGAACTTCTTCATAATTTGCCGATGGTTAGTACAAAGGACGATCGTTAATCTAACGTAAGGGATACGCAAATACGGCCAGCATACGCAAATATGGCGGCAGCAAGCTGTCAAAATTCCAGCATTTTACAAAAATTAATCAGAATTATAAACTATAACCTGCAACACTGGAAGGCATGTTCTTACTTATGAACGTTTGTTCAACCTTTTTCTAACAACGCAAAGCTTAAAAGTATTTTCCTTAAAACAAAAACAAGAAAAAAATAATAAAGCAGAGGCAAAGGATTTTGGGAAGTAGAATATCGTTTTGTTACTACATCTAACCTGTTTTACTAGGATCGTGACCTAGGTGACCTAAAGAATGTAGCTTATCGGTGATGCCATGAAATTTCTCCACAAAACTCTGTTTCGCCTCAGCCATCGCAGCGGAGGGCTGGATATCCGCTATGCTATTGATATTAGCAATTGATCCTATAACACCAAAAGGGTAATAAATGCATCTATCAAAGTCAAATCGAAATTTGTGTAACATGCTAGACACACACTCTCTCCCTTTAAATAATTAAACTTTATATATCTCCACTCCATTATCGACCATGAAAAGTACAAAATAAAATCCAAAAACTTACCCTTTGTGTGTGAGGTCACCGCGGCACATGCAGCTGTACTGCTAATTGCCGCCATTTGGTTGAGTGCCTTTCCATGTATTTGTGATTGCGTGATAGTCGGCTTCAGGAAAGACACAAATAGATGTTTCGATAGCTCCTCGGGTGTTTCGCAGTCCAAGAAGGCGTCCAGGAACCGACGAAACCCATCGTAGTCGATTTCCTGCAATTAAAGGAGGGAGACAGAACATTAACTTCAAGGGTCAACCATGCCAACAAGGCCAAGACAATAACGTAGATGATATGGCTGGCATTGGTACAACAGAAACCGCCATAAACAATGCCAACTTCCTAATTAAGTGAAGCAAATTGAGTGGAATTATGTCGCACTGAAGACCGAAAGGACCTGAACGAATAGATAAACTGTCGGATGGGCTTTTCCAGTAAAGTTCATAATTAGTGACCTTTTCGAAAGGTGACTACTTGCTGTAAGAAACACAGTTTATGTTTAGAACATCTTAAGACCGCTTGAGAGTTAAGCGAGTTGAGATAATAATTCAAGAACACAGTAACAAATAACGACCACCAACATAAAGTATGCTCCTCAACCCATAAATTTTGTGTAAAGCAAGAAATAAAATTCACATTCCCCTGTAAGGGATGTGTCCCAAAGGATGCACAGCCAAACAGATTCAAGTGGATAAATTAAGAAATGACGTGATGTTCCAGCGGCGTGGCAACTTACATAAACGAGATTCAAGGCGAAACCGGGACAATAAATTTGACAAAAAAAACATAATTATGATGGATGGCATTGCTAGGTTCGAAAGAGGAGCCTGTGTGCTTCTCTCCAGTGGGATGATGTCACTTTTTGGGATATTTTTGGAATTTATTCACCTTTGAGTCGCCTTACCACAGGCGATATATAGAAATTGTTGGGTGCTCCTTTCTAATCCACGTTATTATTTAGGGTATATAAATAGCGAAGTACGTCATTGTCAAATTTTGTTTTTTTGGATATAGGTGTATATAGGTGACTTAATGGGGAAATATTGTAATAGGGAGTTATGTATTATCCGGAGCTACTATGAGTTATTGAGTTATTGTCAATCTACGGTAGCGATATAGTTTGGTTCATGATGAAGCTGATCCATTAGCGATCTTATCACCCGAAAAATATTTATTGCTGGAATATGAGGACAGTCTTTGCCGTCGGAAGCAATCTTTAAAATCCAGATTTATTTAACTAGCATAAATAACCATTAGGATTTAACTTGTTATAATAGAACGAAAGTGGTTATACGCTCTATCCAAAAAGCCGCTCAGGCGAATCTAAATCGAGTCGGCTGCTAGGTTAATGCAGCGGAGTAGAGTGTCATCTACTATAATAGACTAGGGTCCTTGTGATACTCTTCAGTGTGAATTGTGCATGTATATTGTGCGCCTACTTTTATGTCGGTATGTGAATTTTAATGCGATGCGATTTTTCAAATAAGAGGAATTTTTATCTTATTATCAAATAACTTCACAAAAAGAAGTCCGGGTGGTTATATCTAGAGATCTGTCGCCACATGTCCAGGAAATTTTCTTTGCAGAAACTGCATTGTTTGATTTGCCATATGACATGGCGCACCGTTTTGTTGAAACCAGTTATTACTGGTCCGGCTGTATTCCAAGCGATGTTCTTAGATATTATTTATATGAAAATTAATCAAAATTCAAATCATTCTTCAAAATGCGCCAAATTGCTGAGTAAGCGTTTGATTTAATATAACTGAACGATTATTTTCAATATACAGGGTCACTATTTCGGCGTGTTGTTTCGATGTAAAGCGATTTTTTATTAAAATTGTACTGAGTTGAGGTTTTAAAAACATGTCGATCGGTTGATAAATGTTTAAGTAATTCAATGTGTACACACCGTTGACATACACATCTGGTGTATTGATTTGTGGAATATCCCTCTACGTTGCGAGTTGATTTTTTTAAGTATAACATCCTTAACATGTTTTTGCATCTAGTTATTCAAGATACAATAGCCTCGGATAGGGAATCTCCTAAAACACAAACTAGAACTGAACGACCAAAAAAAGGAAAATGTTTTTTTTTTTTGTTTTATTATGTGTTCACTCAGAAGCGGGGATATCAATCCGACGAGAGTATCTTCATCTATGTTTCCAAATTTATATCGTCAGAAAAGTGAATTGAGGTGGAATGAAGAAGAAGCTTTTAAAATGATAACTAACAATAATTCTAGATTTACGAAAGATGCGCATCGATCACTGTCTAAAACTTTGAATGCCTCTTGAAACATTAGTTTGGCATAACTTAGGCTTAATAAAAGTTTTTGTTTCAGTAATTCATTTTAAGTAAGTATTTAAAGTGTGTACAAAAAAACGAAAATTCAATAAATACACCGAAAAGATATAATACAACAGGTGACAATCAAGATTCACTGGAAAATCAGCCCTCTTCGGAGGTCGGCTCTACGGATCCAATTATTGAAATCGTGTAACTCTTTCGAGAAAAGTTCAACGGTAACGAGGTCACTTTCATCTGGACCTCAAAAAATATATGCGTTTCCAGGAGTTCGACAACACCAGAAGTGTCCGCTCACGAAAAACGAGACTGAGTGAAAAATAAAAGCCTTAAAAACGAAAAAGTCTTAACGTCCATACCTTGTCTGAGTTAAAGACACTGAAAGCTACCGCCTATTATCTCACAAGCTAAATACAGATAAAATAGAATGCTATTAATTTGAAAATAAATCTGAAATAAATAAATCTTTATGCGTTCTAGCTACTAGAGGATTACATGCGTCATGCTTAAAGGATGATATAATTAACGAACTGAAAAACATGTCATATAGAGTTATAGATGCCGTTAACATTATCTAGCGAGACAAACAGCATAAAGAGGGCGAAGAAAATGTGTGAAACGCGGTCTATCCATATATATACTTACTTTCGATATAGCAGAAAGTTTGAACAAAATTTACGAAATAAAAACAATACTTATTGTTGTAAAAATTTAACCTATTCGTAAGGATTCTAAATAAGTTCTTCAGTGCAAGCGCTGCCAAATATATACTCATACGCAAACCTATTGTCAAAAAGAACCGAGGTGTGTAAAATGTGCCGGAAATCATCTGACAGTAGATTGTAGGTCAGATAAGAAAACTCCTGGTATCTGCATTAACTGTAAAGGCAATCTTGCGTCAAATTATCGTGGCTGCGAAGTAGCTAAGGAGTTGGAAAACAGACGGACGAAAGGTAAGAGTTTATAGCCTAGGCAGTCTACAATCGAAAAACTTAAATTTTCACAAACCACGAGGACATCAGAAATCCTATCGGATCTTGTACATCCAAAACCAAGTGAACAAAAGTATGCCCAAGCTACAGTATCCGATAACGCTCAAAACAATATCTCACTTAAACTGGGTCAAACGTATTCTCGATAATTCTTTCAAAACTTGAGGAACAAAGCATAACTAATAAACTTATTTTCGATAGGCTGGTTCGCAAGAGATTTACTCCACCATCAACATGAATTGATTTCTTAAAATTCTTACTTGGAATGCCAATGGTCTTTTGAAGAAAATTGGAGAACTGGAATTGTTTATGAATGAAAAATATATCAACATCTGTTTAATATTCGAAACTCACGCAAAGAGTAATTCGAACTTAATGATTAAAGGTTACTTCGACTATCATGCTGTACATCCATCGAATAAGGCTAAAGTCGAGCCTCACTATATATAAAAGATTGAATCGAACATTCTATTGATCTTAAATTAGAAATCGAAACAATGCAAGTAAGCTCTATACAAGTCAAAAGCAGACAATCCTTTCTGAATATATCTTCTATTTACTGCCCATCACGATACAAGGTTGAGGAAATTGGCTTAGTTCCCTTGGAAAGCGTTTTGTCATCGGAGGGGACTTTCATGAAAAAAAGTCACTCATTATAAATCAAAAACTACCCAGACTAACAAACGGGTAAAATAACTGGCAAGGTTTCAAAAACGATATTGGGTGTATCGCTCAAAACCCCTTTGGAACTCGATCGCGGTTGACTCCTTTATCGATAGCATTCAAAAAGCAGCTTGGGATAATACTCCTCAAGAAAGCAAAATATTAAGCAATAGTAAAATTAAGTACCCTCGGGAAATAAAAGATCTGATGAGACAAAAAAGAAAAGCTCGTAAAAGATGGCAGCAAATTCGTGCATAAAATATATCTAAACGTATCTTAATCTGTTGATTAACTTGCTATCAAATTCGATTAAACATTTTAAAAATCATGCAGTAGAAGCATATCTGCAAAGCCTAACCACCAGAAAAGAATCGAATTATTCACTTTGGAAAGCAATTAGAGTCATAAAACGGTCAAAAAACGCTGTTCTGTTTTGGGCAAAAAGCGATAAGAAAAAAGCAGACGTCTTTGCCGCTCGTTTGAGGAAGAATTTAAGCCCTTTGATTGTCCAGCCCAAATAAATAAACTAAAGCCTAAAAAGGCTCTAGGTTATATCTATGATTACGGTAGAACTTCTTAAAATGTTGCTTAGGAAAACACTAAATAAACTTCTCTACATTGTAAATGCGGCAATAAGATAGACCAAGACAGTAGAAAGTCGCAGAAGTAATTATGGTTCCAAAACCAGAAAAATCACCGAATGAAATAAAATCGTATGGACCTATTTCACTTCTTCCAATAATTTAAAAAGTTTTTGGAAGGATGTTACACCAAATTATTGATCAGCTGACCATAACGCTGACCAATATTTTAGTTGACCATAAGGGTTTAGAAGTAAACATTCGACTGTGGACCAAGTAAATCGAATTACTGATGTAATTGAGAAAGCTTTCGAAGAAACAAAATTTGCTCAGCCGTATTTCTTTTCGTGTCGCAAGCTTTTGACAAGGTTTGGTATAGAGGAATACAATACAAACTAAGACAAGTTATGCCTGAAAAATTATATAAATCGTCGTGTCGTATTTTGAGCATAGACTCTTCCGTATAAAATTGGGAAAAGAATATTCCGAGTTTAAAGAAATAATGACAGGAGTACCCCAAGGAAGCGTCCTTTGGACCACACTTGTACCTCCCACAAACAAACGATACACTAATTGTATCTTTTGCTGACGATACTGCTATACTAGCAGTTGGCTGAACAATAGAGGAAACAAATACGAAATGACAAAAGGCTTTTAAAGAGGTTATTGAATGGACAACAACCTGGCGGATTGCACTTATCGGGAGCATATCGATTTCGTATAGACAGACAAACAATAAATACGGTTCGAGTCCCTTTTGGTCCTTCAAAAGGGTGCTCCAACTTCTTGTCGAAACAAATTTATTGCAGCGTCTTCAAAGAACTTAGCTATTTGATTTGGCCTGATAATAACAAACCGCGCTATAAATTGCGGAAAAACCAGGAACTCTCAAAGGAAAGTTACCTGCCAAACATTCATATATACTCATTAAAAAAAATGCTAGATAAGTCGAATACTTAGTTGCAATATAAATACAAAAAGGATAGTGGTTTTAGTGAGTAAAAACTCAAATTACTGTGGGCACGTACTCATCGTATCTATGAAGATTTCCAAAATTGTCAATTAACTCTGCCTGGTCCAAGAGTATGTGTAGTGTAGCCTTAATATTAGACCTTATTACCTCTGATAATCATACTCATCATACGTAAAATCACTGACCCAATATTTCACAAGCTACATTCCTAAAGTACTTTCATCTTTGTCAATTGGTACTAAATAACAGCTTACTCAAATATTTAGACATTTAAATTCTTCTTTCTATCAGCAACAGCGGAAATTACCAGGAAAACCTTCAAAGAGCTAATTTCATAGAGAAAGTATCCTTTTTTATGAGTCCTTTCATTCACTTCCACAATATGAACGAAATCACAAAAGAGAATGAAATGTATCCCCATTCCAGAGGGTGCACAAAATGGAATAAGCGTACATAACTGTGTTTGCAAAATTTCCACAATAAGCCACCCCAACCACTTACCCGGAAAGATAAAGAATTAGATTCACCCAACTATACCAAAAGTCAGTGGGCAACCAATCACCATCAACAAAAATAAATATAAAAAACACAAAGGATACCGGATGACGAAGGACCAGCTAAACAAAGTTTATACGCTTCATTGCTGCGCCATTTCGCAAGGAGACATCAGGTCATTAATGAGTGCGCTAATGTCCCTACAGACTATACAACTATGGGCCATAGAAATCCATATCCATACAGATATCCGGACTCTATGGATATAAATCCGCAGCATCTATCTTTTGTGATGGAACAATTTCAGCCTCATCTTGAATTACATGAAATTTTATCCACCTCTCCGGTAGAATCGGTAGCCTCCGGCTACGCTTGTATCATAAACAGCCATCTAGCGCGTGCAAAACGATGCGCATAATTTTTATACATGTCTTTGATATCGTAAAGCTCACAGCTCGTATCGTCCCGAAAATTAATATCAGATGCGGAGCGGCTTGCCTGTGGCATACATTTCATCGCGACCATAAATTTGTTTGAAAGTGAGTCTCGCATTCATTGTGGAGTAAGTGGATAGCCTAACAAGGATATGCAGCAGTAGTAGTGGTACACACCGATCTTGATTATGTATATAATATGAGGCGAAAATATGTTGATTGACCCTGAAGGTGGCAATGGATAGTGATAACGTTAATTCGACCTAATGTTATCGTAGTGATAGACTACGTCTCCACCAAAAAAAATATGAGAAGCCAATAGTCCGCTTTTCGAATCGTTGAATATCCTATCCCAATACATCCTCAAATTAAATATCCCCAAAAAAATGGTCACAATATATTTATATATTTTGAAGAACGTTTTTCAAAAAAGTGGGCGTGGCAGTGGGCGGATTTTGAAAATGTTTACACTTGTTCTGTATCCTCGGGCAGGGATCCTATATACCAAATTTCATTATTCAAGCTCAAAATGTAAGGCCAAGAAATCAGTGGCATACAGACGGAGAGAGGGACAGACGGACAGACAGACATGGCTAGATCGACTCAGCTAGCGATTCTGAACCAATCCCTATACTTTGTGGTATATTAATCGAAATTATTACTCTATGTTACAAACTTAATGTCAAAACTAATATATCCCTATGGGATCCTCTGTTCTCGTAATATTTAATATCCTATTCCCACCCATCCTTTCAATTAATATATTAACTTTTGTAAGTAACCGCCCCAAAAAGTGGGGGCGGTATTTAAAATTTGACCGAAAAAAACGTTTTTTTTACTCAAAATGTGGGCGTTTCAATAAACATTATTTGGACGGAGTATAGATATTTAGATTGTCTAAATATCGTGTGGCTCAGTGGCGCGATGGTTAGTGCGATGAACTGCCGCGCAGGAGGTCTGGGTTCGATTCCCAGCAGTAGCATGATTTTTCACTGGCCCTCCTCTCGTGATGATCTGACAAATCATCCGAGTAGTATCAATTGTCAAGAATAGCTTATCTCAACTTAGCCGTTCGGAGTCGGCATAAAACAGGAGGTCCCGCCATCGTGCAAGAAGTACACACGCACACATGAATGGTTGTGAAAAAGCTAGGCCCTGGGTACTAACGAGCCTGTTGCGCCAAAAATTTGTATTTTGTAAATATCTTGTTCAGACATTTTATCAAAATTCTTCACCGTTTGAGCAAAAACAGCATTTTTCTAAAAAGTGGGCTTTGAAGTGGGCGGATTTTAATATTTTGTACACTTGTTCTATAGACACGATCAAGTATCAATATACCAAAATGCATTAACCTTAAAATTTAAAGCCCAAAAATCGGTGACGAATAGACAGATGGACGGATGGACAGGCAGACATGACTCAATCGACTCAGCTAATGATTCTGAGTCGTTCCATATATTTTGAGGTATATTTAAATAAATTATTTCTCCATGTTACAAACTATGTATCAAAAGGAATATACCCCTATGGGATAGGATATAAACATGAATGCGAACATGTACACGAACGTGAATGCTAACGCAGGTACAGCCTAAGGTGTATGTGTGAAAAAAAGGCATTTCACACGTTTTCAATTACAAACACTAACAGCGATGCCGTAATTGCAGTCGGCAGACTTTCAAAGAGGAGGGAGAATTTCGTTAAAAGCTAATAAAAGGAAACCAATTGGAAAGTTTGCCATGACCTAGTGCTGACGTCATTGTGTTGACGTAAGAGATAGTCACACTGCCATATTTTTATACCTCAAGATTGCAGTTTCTGCTATTGGTAGTTTTGTCTATTTTGCTAATCCGTATGATTAACCTTAACTACAGGGTGACTCCTGTTAACTAATCAACATTAAATAACACAAACCATTCCCAGGCCAGCAGCTAACGTGCTGGCTTTCTCCCACCCTAAACTGCAGTTACGTAATTTTAAGGCCGTGAGCCAATTTGCGTGAAAACTTAAACCAGTGGATAATTTTTGACATTAGTGTGGTGAATACCTAAAATATGTCCATTGGCTACTTTTTATACCCTATCCCATAGGGATATATTAGTTTTAATTCATAGTTTGCAACATACAAAATACAAATTTTTGGCGCAACAGGCTCGTTAGTACCCAGGGCCTAGCTTTCTCACAACCATTCATGTGTGCGTGTGTACTTCTTGCACGATGGCGGGACCTCCTGTTTTATGCCGACTCCGAACGGCTAAGTTGAGAGAATCTATTCTTGACAATTGATACTACTCGGACGATTTGTCAGATCATCACGAGAGGAGGGCCAGTGAAAAATCATTTAGGTATTGCTACGGCTGGGAATCGAACCCAGACCTTCTGCGCGGCAGTTCATTGCAGTAACCATCGCGCCACTGAGCCCTCAACATAAAGAAATAATTTAGATAGGTATACCTTAAAGTATACCTATCGACTCAGAATCGCTAGCTGAATGAATTTAGCCATGTCTGTCCGTCCCCGCCCGTCCGTCCGTACGTCACAGTTGTTGGTCCTTAAATTTTGAGCTAGAGCGATGAAATTTGATACAACACGAGGATTTTATACAATTTTTCAGGCAGAAATGTATTAATTTTTATTGGGGGCCAAACTTTGTCAAAAGCTTGCGACACGTCAAGAACTAATGCTGATCAAATTTTCTTTTCTTTGACAGCTTTCTCAATTACATTAGTAATTCGATGTACTTTGTCTACAGTCGAATTTTTACTTCTAAGCCCAAATTGATAGTCAGGTAAAAGGCGTTTTCTGACCAATAATGGGGTGTAAGCGACCGGGTAATACCCTTTCAAAAACTTTTGAAATTATTGGAAGAAGTGAAATAGGTCTGTAAGATTTTATTTCATTCGGTGGTTTTCCTGATTTTGAAACCATAATCACTTCCGCGACTTTAAACTGTCTTGGTATGTTTTTTTTTTTTTTAAATTCTGACCTGCCTAAGCAGTAATATACACATCGACTTAAAAGATCTATTGTGCTTGCCGTCAGATGTTTTTTAGGTTAGTAGCGCTTCTACTTTCCTAATGTATTTGAAGGGCTGAATAGCTCTTTTGGCCTGTCTTAGGCCTGGGATGTTTCCCCAGTATGAAACACATTTGTTTTGTTCCCAGTTTTTTATGACCAGATTTATGGCTGATTTGGGGATTGCACAGAAGGGTTCAGGTCCAATGAAGGGGGTTTTCGAACCTTTTCTGGCTAGTTCATCAGCTTTTTCGTTACCTTCAACTCCCTTATGTCCGGGGACCCACCATAGTCTGGTTTTGTTCCTGGAACTGAGTGTTTGGAGGGAGTTGAAGCAGTGTAGTACTAATTTGGAGTCAATGATGTGTGAGCTAAGGGCTTTTATAGCTGCTTGACTGTCCGTGAATATATGGATGTTTGCGCCTTAAATACCTGAGTTGTGTATTAGGTTTGCGCATTCTTTTATGGCATGGAGCTCAGCTTGGAATACACTAGGGTTTTTTTCCCATAGGTATTGAGATGTTTTTATTTGGTCCATGTATGCCAGCTCCTACCCCTGAGTCCATTTTAGAACCATCCGTATACCACTTTAGGCCGTTTAGGCAGTTTGGTGGGTTATTGCTACACCATGCTTCTCTGGTTGTGATCTCCGTTGAGAATCTTTTGTCGAAGCATAGTGTCTTTGGTAAGCGGTCTGTAACCGCACAGATCATGTCAAGTTCTGGATGTTCGGATAGAAGTTCAATTAGTTTTAGATGTTCACTATTGTTTAATTCTTCCGCTTGTGTCAAACTTGCTGAGCTGCGAATTGCCACTTTTTTTATATAAATGTGGAGGGGTGTTAGTCCTATTAAGGTTTCTATAGCCGCCGTGGGACAGGTACGCATAGCACCGGTAATGCCTAGACAGGCAAGCCGTTGTACCTTGTTTAATTTATTTATAGTTGTTTTTTGGGTGACTTTGTTCCACCATACTATTGAAGCGTATGTTATAATGGGCCTGGTATGTAGGTAGGTACTCTAATCTAATTGCCATCAATGTAGAGAAGTTAAGTTAATGCTTTCCGAGGCAACATTTTAAGAAGTTATCTCGTAATCAGGTCATTACTTGGAGCCTTTTTAGGCTTAAGTTTATGTATTTCCAGTTTAAACTTGGCAATGCTTGCATATTTTACTATATTATTATCGGTTGTAGTCTCGAATACATTAATGTTTTGATTTTGGTCTGTACCATCAAATGGCTTAAATGTTTCCTCAAGATGAGCGGTAAAAACGTTTTGTTTTTCTATGGTAGCCTGATTTGGCTTTGAGAAAAGTTTAGGCATGATTCTAGGCTTTTGCTTAGTTTAGTTTAATTTCTGAGAGATTTTGCTAGTAGATTTCATCCGTAATTTTTGTAATTCATTAGCTATATCGCAGCCGCGATAATAGGGGTATATTAGTTTTGACATTAAGTTTGTAACATAGAGAAATATTTTCGATAGATATACCTCAAAATGGAATTATTCAGAATCGCTAGCTGAGTCGATTAAGCCATGTCTATCTGTCCGTCCGTCTGTGTGTCACCGATTTTTGGGGCTTAAATGTTGAGCTAGAGTGTTAAAATTTTGTATATAGACTCTCTGGCCGACGAAGCAGAACAAGTATTAACATTTTTGAAATCCGCCCACTGCCCCTCCCCCTTTTTAGAAAAACGTAAAAAAGCGTAAAAAAGCAGCAAATTTAGACAATCCTAATATTTATATTTTGTCCATACAAAGTTTTTTGACACGCCCAATTTTCGGGGACGTTTTTAGAAAAAAAAACGCTTTTTGTCAAAATTTTAAAAAGTTCGAAAAAACCTTTGATGCAAATACTTCCGTAATGACATTTTGTCTATAGATCATTTTCACCTACGCACCACTTCCCAAGGCATTAGCAATAGAAAGACGTTGATTTTTGTCGAACCACAAAAGGTTTTGATAAACTGTCTGAACAATAGCTATGTTGCGACAATGTGATTTTCTGTATTTCATAGCCATAAAGCCTACATTTTGAGGATATTAATTTTAAGGATGGGATGGGATAGGGTATTCAACGATCCGCACAGCGGATTGTAGCCTTTTGATATGTTTTTTCGCTGGAAGAAAAATCATCGAAAGCCATTGCAAGAGGTATTATCGCAAGGGTACCATATGCAATAGTGAGGGACTTTAACCCGATCTAAAAAACCTGACGAAGACTGACTTTTATATGTCTTCAAGTAATCGCAAGAATTAGTCGTTATACTATTGTATTATTTGTATTATATTATATGAGATATAAAATTGAAAAGAAAAGCAGCTGTTGGTCGGATTTCTATAAGTTTTAGTTTAAAGTGTATCTTTAGCTACATAGGCCTAGCTCTTGTCTTACAGCTACTTTTTATACCCTATCCCATAGGGGTATATTAGTTTTGATACATAGTTTGTAACATAGAGAAATAATTTAGCTACATATACCTCAAAGTATATGGATCGACTCAGAATCGATAGCTGAGTCGATTTAGCCATGTCTGTCCGTCCGTCCGTCCGTCCGTCCGTCCGTACGTCACCAGTTTTTGGGCCTTAAATTTTGAGCTAGAACGATGAAATTTGGTACACGTGCTCTTTGTTGCTCCCAGCAGAACAAGTGTAAAAATTTTTGAAATCCGCCCACTGCCACGCCCCCTTTTTAGAAAAACGTATTTTTTGGCCAAACCATAAGGAATTTTGAAAAACTTTCTGAACAACATATTTAGACAATCTGAATATCTGTATTTCGTTCATATAAAGTTTTTTGCCACGCCCACTTTTTGGGGGCGTTTTTAATAAAAAAAGTTTTTCGGTCAAATTTTAAAATTTTCGAAAAAACTTTTGATGCAGAATCATTAGTAGTATAAATATGAACATTTCGTCCATAGACTATTTCAACCCACGCCCACTTTTTGGGGGCGTTTTTATATAAAAACCATTTTTACACACTACCCCATAACATATGCAGGAGAAAACCTTGTCTTTTGTAGAACCGTCAAAGTTTTTTGTAAACAGTCTGAACAATTTGTTGTCACCATGTCATTTTCTTTATTTTATCCACATCGTGTTTTTAGCCATGTCCACTTTTTGGGGATTTTAGTTTTACAGATAGGATGGGATAGGGTATTCAACGATCCGCACAGTGGATTGTAGCCTTCTCATATGTTTTTTAGCTTCATCTTCAACCATTTTAATACATAGATCTGTATGTAATGTAGATCGGCGTTTCGAATGTACCACGGTGCGTTAACTGTGATCCGGACTACTCTATTTTGTAAGGTTTGTATTCTTAGTAAAATCGTTTTGCATGATCATGCCCATAGCTGGAGCCCATAGGTCCAAACCGTTTTCATAATTCGCTTATATAGTAATTGGATAGGAATGAGTATCTCTTAAAAAGGCAATAAATTTTACTATTTTTTTCATTACATGTGCTTCCAAGCGCAGTTTGGCATCTAGAGACATTCCTAGATATTTGGCTGTATTTGAATATTCCACTACATTACTGTTTATGTATACTGGAATGCATGGTACATTTTTTAGCGTAACATTTATATGGGCTGACTTCAGGTCTTTTAATCTGATCTGCCAATTTTTAGCCCATTCTGAAATAAACTGCCTTTTGAAGCTTTTTTGTTGCTATTCCGACAGTTTTTCCTACAGAAAGTATAGTAGTATCATCTGCAAAGTGTAGTAGCTAGAGTGATTTCATTACTTTCTTGTAGATCACTAGTAGATAGTAGATATAGTACCGGACCTAGAACACTGCCTTGAGGTACACCTACCCAAATTTCTCTTAATGTTAAGTACGTTATTCCTTGTTTAATTTTGAAAAATCGCTGTAAAATATAAGACTCTAGTGTTTTTGAATACTGCTAACGTAGCAGTATGCAGTTGCTTTTGTAAGTAATGGACCAATCCTTTGTGCCATACTTTGTCGAAAGCTTGTGATATGTCAAGAAATACTGTAAAGCATATTTTTTTCTCTTCAAAAGCTTTTTCAATTTTATCAGTGATTCTATGCACTTGTTCAATTGTTGAATGTTTATTCCTGAGCCCAAATGGATGGTTCGGGACTAGCGGTTTTTCTGCAATTATACTTTGCATGGCAATACTGTCTGGTTGCTAGCAGCTTAGGTCTTTCGCTAGTTGTTCTCACATTCCAGGTCCATAAACGAAAGTCGTTTTCCTTTTTTCGTGTATCATGGTCGTAAACAATAAAATCAGTCCTCTCCGAGTATCGCACAACAGTATTTGTAACAGACCTCACCCAAATACTCGACACAAAAAAAGGATTAAGGCAAGGCGACGCACTGTCATTTGACTTCTTTAACATCATTCTTGAGAGGCTTGATCTTCCTTTGATCGGTGCAACTACTAGCACGCGCCGACAATATTGACATCATTGTTAGACACAACGTGATGCCACATTCCCCAGTATAGACAAGAAAGCCACAAAAAATGGTTTAGCAGTAAATAAGAGTAAGAAGAAGTATGTGCTGTCAACAGGAAATGAAACACAATATCGACGAATTGGACAGAACGTATCCATTGACTTACTTTGAGTTAGTAGGGAAATTTGTATAATTTGTATACCTCGGCAACTCTGACAACAACATCACGTCATAAATAAAACGAATAATTACACTTGCCAAACGTTGTTTCTTCGTGGTACGAAGGCAGTTCAGTAGTAAAGCTCTCACTCGAACTGCTATAAAAGTCTATGATCATGTATATACATAAATTATACAAAAACCCGTTATATGGATTTTCTCGAAATAACTAGGTATGCAATTTTGTTGGAACTAATATGCTAATAGTATACATAAAGTTTAATCGAAATAGATAGAGTCGCTTTCGAGAAAATTGATCTGATGTCTAATTTTATATGGCAGGTAACGTTAATATAATGGCTAAAAGTAAACAAAAAATAGCCTAGAATTATGACCAAAAAATAACCCCTGGATACGATGTTTGAAGAAAATCGGTCAAGCAATTTAGGATGGAGAGACCATTACTGACAGACGGACCGACGACGGAAGGCATTCCAAAAATCACCTTTTGGGTTCCGCTTGAGGTCGAAAATTTTTATAAACAACACCTATGTCTTTGTAAGAAAAAGTTAAAATGAACTTTATCATTTACACTTGTTGTTGAACGCTCTGTCCATGGTGATTTGGCAAACTATCTGAATAAATTACATACAGTTTGACAGATGTAGCTTCAACAACTTGGCCGTTGATCTGGAAGACCCTTTATAATCACAACTCTCGTAAGTAAAAAACCAAACTCGTTATTTTTTTCCGAAAATTCGCTTTTTCAATAACAAAAACCTTTCAACATAACTCCACAAATTAGATACATTAATTCCTATAAAAAAAAGGTTTTTACAACTCGTATTTTTTGAGTTTAATTTGTTTATATTGCCTTTCATCAATAGGAACACGAACCGACTTGTTGACAATTGACTGACAATGACACTTGATGGATGGCATTCACGCGTTCAGTGAACTGAATGCAATAATTATATCAGATATTAAACCCTTTCACTTTATATATCAATGTAAATATTAAAACCAAGGTGAGACTTTGAGGGCATGCAGTATTATTTTATAAATTTTTGAGTGCATTTTGTTATTTTTTCTTTGAGGATTTAATTATGTTTTTCGCACATATTTTACTAAATTTTATTTTCTAATTTAAAAATTAAACATTGGTATTTGACTAATAAAATGTAAATTAAGGTCCCACTATCACAGTATTCCTATATACTCGGGAAAAGTCTCTTTAGTGTTAGATATGGGGACAAATACTGAGATGGCCAAACATTATGGCCATCACACCGCAATGAAATGTTCCTGGCCCGCTTCTCTATTTTATATTTACACGTGATTAAATGAAAGAAGATGGCACTACCAGTAGGTAAAAATATCGAAAAAACGACTGTAAAACTGCTAAACGCTCTGAATTAATTGAATGAATGGATGAGGGACTGCCGGTTTGTTCTCAACGAAACTAAATTTGTTAACTTGACAATTTTTTTCTAAAATTGCCTCGAATATGTACCTATTGTTGAAATGGAATTCGCACGTAACAATTAAACGTAGGTAGAATTTATAAATTTTTGTTTTTGTTATTCTCAGTGTCTATGGAAGATTTTCACTTACCTTCGAGAAAAAAATTAACTAATGCGAATGATTAAAAGTAGATATCATAATTTGTTAACAAATAAGGAAACTTTATATCTACGCGTACCAATGGATTTAATCAAGTAACCAGTTATAAGCCTTAAATCTAAAAGAAAATGCTAGGGTAGTTGAATACATAAGATGGTGCAATTTCACTACATTTTATCCACTAGAAAAGGTTTGAAGTTTTTTCTCATATGACTGGTTATATTTTTATAGGTACTGCCGGCCGGTAGATCTATGGGTCGGTAGTTTAAAGATTGAATTCATCCACTTCTTTGAATTCTGGCCCAAAATGTAGAACATTTTACGGAGGTTCCTCCCTCTGCGAATGGTTTTCATCTGAATTGGATGCTTCATTACATTTTATTATTCGGGATACTAGCCAACAAACTGGACAACTGGTTTCGAAAATTTTGGATTAACATTTTTATTTATTTATTTATTTAATTAAATACAGATACAAAAGTTGATCACAGTAAATTTGGAGTATTTAAATTTAAGGATTCGAAAAATCTTTTGCTAAAATAACTTAAATGAAATTAATATGAACATTTCATCCTTAGACCATTTTAACCTACGTCCACTTTTTGGGGGCGTTTTCCTACCCCAAGGTATATGCAAAAGAAAAACATTGTTTTTTGTCGAACCATAAAAGATTTTGATGAACCGTCTGAACAATATGTTGTGAAAACCACATTTTCAATACTTTATCGCCATAAAGACCACATTTTATTTTAATATTAATTTTAAGAATGGGATGGGATAGGGTATTTAACGATTCGCACAGCGGATTGTAGCCTTCTCATATGTTTTTGTATATACTGGATACGGGAAATGTGACAGGCATAATATGGACACCAAACTTGAGATCCAAACTCCAACACAGAACGAACGAGACCAACATAAAGGCTTTTAGTTACATAAGGATCATTAATTTCTCTAGTGCTAGTGCTGAGGCTTTGTTAACAGTTGTGGTAATATGTAACTTAAAGTCCAGCATTGGATCAAAAATTACTCCTAGGAACAATGCGCCACTAATGAAATAGTCATATAGATGAAAACTTTTGGTCCTAGAAAAAGTCATAATTTTACATTTATTAATGTTGAGTGAAACATTGTTTTCAATTAACATTGTCACTAGATTATTTAAATACTCTTGTAGTTTTTCATGGTCATTCATATTTTCATAAGTTAAGGAGATTTGAGCATCACCTGCATACAGGTAAATGTTGCTGTATTTGATTGTAGAAGGTGGATCATTTATAAATAACAGGAACAAAAGAGGTCCCAGGTGACCACCTTGAGGAACTCCAGAATTAACATGGATAACTCCAGATATATGACATTTAAACTTAACATATTGTACACGAGATGACAGGTATAATTTAATCCATAAAGAATATTTTGGTGACATATTACATTACATACTTTTTTTTGAAGCCAGCATTGTAGAAGATGCGATAGATGAGATTGGTCATAAGGATCAACCCTATATTTGTCATAAAGGCAGTATTATAAAGTATATTATGTAAGAACCCGCCTATAGATACTAACCCTAGAGGGCGAGTTTTAACACCGTGTAGTATTTACACACAATTTCTTAATGATATAGAGTAAACATTCAAACAGTTCAGATATGTTTAACATCCCGCTTTGAAATAATCGCCTAGCTCCGTCCTTATAAGGCATGCATAAAATAATAAGCACGTCCTTTGTTAAATCCCTTTGTCCACGTGACACTTAATAAATGAACGATAATTTATCATCATACATGCGTGTCATTGGCTCCACTACGTGCTGTGGACCTCTTTTTTAGTCCCATTGGTACTGCTCCTATTTATTATTCATATCGCCACGAGGAAAACAATCCTATATCCCATAATCTCCATCCATATTGCAGTACTAAAAAACAAACAAAAACCTTTTAGAAAAATGTTTCAGATTACAGCTTGTGTATGATGGTCCATTCTAATAAAAAGACAACCAAAAAGGACCCCTTTTCGAGACCACAATACACACCCAAATTATTATGCTAATCAATTTTAAAACGATCCCCATATTAATGGCAATTTGTGTGTGCTGACAATGGTATCCGCACAACAGAACACTCACACTTCTCAAATGATACAAAGTCAAACAATATCCTGCAGAATGGGGACATTTTCATTCCCAAAAAGGAAGTGATATCCCATATAGACCTTCATTAAAAAGCACATTTTACAAACGAACTTCCAACGGTTGTGTAACTATATCCTGAAGCGTTATTTGCCTTCAATATTAACCACTTTGAAAATCAAACTTTACACCAAGGATATACCAATACCGTTTGCCTACACAATCATGTTTACACTCTACGTCAAAATGGTTTGAGTGGGTGTCGGGACTCTTAATTGCAAACCACTTAATGAATTCTCTGGTGTCATATTTCTGCCACATATAACATCATCAGCAGCCCTCCCGAAGACCAAAATTATAATCAATCTTCTTCGTTCTTAGGCAACCTATATTTGAAACTAGTGGTGGGTGCACAACTGGGTCGAACGCAACTTATTCTTTCACAGCGAGTTGGGCGTTAGATCAAATCATAAGCATTTTGGTTTCTGGTGGTAAAAATGATATAAATAATGTCAAAATGTGATTATACGAACTTTTACTTCAAAATTTGAAGGAATCGGTTTCTTTGTGAATATTAACGATATACCTTTAGATATTGGCCAAAACTGAAAATTCCGTTTAGTGATAGTTGGGCTAAAACTTATTATGTGGAATTGTTGCAAACACTAATAGTAGTATATAAATAAATTTCATTCAATTTGACATAATAGTTTGCGATAAATTAACAATTTTCGTTATACGGCCTAAATGGCAAATGGATTTTCTCGAAAAAATTGGGTATGCAGTTTTTGTTGGAACTAATATGTTTATAGAATATATAAGGTTTTATCAATAACGTTTTAGCCGTTTTCGCGAAAATTGAGGTTATGTGAAATTTTTACATGGCATGTACCGTTAATAACATGGCTAAAAGCAAACAAAAAATGGCGTAGAATTATGCCCAAAACAAACTTGGGAACGAAATTTGGAGAAAATCGGTCAAGTTGTTTAGGCTGGGGAGACCATTACGGACAGACGGACAGACCAGTTTTTTTGGGTTCCGCTACGATGGTTAAAATCCTATACGCATAATTGCATTGGCAGCCCCACCCGGAATTTTTTCAAACACACTCATCGATAGGGAAGCGCATCACACACACACACACACACACACACACACACAGAGAGAGAGAGAGAGAGCGAGAGAGCGAGAGAGATACCTTATGACAAATATTGTGAATTGTCACATTACAACATACTTACATAACTGCATAACTAGGATGACAGAGTACCAACATCAGGTATTCAGATAGTGGCAGTGCCTATAAAAAAACATACGACTTCATAAAAGTTAGTATCTCTATGTGTGAGTTTGTGTTTTCAGGATAAACGATCCATACAACAATGTCTTATAGGACTATTGGTCTGGTGGCGCCCGCCTCTGCAGAAACCATTACCACTGGTAGACGGTCTAGGCCCATGAGGCGCGTCGACGCGCCGATTCACTGGGACGAGTGACAGTAACCATATTTTAAATGTCTACATGAGACCATCTGATCTGGAAGACTCGAGTTGTTATGCGGCTATAAGCTCTTGCAGAGTGATGTTTCTTTTGTGATTTCTGATTGTGGGGATGGGTTGATAGCAATGTCACCATTTGCCCCGACACGAGTTTCGTGTGCGAGTATCTATTTATAGAACTGCGTTGATGTACCTACACCAGGTCGTGATGCTTTGGTTATGTTTATATCATTGTCGAGATTATTAATGCATCGATGTTTATGGTAGATACATTTTCCGAAAACGGATACCGGATCGCGTTCCTAGTTATAACACATAAATTGATGGCAATGGACGTAATATTCTTAAGTAGGTTGGTATACGAGAGAATTACCAATGATGTATGGAAGTTCGTTGCTACAAAGGCTTAATGGAGTTTTCGGAAGAAACGATAGGATTGGTTGCGGGAGCGTTGTTAGGGGAAGTAATTCACTATTTCTGACATTCCTTATAATTTGTCTTTGCGTTGAAAATAATCATAAACTTGGAGGCTGGTCAAATCCGATTAGGTTCTTGTTAGTCAATCATTTCGCAAATATTCTAGGGCACTAAATTCACATCATCGACCACATATATTACGGTTGTGCAGGAGAGTAAAATATGAATAGAGGCGGACAAAAAAAAAAAACATTGGATGACTCCAACGAAATGTCCACCGTAAATCCAGCCTCAAGAGAAAAATGTCCACCTGCGATGGGCACTGGATCACTATTTGTGACAGCGCAAATGTCTCAGGACATGCCTCCTCTCTCGTTTGATGCTATATTCGGTACTTCTAAAACGAACGACGACACAAACTTTAATAGCTGCCCTATAACCAATAATTTGGAAAAGTCCCACATCCATGAACGGAATTCCCAACAGTGTCCTGGAGAGGTAGGAAATAGCTAGGTGGGGAGGCTGTTACCGTTGCTGGCAAAACAAATCACCTTCTTATTCATGACAAAACTTCTAGACACCAAGTTCATTAAAATACTTAAACTGCCATATCAACACTATCCACTCTGCGAATAGAATAGGGTACCAAAATAAGCACTCGTCTCAAACTTTTTTAGAATAAACATTCCGTTTGACCTGTAGTTCTGTACTCTTTGATATTACAGCTAGCTGCAATTTCAAACATGGTTTCGTTCCATATGTTTACGTGAGTTACTATCACCCTCTCCGTAGCGTGAGTTACATAGCAACATCACCAATGCATCAACGTAGAAATTCATTGAGCTGATAGAATTCCAGCTCAAACCAATAAACTCTGCTTGATAACAAAAACCGCAAAGAGATGCTTACAATGCTGGCGAAATGATAAACAACAACGCGGGACTTCTAGCTTGTTTACAACTTAGCAATAGGAGAAGATGCTTATCAGTGGCAGCATATGGATATTGGCGGAACTGTACTGATAATGTTGGCCTCTCACGAAAGCATAGACTAAACCCTTCATTTGTTATCGTGAGAGAGCTTTGGCGTTGGTAGTACATCAGTATTTGGGTTCTACGAAGAAATTTAGTAGCAGACGAGTCAGTCGTTAATTTGACCCTATGTATTACGTATGTTATAAAAATCAGCTTGTTAACAAAAAAAAATATAAAGTGAAAAAATAAACAATAAACAATATTACAAAAAAATAAATGGTTTTATTAAAAACGTGCAACTGGCCTATACCTGTAAATAAACCCTATCCACTTACTTTCACATTTGAGGTGCTAAACTCAGCTTTTCCGTGTGAAACTTGGAAACGAATATTCGGAGTTCAAAGAAATAATGGCAGGTGTACCGCAAAGAAGTGTCCTTGGACCACTCGTGTACCTCCTGTTCACTTGTGATATCCCACAAACAAACTGCTATACTAAGTGTTGGCACAACAATAGATAAATCAAATACGAAATTATAAAACGCTCTCAACGATGTTAATAAATGGACAAAATCCTGGCGTGCAATCCGCCGAGAGTAAATCGATTCATGTAGATTTTTCGGACAAACCATTTGCTTGTAATTCTAAATACGGTTCGAGTATATTTTGCAAATGAAGCAAAATATCTCGAAATGACACACGATCAAAATTAAAATGGAAGTCTCATGTGAAAAAGTATTGCGAAAAACTTAAAACTAAATAAATAACCTAACCTTCAAAACCTAAACCCTTGGATTTGGCGCGATAATAACAAACCGTGCTATAAATTGCGAAAAATGTAAGAACTCTCAAAGGAAAGTTACCTGAAACTTGACAAACATTTATATATGTCGCATACTTAGTTGCAATATGAGAAGGCTACATATGAGAAGGCTACAATCCGCTATGCGGATCGTTGAATACCTACCCTATCCCACCCCATACTTAAAATTAATATCCCCAACAGGTAGGCTTTATGAGCATATAATATTGAAAATGACGTTATCACAACATATTGTTCAGGCGGTTTATCAAAATCTTTTATGGTTCGACAAAAAACAACGTTTTTCTATTGCATATGCCTTGGGGTAGGATATAAAAATGTTTTTTTTTTAATAAAAAACGCAACCAAAAAGTGGGCGTGGCAAAAAAACTTTATATGGGCGAAATATAGATATTGAGATTCTGTAAATATGTTGCTCAGACACTTTTTCAAAATTCTTTATGATTAAGCCAAACACTACGATTTTCTAAAAACGGGGCTTGGCAGTGGGCGGATTTCAAAGATTTTAAAATGTTTATACTGGAAGCAACAAAGAGCACGTGTACCAAATTTCATCATTCTATCTCAAAATTTAAGGCCCAACAAAAAGTGACGGGCGGACAGACATGGCTATATTTAGTTCATATAAAGTTTTTTGCCACGCCCACTTTTTGGGGGCGTTTTTATATTAAAACCATTTTTAAACAATACCCCATAACATATGCAGGAGAAAAACCTTGTCTTTTGTAGAACCGTAAAATTTGTTGTGACAATGTCATTTTCTATGTTTAATCCCTATCGTGTTTTAAGCCATGTCCACATTTTGGTGACATTAGTTTTACAGATGGGATGGGATAGGGTATTCAACGATCCGCACACCGGATTGTAGGAACAAATATCAAAGAAAAAGAAATGATTAAATTGATGAAAGAAAAATCGACCACGCCCACTTTTTTGGTTTATCTAAAATCGGAAAATGGCTAGATCGATTTTGCAACTTTTTTTAAATGATTTTCATAACCATACTTAAGTTTTTACGGATAGAAAAATTGACCAACCTCATGTACAAGTTGAACTGTCGACACAGAATATTATTGGTTAGGAAATTTTTTTTTAAATTAAAACTATAATTAACAATGGATATTTGCCATTATTTTTCGTTTTGTTCGTTATTTGAAGAAGTTTCAAATTTAAACAGTTTGCAAAAATATAAAAAATTCCGTTATTTTATTTGCATTTAAAAAAATGTATGATTTGATTTAGGCATGACAGCTGCCAATCGCATTTAATCAAGAGTTGCAACGCGAAAAAAATATGCTTGCGATGTTTAAGGGAATCAGTTTGAACGAACGTTCCACTGTTGAATCGACATAAAAAATGTGCGTACGACACTCTTATGAAAGTTGTGAACGAGGAACTGGAGGGATGAAAAGTGCGATAGCCAAAGTTTTGCAGCAAAGCAAACTGATCGTTTAGGATGAGTGTACAATGGCACATAAAAAGTCTTTGGAGGCATTAGACAAAACGATGCAAAATTAACGAAACAATCGTAAACGGTTTGGTGGTGCGATTATACTGTTGGCAGACATTGCCAGCCCATGAACTTAATGCATGTTTAATTCATCCTTTTTGTGAAAAAAACTTCAAGAAACTCAAATTTACTACGAAGATGGGTGTCGAGCTGCAGAACGACAAATCTGTAGAAGTATTTCAAAGCAATTTCTGGCCGAAATCCCTGTTGACATTTCGACCGGTTGTATTCAATTACCCGTCGCTTTCTGTCAGCTTACCAAATCAAAGTCTGAACTCATCCGAAAGGTGCTTCCAAACATTTCACAAACTTAAAAAATCATGATTGGTTGATCGCTGGATTCCCTTACCTCCCAAGATGAATTACCACCTCACAATCTCCGAAAGTCGGATCAGTAATCATAATATTACAAGATGTAAACTAACCACGTCTTTGCAATGGCACTCGGCTTGCGGTTAAAAACCTGATGGAAAAGAAGGAGAAGACATTTTTATACCACGAATCCCAATGATTCCGACTGACCATTCCATTTTAAACGCTTGCAGTTTCCCGCACTGGTTGCATTCGCAATGACAATTAACAAATCTCAATGGCAGTCTTTGTGTGTTTGCGTCATTAACCATTAAAATCCATGCTTCTCGCAATGTAATTGTGCACCGCCTGTTCCCGTATCGGAATGCCATCCGTATATTTGTTTACGCGCCAGACAACAAAACAAACGAGTGGTGGGTGCACGACTGGGTCGTACGCAACTTTCTCTTTCACAGCGGGTTGGGCGTTAGATCAAATAGTACGCATTTTGATTATTGATGCTAAAAATGATATAAATAATGTCGAAATGTGTTTATACGAACGTTTACTCCGAAATTCGAAGGATGTCAATGTCAATGTGAATAATAATGATATTCCGTTATTGGCCAAAACTGAAAATTCCGGTTAGTGATAGTTGGGCTGAAACAAAAAAAAATGGCCTAGAATTATGACTAAAATAAGCTTGGATACGAAGTTTGAAGAAAATCGGTCTAGTCGTTTAGGCTGGGGAGACCATTACGGACAGACGGACCGACGGACGGAATTCCAAAAACCACTTTTTTAGGCTCCGCTATCATCGTAATGTTAGAATCAATCAAAATTCCGAGGTCGAAAATTTTCACGAAAACAATATCTTTCTCTTTGTAAGAGAAAGTTACAAATGTCGTGTAGAATAAATCATTGGAATAAACGAAATTATATCACAGCAAAGTAATCGAAAAAAATACATATTTATTTATTTCAATTTTTATTTCTATAGATTGGTTACCCGAAATACGGGCTCAGTGGCGAGATGGTTAGTGCGAATAACTGCCGCGCAGAAGGTCTGGGTTCGATTCCCAGCCGAAGCAACACCTAAATGGTTTTTAACTGGTCCTCCTCTCGTGATGATCTGACAAATGATCCGAGTAGTATCAATTGTCAAGAAAAGCTTATCTCAACTTAGTCGTTCGGATTCAACATAAAATAGCAAGTCCCATAATCGCGCAAGAATTACACACGTAATGAGAAAGCACACCCCTGGGTACAACGAGCCTGTTACGCCAAAAAAAAAATTATTTTGGATACCTGAATATCGATTTATCAATCAGAATGCAAATAAATCACCATAAGATTCATTGTAATTGCAAATGTAAATAAAACATACCCCAAACTTATATAAATATAAATGATCATTCAAAAATACGTTTTAAAATTTGAAGCTCATAGGGCAAGCTAGATTTAAATGATTCCTATCATAAACATGAAACGTCCAATGTTATTATTTCCAGGAAAAATTGAAAGCAGGCAGTTTTTTATACCCTATCCCATATGGGTATATTAGTTTTGATTTGTAACATAGAGAAATAATTTAGCTACATATACCTCAGAATCGCTAGCTGAGGACAGACAGACGTGGCTTAATCGACTCAGCTAGCGATTCTGAATCGATCCATATCGTATCGAAATAAGTTCTCTATGTTACAAACTTAATGTCAAACCTAATATACCCCTATTGGATAGGGTATAAAAAAAACCAATATAAAATGTGTGTGAGTTGTTCATACTCGTATGAAAAAATTAATAAAATTTTCGATTTTGAATTGCCCAAAAACAACTACAATTTAAATTTTTTTATGAATGCGATTTCATACACTTGATGATTTAATCACAAAATCGGAAAAAAAACATCCTATGAATTCTTACATCATCCGCATGAATACTGCATAAAAATTAATGTATTTAATCATGTACGGAATTATTTTCAATAAAACGAACGTGACTACTCAGGTTAGTTTGAAAACTGAAACGTTACACAGAATTTTGAACAAGATTACATATTTATATTTCTGTTCTTTTGAAGGATTAAGTATATTTCAGAAATAATTAATAAACAGATATACATATCCCAGCTCTCATATATAGCATTACAGAACATATTAATGGGCTTAGAATATAACAAAACCCGGTTTTCCCCATCTCATGTAAATAAATGGTATTCAAGACCACAAATGAGGACATTTCAAGAGTATTTATACCAGTTATGGACTGCAATCAATAGAAACTACCCTTGCACCCTAATTGAACTCTACGCTGATTATAAGCCTTTGATAGCACACATTCATGACTCCCAATATCATAATATCTGAGGTCGATTTGAGAGCACTCATGTGTATACACAAACACCCCCAAAAGGTACATCCCCTTTCAATATACTGGAAAAAGGCTAATATCAGATTTTCATTCGTTCACACAACAAAATATAAAAAAGGACAAAATAATTCCGTCAAATTTGAGGAAAAATCTTTTACAAAGGGATAAGGAAAAGTTTTTTGTTCTCTGATACCTTTCAGGCGGCCAGTATCATAAAATGTTATTTTGACACCCGAATTGCCAACATCACCGCAGACGAGAAAAAATATTTTATCCCAAATATTTTTAAAATGACTTATAGGATGTTCCAATTAGAACAAATTATTTTCTTAGCAGCTCATAAAGTCTTATCAAAAAAAATCCTTTGAGCTTTACCAATTTTCAAACCTTTCTAATTTTTAGAATCTATGGTTTCTTCATTTATTAATTCAATGTTACCATGGTTGGAGATAATGCCAAATCCCATAGAATAGTTTACAGAAGAGTTATTTTTTAAACTAATGGAAGAGCAACGTATGGTGCTGCAGTTCAAGGAAAAAGGTAACTAGCCATAGTCATGGTGGTCAAATGCGATTGTATGAAACACAAATATGTTCAAGGGCTAACACCTGCCAACTCCAACTCTCAGACTCTACGGGGTGACCACTTGGTGCCTATTGTCTTGACTGTGCATTCACTATAAATTCTTTATTATAGTGATTATTATAGTTATATCTGCAAGCCGGAGTATTGGTGTCCATTCGTTCTACATGTCCTAGCCATCTAAAACGTCCAATGCGGAGTTTTTTTTACCAGGGGCATGTCGCTGTACAGCTCGTATAGTTCTTGGTTGAATCATCGTCTCCATAGCCCGTCAACGCAAACGGGACCGAAGATTTTTCGAAGAATTATCCTCATCCGCTTTTGATACGGTCCATGCTTCAGCGCCGTAGAGCAGGACTGGGATGATCAGGGTCTTATATAGGATCTCCTTAGTAGTTCGAGTGAGGGCTTTACTTCTAAATTGCCTTCTTAGCCCGAAGAAACAGCGGTTGGCAAGAGTAATTCTTCGTTTAATTTCTGACGAGATGTTGTTGTCAGAGTTAATAGCGGAGCCGAGGTAGACAAATTCCCGTACTACCTCAAAGTTATATCTGTCAATGTGACGTTCTGTCCAATTCGTCAATGTTTTTAGTCCTTTCGTGATGACAGCATATACTTAGTCTTACCCTCATTTACTGCTTAACCCATTTTCGCCGCTTCCTTCTCTATACTAGCAAACGTGGCTATGACATCACGTTGAGTCCTACCAATGATGTCAATATCGTCAGCGTATGCTAGTAGTTGCACCGACTTTTGGAAAATTGTGCCTCTGGTGTTAGCTTTGGAGTTTTGCACAATCCTCTCAAGAATCAGATTAAAGAAGTCACATGACAGCGCATCGCCTTGCCTAAATCCTTTTTTGGTATCGAATGTGTCGGTGAGGTCGTTTCCGACCCTGATGGAGCAGCGAGAATTCTCTATCGTCATCCTACACAAACGGACGAGTTTGGGCGGTATACCAAAACTAGACATGGCTCTGTACAGTTCGTCTTTATAAATGCTGTCATATGCGGCTTTGAAATCGATGAATAGGTGGTGGGTATCGATTTGGACTTCTTGAGTTTTTTTCCAGGATCTGCCGAAGTGTGAAAATTTGATCGGTTGTGGACTTTCCTGGCCTAAAACCACACTGATAAGGGCCAATCAGGTTGTTGGTAAACGGTTTCAGGCGTTCACATATTACGGCAGATAGGATCTTGTAGGCGATGTTGAGGAGACTTATGCCTCTGTAGTTGGCGCAGTTCAGAGGGTCTCCTTTTTTGTGGATCGGGGAAACGATGCTGAGGTTCCATTTTTCAGGCATATTTTCATCCGACCAGATTTGGCTTATGAGTTGGTGGATGTTACTTACCAAGTCATCTCCGCCGGCCTTATAAAGCTCAGCGGGAAGGCCGTCATTTCCGGCCGCCTTATTAAGCTTGAGTTTAGATATTGCTATCCTCACTTCACTCAGGTCGGGTGGTTGGCAAGTTTCGCTGTCGTTGCCAATATTGAATGGTTCGTTCTGCCTGACAGCGGAATGTTGTTCGTCATCGCCGTTTAACAGTCTGCAGAAGTGGTTCTTCCATATCCTAAGCACCGACTGTGTCTCAATTACAATATTTCCTTGTTCATCTCGATAGGCTTCTGTTCGAGCCTTGTATCCTTGGCTTTGACGTTTTATACTTTGGTAAAACTTGCGAACCTCGTTCCTGGAGTGGCACCTCTCTATATCCTCGATCGCGCGCTTTTCTTGCTCTTTTTTCTTCTTGCTGAAAAGCCGATGTTCTTCCCTTCTTCTTTGCCTATAGAGCTCAATGGCAGCTCTCGTCTTCACCTACAGCTTAGCCTTGTAGGCCTCGTTCTTGGTTGCGAGCATCTGTCGGCATTCCTCATCAAACCAGGGGTTTCTTGCTGGTGGCCGCGAGAAACCTAGCACATCAGTTGCGGCTGATCTAATGGCCTGTTGGCATCGTTGCCATTGCTCTTCGACATTCGATGCTGGTGGTATGGTGTTAATCGAGAGGTTAAGGGATACGCGTTGTGCGAAGGTCTTGGCGGTCTCTTGCGATTGCAGTCTTCCGACATTAAATTATTTCACAGTATTTCTGGATTGTTGTGGCGTGATGGATAACCGCATTCTTACGTTGGCTGCTACAAGGTAGTGATCCGAGTCGATGTTAGCCCCTCCGAATGTTCGGACATCCAAAATACTGGATGCGTGCCTCTTATCTATCGCAATGTGATCAATTTGGTTGACCGTTCGTTGATCTGGAGACCGCCATGTCCCCTTATGGATATCGAGGTGAGGAAACCGTGTGCTGGCTATAGTGGCATTTCGTTCCGTAGCGAAATCAATTAGCCTAAGTCCGTTACCAGACGTGTTGTCGTGTAGGCTATGTTTTCCGACAGTACTTTTAAAGATGTCTTCTCTTCCTACTTTTGCGTTAAAATCTCCCAGCACGATTTTAACATCGTACTTCGGTAGTCGCTCATAGGTTTTGTCAAGGAGCTCGTAGAAGCAATCCTTAGCTATATCATCGTTTTCTTCCGTCGGAGCGTGAGCGCATATAAGGCTTATGTTGGCGAATTTGGCCTTGATGCGGATTGTTACTATGCGTTCGCTAATGTCTTGGAAATATAAGACTTCTTGCCTAAGTCTGGCACTTCTAACAAATCCGCATCAGAATAGTCGCTGTTTCTGCTCACTATAACACGGTCCGTAGTAGGTGTCACAGTTTTTCATCCTCTTTTTGCCCGGCCCATCCCATCGTATTTCCTGGATGGCAGTAATGTCTGCTTTGTAGCAGTTTAGGGCTTCCGCTAGTTGTTCGCCTGCACCTCTCCTGTTTAATGTTCTCACATTCCAGGTGCAGATACGAACGTCGTTGTCCTTTTTTCGTTAAGCAGGGTCGTCAACAATAAAATCAGTCCTTTCCGAGGCTATTGGTTGCTTCGTTACAATATTTTTTTCTGTGGTTAGGTAGTTAACCCAAAGCACAACCCCCAACCTGGAGGGCCAGTTCCAATCTATTAGATACCCCTAGGACACGGGGCCATCAGTATCCACTACGGGATTGAGCGCTGCCGTTGGCCTTTCGGTTCATCCGCCACCATCTCTGTTCAAGGGGCCTGACTAACCCTTGAAATTCCTAGACAACCTGTTGTCCGAATATGTCAGAGCAGCTCATCTAGGTTCGTCTGGGACAGCAGGCCGGGTATTCATCCGTGCCATTCTCACCAAGGTGTTTATAGTGTTGCTGTTTTTCGTCGTGTTATCAACACTCGCACTTATCGTTTAGCAAGTCAAATGCGGTTGGATGAGACCAGTACCCGATGGTTACCACTTGGAGGTAAAAATAAGCACATTTGATGTGTAGTCAGAGTTACAACACTGGGCATTGCCAAGTTAACGCCAATCAGAGTCTACCCTCTTTCTACAACACCCAACCTTCATATTCGTAAAATAGATAGTTTAAGAATATTAGGGGTTTATCATGCTCCTTGAGCAAAGATGTTGGAGAATGACTCAAAAAATGCCAACGGTAGAGCTCAGTCACGTAGTGGATACTGACACCGGCAACACCTGCTAGACTTAGCAAATTGAAACTGATTTTCGGATAACGAATAGTAAACAGGCCCGGAAGGACAACTTTCAACAACTAACGAGTACCTACACATTTATAGCACTGCGCAGCACAAGGCAGATATAACCTCAATTTAGGAACTTAAATTAATAGGATCAGGAATGCTCCCAGTTGCCGCCAACGATTGCAAATGTTAGGAAGTTAGGATGATGATTTGATATGAAGAGCCGATTCTTGTTAAAAGCGATTGACTTTAAACAGCCAAATAAGTGTACACACCCCTACCGATGAGGCTAAAGACCCTAAAAGGAGAAGTTTAATGTCTTCTTGGACGGAACCTGTTCGGTGTACGATGTAAAAATCGTTCTTGGGAATTTCAACCCAAAAATCAAAGGAAACAACAGACTTCGCCAGGTGACACGACAATATATAATGACTTCCAATTAGTTTTGGTTAAGTTAGTGGTTCAATGAGGCAGTTATATTGGTCTTTCCTCATTGCACTTAAGACAATGTAGACCCACTGTAATGTCGATTCGGGTTCCACGAATGTGTAGCTCCTTGGCTTCCAACTAACTGACTTTGCATATTATCGACTTCAAATTCAGCAATTTCGCTGTCACCAGATGGACACCAGAACCAAACAGACCACATACTCATAGAAGGGAAGCGTGTATCCAATATCCAATATTTAGTAGAGCTAAAGTCAACTTTTCTTTCCTTTAGCTGCAAATACTACATAAAAACATATGAGAGGCTACAATCCGCTGTGCGGATCGTTGAATACCCTATCCCATCCCATCTTTAAAATAATATCCTCAAAATGTGGGCTTTATGACGATAAAATACAGAAAATGACATTGTCACAATATATTGCTCAGAGAGATTATCAAAACCTTTTTGTGGTTCGACAAACAACAACGTTTTTGTATTGCATATGCCTTGAGGTAGGGCATACAAATGGTTTTTGTAGGAAAACGCTCCCAAAAAGTGGGCGTGGGTTAAAATGGTCTACTGACGAAAAGTTCATATTAATACTACCAATGATTTTGCATCAAAATTTTTTTCGAAAATTTTCAAATTTGGCCAAAAAAGGTTTTTTTTTATAGAAAACGCCCCCAAAAAGTGGGCGTGGCAAAAAACTTTGTATTGACGAAATATAGATATTACGATTCTATAAATATACTTTTCAGACACTTTTTTAAAATTCCTTACGGTTTGGCCAAAAACTGAGTTTTTTTTTAAAAGGGGGCGTGGCAGTAGGCGGATTTCAAAAAATTTTACACTTGTTCTGTAGGCACGGGCGAGGATCCTATATACCAAATTTCATTATCCTAGCTCAAAATTTAAGGCCTAAAAATCGGTGACGTACAGACGGACGGACGGACGGACAGACAGACATGGCTTAATCGACTCAGCTAGCGATTCTGAATCGATCCATATACTTTGAGGTATATGTATCGAAATTATTTTTTAATGTCAAAACTAATATATGGGATAGGGTATAAATATACTGCACATTGGGCCCGTGAGGAACCGGTTATAGCGAGAGTCTACAAACAACAACTAAGTGAAAGACTATATTAGCTGTCTTGCAACGTGTTGGATGCACTAATGTAGGACTAATAACAGAAATCAACCTACACATATCCCTACATTTAGTACATTTAGAAGGCACTATTTTTAATAAATCCATTCAACTACGTTGATCTTATAGTTAACAATATAAAATTAATTAATAATTTAGCAAATTAAAGTATAGCAAATTAAAGAATATGCTATCATTTATCAACAAACAAGGCATTGTCGACCACAATCTTCAGGTAGCAAAGAAGTTCATCTACCACGCAGTCAACATCAACCCCATGAATGATGTAGGGATCTGATGAAGATTGACCATTTGAACCCCATACTACTTGACCCTAATTCTACCAGTCATAGTTTATGAAACCGAGTGCTGGACAATAAGCAGGACTAAATAACAACACTGCTACGATTGTATGCGCCACTTAAAGCTGGGTCTTTCTCTACTACGTCTACCATCTGGGCCCTATTCCACAAAACAAGTTATCAGATTTCCCCTTTGCACTTATAATTTTTTTTTGGTAAAGTGATATGTGTTTCTGTTCCACAATATTCTTTGCAAATCTCACTTTGCACTAGCAAAATTTTGCAAAATCTTTGCGCTCTCCTGCAAAGTGGACACAAAGCACAAATGGAGGAAGTTTTGAAAAAAAGCCCAATCCCTGCAACTGGCGTCGGCCCAAAAAAACATGGACCTATGCGAGGGACAGTTTGTTTGGGCTCTGGAAGAGTCGAACATTGGTAACAATTTATTGCCTACAAATGGCAAATAATTATATTTGCATCATTTGTTTTTAATGGAATTAAAATTTATTTTTATTTTATTTTATTTTATAATAACTAACAAGAATCGTGTATACGACAACAACACAAATCATCATTATAGATGATGAAAATACACAGTATGTTAATTGTAACAATTGAACAAGCTTACAACAACAATTGCAAAAACAAATTGTTTCCAATTTCATTTAGATTTATCCGTGAATTTTATTTTGTTAAAATTCGGAGTAAAAGAGATAACGCCCGAAAAACTGGGTCCGGAGGTGGGAAGAACAGCGTTATGGATGAAGCTGACTTGGCCATCCTCGATATTCTGACTCTAAATCAGACTCAGCTGTGGTAAATGGACTGAATTACCCAGAAAGCTATGGAAATTCAGAAAATCTACTATCAGCTGAGTGTGATTCCATAATATCGATGACAGAGTAAACACCAGCCCACCCACCTTCAAACCCCAGGAAAAGGAAGAGCACTACCAAGTTTCCAAGAGAAACTTGGATAGGTAGAAGAAATGTTGGCTGTAGCTCCTGGAAGCTACAACTTCCAACCTCTGCCATAACTCGATAAATTGCAGCCGCAAAAATTGCAAATATTTTGCAAATGCCGAGGAGTCGTCTTTTATTTGAGCATTTTTTTTCGAAGTATTATTAGTTTTATTTATTATTATTGAAGTGAAAGAAACTTCTTTTGCGACGCACGGTGTGAATTGGATCTTATGAAACATTTTCATCACGATGATTGATGGTGTTTTGATCCGGTTATTCATCTAAGAACTAAACACAACCGATGTTGCTTGATGTCGGTGATCGCTTGTTGTTGGCTTACCAGGTTTGTTTGAAGTGAAACTTATTTTTGGACGGATGCATGTTGGTGTGCAAAAAGGGATGGTTTCTTGTTGGCATTTGGTTGGAGAAAGGACGTTTTTTTTTTTTTTAAAATTCATTTTTATTTGTCTTCAGCTTATAACTAACTTACATGCTAGACAAAAATTAATAAAAACTAGCCTACTTATCTACTAACTTAACTAACTTACTTTTCCTCTGCGGAAACCCTAAATTAAATAAGAACAACTTAAAAAACTATGCCTTAAATCTAATTAAATTATTTATTATAAATGTATCTTTTTGTATAACAAGAAACGTTTATAAAAAACTTGGTTTCATATTTTTTTTTTATTTTTATTTAAACATACTTACTAATTAAAACTACTTATGAACTAACTTAAACTACTTAGAACTAATTAAGAACAGCCACAACAAGCATTTTTTTTTTGTATTTTTTGGTATTTTTTTTTTGTGCCACCTTGACTGTTTTACCTAACTTAACCTTAAAACCTTAGACTATCTATTACTAGTCTTGCAGCCACCACAACAGGTTCTCCTGTTGACGCCTACTCCGACGGAATCGGACACACTCCTGCTGAACCGCAGGCGCTCTCCTCCGCCCTGAGCGACTACGTCTCGGTCGTACAGGAGCCGCCTATCCACAGTTCGTCGGAAGACGTGGTAGATTAGCGGAACCGCCGATCTGTCCTGTATCTGCCCTCGACTATCCAAAAATAGGAAAGCTTCAGGCGGAATAAAGCCGCTTAAACGCGCACTTTCAAAATATTCATCATTGGGGTAGAAGGCCCCAAAGATGAGACTTTTCTAACATTATGATGATAGCGGAACTCAAAAAAAGTGGTTTTTGGAATTCCGTCCGTCTGTCCGTAATGGTCTCCCCAGCCTAAACGGGTTAACCGATTTTCTTCAAACTTCGTATACAAGCTTGTTTTATTCATAATTCTAGGCCATTTTTTTGTTTGCTTTTAGCCATGTTAATAACGGTACCTGCCATATAAAAGTTACGCATAACCTAAATTTTCTCGAAAACGGCTCTAACGATTTTGGTTAAACTTTATATATGCTATAGCCATATTAGTTCCAACAAAACTGCATACCCAGTTATTTCGAGAAAATCCATATAACGGATTTTGTCATTTAGGCCATATAAAGAAAATTGTACAATTGAATGAAATTTAATATATATACTACTATTACAGCTTGAAGCAATTCCACATAATTAGTTTTAGCCCAACTATCACTAAACGGAATTTTCAGTTTCGGCCAATTGACATTGACATCGATTCCTTCAAATTTCGGAGTAAACATTCGTATAAATACATTTCGACATTATTTATATAATTTTAGCATCAATAATCAAAATGCTTATGATTTAATCTAACGTCCAACTTGCTGTGAAAGAGAAAGTTGCGTACGACCCAGTCGTGCACCCACCACTCGTTTTTATATTTACTATTTTCCTATTTATTATTATAGTTGTTATTTGTTTTTACTTCTAAATAATAATAAGTAATATTTTTATTTCTTATATTATTTATTCTCTGAGATCGTTATCTCAAACCCCAAAAATGCGCAAAAGAAACAACGCATTTGCAGTGGAAACAGGTTATAGCCAAACAAAAGAACAATTTTGTTTAAAACAATACTATAAAAGTTGACATTATTAAAAGTATTGCAGCAGAGAAGTAAGCCTTTAAATTCCACTCTCATGATCCATATCATTAAGGCCATCAAAGAAAAGTGCGCGATCCGATTAAAACTGAACACAGACAAGTGTAAGTTCCTTTACAGAGAAGTGGAATGCTTGGGACACATCTGTTCCGAAAAGGGGGCACAACCAGACCCTTGTAAAACTAGTTGTGTAACAACTTTCCCTTCACCAAAAAACATCAAGCAGGTGTAGTCTTTCTTGGGGTTCGTTAGCTACTATCGCAAAGTCATACCTAATTTTGCAGCCATAGCCGCGCCAATAAACAACCTTTTACGAAAAGGAGTCCAGTTTAGATGGGCGGACGAATGTGCGTTCGAAGACCTCAAAAGGGCAGTAACATCGCCGCCTGTTTTGATATATCCAGATTTTACTAAAACATTCCTTCTTACTACAGACGCTAGTAACGAAGCATTAGGTGCGGTGCTGTCACAGGGTAAGGAGAAGATAGACCGATTGCTTATGCCAGCAGGTCACTAAGCCCGGCAGAGAAAAAGTACCCCACCCACCATTGAAAAGGAGCGATTAGCTATTGGCCACCAAAAATGTCAGGGGGAGAAAGAACCTTCCAACGAATCAGTAAGCAGTTTAGGTGGAATGGTATGATAAAACAGGTGTTATATTACGTGAAAAGGTGTATGGAGTGTCAGAAAAATAAGAGTTCAAAAGAGACTAAAATGGTGGTAACAGATACCCCAGAGTTACCTTTTGAGAAAGTCTTCATGAATATCGTTTGCGGGCTGCCCACGTCATATTCCGGAATTAGATATATTCTCACTTTTCAGGATGATCTAACTAAGTTCATGGATTGTGCAGCACTCCCAGATGCCGAAGAATAAACGGTGGCGCGTCTATTTTATGAACAAATAGTTCCAATATATAGAATACCAAATATTTTGATATCAAGGTTTTTTCGCAGACATGCAAGTTACTTGGAATAAATAAGATGCACACCACGTCATATCACCCTCAATCGAATGGTTCTCTGGAATGAAGTCATATACCCCTAACCGAATATCTTAGATCGTTTGTGGCTAATGACGAAATGAATTGGGATCAATGGCTTAGGCAAGCAATGCACTTCCTTAACAATTCAATATCATTCAGCAACAAAGTTGACTCCTTTGAATGCATTGTTTGGCTTCGAATTCGAAATGCCGACGAATCTAAAAAGGCAATCAGTTTCATTGTATGCTTCCGATAATTACCCCTGTACCCTAAGACACCAACTCACGAAAGTTCACCAACTAGCTCACGAAAATTTAAACAGGGCTAAGAAAAATTACGACAAGCATACATGGTAGGTGTCATTTAAAGTTGGGCAGAAAGTCTTATTAAAAAAACCCGACCTGGAAGAATAAATTTTACAAATTTGTGTCAATTGATGGTCCGGTGAACACCTCGATCCAAATAAACAGAAGGATACACAAAAACGTGCACAACAATCGCAATCGCCTAAAACCATATTACGATTGAAAACATTTCTCTTGTTTCTGTCTAATGATAAGCCTGTTTGTAAGAACAATCGAACAATTTCTATTTTTTCAGCTCTTGGTATTGGAGAAGTAACCAGTAAGCCTTATCATTAAGAAGAAGTTTGAATAATATAGATAAATAATATGTAAAATACATATATAATATATACCGTAAAATTAAGAAAAAACTTAAGATGAGTTATTATATTTTGTTAGTAGTATTTATCATATTAACCCGGCAGTCACATCAAACTGAAGAACCCTACATCATCACCCAATGAAAGAAAACGTCGCCGGTCTTATTCGAAATCTTGGGACCTGCGGTGTTTTTCGGAGACACTTGGACCAATGAATTTCGTGACAGTACTTAGTTGGGCAGAGTCTTGCGACAAAAAATCGAGGACTTTCAGCGGACCGAATAGCAGAGGAATCAGAGTCAAATATAGGAAACCTTCGAGAAAATAACATCAAAATAAAGCACGTCATTCAACCAAAACCTCAAAAGCGAGCGTTAGAATTTATGGGAGCTTTTACAAATGGGCGTTTAGGACTATGGACAGTGAGGACGCACGGAAGGTATACCACCAGCTTGAGTTCCTACATAACATAAATGAGGACTCTTTCCAGCTTATGCGTCGACAACTTTCAATAATGGGCTCTAATTTCGAAAAGCTCAGCAAGCCCATAACTCAGCTCGTAGCCGAGATAGACAGCATTGCAGAGGGGATGGGAAATTTGAGCAATTAATTTACCAACTATAGCGCGGCGACGAACAATGAACTTTTGCTGTTGAAAACGAGAAACGATGTCAGTGATATGGTAGCGGTTATAACATCAAAGGTGCTTGAAGTTCAAAAAAGACAAGCAACAGAACTGTCTATCCCTAACGATCTGTATCAGAATAGGCTACACCCCTTCATACTTGATACTGAAAACATTACCGATGTACTTAAGAACATGGCGTCAAAGACAAAACCGATATTCGGAAACCTGTTCGTACTGCATCAAGAAGCCAAAATAACAGGTGATTTTTTAGCTGGTTTGGTTTTGGCAACACTGGCTTTGACAGCTGATGTGTGTTTAGTACCTTGTGTCACTGTCAAACAGCTTCAGTTTGGTTTGCAATTTAACCATGGATCATCTTACAAATGAACAACGCTTGCAAAGTATTGAATTTTACTATCAAAATTCGTGCTCGGTTCGAAATGTTCATCGCGCGCTGCTTCCATTTTATGATCGGCATTCTCGACCTTCTGAGCAGTCTATTCGGAAGATTGTGACCAAATTTCGCACCAAATTTACTTTGTTGGACATTAAACCACCAACACGTTTACGTACTGTGCGTAGTGAAGAAAATATTGCGGCCGTATCAGCTAGTGTGACAGAAGACCGCGAAATGTCGATTCGGCGCCGTTCCCAACAGTTAGGCCTTTGTTACAGCACTACGTGGAAAATTTTGCGGAAGGATTTGGGCGTAAAGCCTTTTAAGATACAGCTGGTGCAAGAACTAAAGCCAGCCGACCTACCACAACGCCGAATTTTTGGTGAATGGGCTCTTGGAAAGCTGGCCGAGGATCCGCTTTTTTATCGAAAAATTGTTTTCAGCGATGAGGCTCATTTTTGGTTGAATGGGTACGTAAATAAGCAAAATTGCCGCATTTGGAGTGAAGATCAGCCAGAAGCATTGCAACAGCTACCAATGCATCCCGAAAAAGCCACTGTTTGGTGCGGTTTATGGGCCGGCGGCATTATTGGGCCATATTTCTTCAAAGATGATGCGAATCGCAGCGTTACTGTCAATGGTGAACGCTACCGAGCGATGATAACAAACTTTTTTTGCCCGAAATGGAAGTTCTTGACTTGCATGATATGTGGTTTCAACAAGACGGTGCCACATGCCACACAGCACGCGAAACAATGGCGCAATTGCGAGGCGAGTTTGGTGAACAGTTAATTTCACGTTTCGGGCCGGTCAATTGGCCGCCTAGATCGTGCGATTTGACACCATTAGATTATTTTTTGTGGGGGTATGTCAAGGCTAATGTCTAAAAGGAACAAGCCCGCTACGATTGACGCACTGGAAGCCAACATCCATGCATTCATTCGTGAGATACCGGCCGATTTGTGTGAAAGAGTATGCCAAAATTGGACTCAGCGGATGGGCTACCTGAGACGCAGCCGCGGCAGCGTTACCAGATAAAATTTTTTAAACCTGCTAAAGCTAGGACGAAAAACTGCAAAACCTGCTAGACGAAAATGTAAAAAAATGCTAAAAAAACTGCGATCGATTTTTCCTTGAGAAATACGTTTTTTAGTTAAAAAAATACATATACAGTTACATTTGTTATTATATTAGATGATAATTTATAAAAGATGAAAATTTTTAAATTTAAATATGTACAAAGTTATTAAATTAAATCGTTCGGAATCTTTAAAGAGAATTTTTGAATTTATTAAAGTCACCATTTTATTTGTTGGAACAATGTTATAACAGCCTTCACATTAAGAAACCCCCTGCTTTACTTGTATTATTAGGGGTATTCATGCAACATCGGAAAGTCGTCGTAAACGTTGTAAACGTGATAAAATTACGACGTGATAAATGAACTGTCAAATTTTGTATGTATTTTCTCACAGGAATTGGGTGCGTAAACTGAGGTGGTAAATGTTGTAAACTTTTGAATTGCTATTTTGACATTTGATCAGTCATTTCACACAACAAAAGTATGCGCTAAACTTAAAGAAATTATCGAGAACGGAAAGACAACAATAAGAACAAAATTCTATTAATAAATAAATTACTAAAATGAGATTAAATTCAGTGGGTTACCGCATTATTTAGTGATGATGTTTTAGGATCGTTCATGAAACGTCGTCGTAAAGTTATAATCTTTCGCACGTAATAAAATTACGATGTTGCATGCATACCCTTACTGTTTCACAAGCAGTATTAGATGCCAGTAAGCATAAATATTGCAAATTTAGTTATTGTTGGATACATAAGCATAATCGCTTTGAAATATAAGGTTGAATTTGTTTACCATAGGAAATTGTAGTCCAAGCATAAAAAGTATTACTATACTGTCATTCAAACTATTAAAAATAAATTCGTTGGGACAGAATTTGTTGTTAAATATTCACAATTTTAATGCACTCCATTGTTATATAATTTGATTGACGCAAGCATGTAGCGATAGGCATCTAATGTCTTAATGGCGCATAATCCTTATGCTTTTCTGTTTCAAAAAAAACTCTTGGAATTCTTAAAATTCTCGTTGGCTTTTACTACTTTGAGAAAAGTATGTTTTGACCAATTGCTCAATGGATTTTGGCAATTTCTTACTGCCATGACTGAAAGCTAGAGCAACCGAGTGACGCACGTATTTAATAAATACACAATTTGGATTGAATGTCGTTGTGCAAGCAATGCCTATGTAAATAATATAATAACTATCTGCACCCTTTCCATTTGGAAATGCTACACAGTTACATCAATAGGTATCCACCACACCGACACCACACATAAACAGCTGTGTTTACTTTGTTTGCTTTCTGACCCTAACTCTGCGTATTTCTTCTTTGGAATCATTTTTCTTGAAGACGATCGTGTATTCGTGTTTTCTGTCGCCCAAACAATTAAAAACATGTATAAATTTTTTTTTGTTTGAAAACTGCCAAAAAATGCTAAAATTTAAGAAAATGCTAAAAAAAACTGCTGCAGGTCATTTTCATGATCAAAAACTGCTAAAATCGCAGGAAACTGCTAAATCTGGTAACGCTGAGCCGCGGTCAACATTTGCATGAAATTATCTTTAAACATTAAATTGCAAGGTTCAAACTATCGATAAATATTTCATTCATTTTTTCGAATTTTTTGTGTTTTTTTTTTAAAAAAAAGTTCTAAACCTCTTAAAAAATCACCCGTTATAAGTATTCCCGAAGGGAGGGAGTTTGTTTATCAAGATTACTTTCCCCTTGCCGGATCCATTGCGGGTGTACCCTAAGGTGTACCTCATTCCGAATCGTATGAACGAAGAGTGGGATCTGGTAATCGATGTTGAGTATAGCGATATAGCGGAATCAGTAACTCACGACTCCTTTATAATAATAAATAGCGAAGAACACGCTGAGTGTATTGCCGTACCGTACGAAGATTCCTCCATTGCACCTTCTGAACTTTTTGGATGAATTGAAGACATCAAATAACTTACCAAAATTTTCAATTCAATTTTAGAGGTATAATATACATAATAGCTAAAGTATTTGGAATTGTTTGGAATGAATTATATTTCTCCCTTAAATACAAATTATCAACATCTTTCCAGATTGCTTTCTAGTTATCAATAACAATATCATATTTCATATAGTTATTTTATTTTAAATTTCGCACAGGCCTTGATTGTAATACCCTTTTTTTTTAATTAACAGATGGAATTGAATAACTTTTGACAATTCAACTTCAGTACGCCTTTAAAAGTACGGGGAAAAACTGTAAACAACTCCCCTCAAGTCTGCCTACGTTATTAGTGTGACCATCATCTATACAATATAGAACCTTAAATGTGTTCTCAATAAAAAATAAAATCATTCCATATGATGTATGAAGAAGTAATAGGTATGCAAATATGTTTTATTTTATATTCTGCAGTGAAACATTTATATTGAAAATCCATAACTAAGTCTTTTCAATCAATAACCAATAACAAACATCCCATCCATCCCACCATCCCATCCTTAAAATTTGTATCCCCAAATTGTGCGCTTTGTGGTAATGAAATAAAGTAAATGACATGTCACAAGATATTGTTCTTACAGTTTATAAAAATCTTTTATACTTCGACAAAGAAAAACGTTTTCTATTGCATACACAATGGGGTTGGCTATACAAATGGTTTTTGTAAGGAAACGCCTCCAAAAATTTGGCGTGGGTTAAAATGATGTATAGACGAAATGTTCATATTATCATAGCCAATGATCTTGCATCGAAAGTTTTTTCAAATATTTTAAAAATGTACCAAAAAGTTTTTTATGAAAACGCCCCAAAAAAGTGGGGGGTGGCAAAAAACTTTGTATAGACGAAATATAGATATTGCGAATTTCTAAATATGTTGTTTGGATACATTTTCAAAATTCCTTACGATTTGGCCAAAAACTACGTTTTTCTTAAAAGGGGGCGTGGCAGTGGGCGGATTTCAAAAATGTTTACACTTGTTCTGCTAGGAGCAAAAAATAGCACATGTACCAAATTTCATCATTCTAGCTCAAAATTTAAGGCCCAAAAACTGGTGACGTACGGACGGACAGATAGACAGACATGGCTAAATCGACTCAGCTATCGATTCTGAGTCGATCCATATACTTTAAGGTATATCAAGCTAAATTACTTCTCTATGATACAAACTATGTATTAAAACTAATATACCCCTATCGGACAGGGTATAAAAACCACAAAAAACATATGTGAAGGCTACAATCCGCTGTGCGGATCTTTGAATACCCTATCCCATCCCATCCTTAAAATTAATGTCTCCAAAAAGTGGGCTTTATGGACCTATAATATAGAAAATGACATTGTCACAACATATTGTTCAAACAGTTCATCAGAATCGTTTGTTGTTTGACAAAAAACATCGTTTTTCTCCTGCATATGCTTTGGGATAGGGTATTCAAACGGTTTTTGTAAGAAAACGCCCCCAAAAAGTCTATAAAATTGTCTATAGACGAAATGTTCATATTAATATTACTAATGATTCTGCATGAACATTTTTTTTCGAAATATTTAAAATTTGACCGAAAAGAGTTTTTTATTAAAAACGCCCCCAAAAAGTGGGCGTGGCAAAAACTTGTTCTGCTTCGTCTTCCAGAGATTCTATATACCAAATTTCAACGCTCTAGGTCAAAATTTAAGGCCCAAAAATCGGTGACACAAAGACGGACAGACGGACGGACGGACAGACAGACATGACTTGATCGACTCAGTTAGCGATTCTGAATCGATCCATATACTTTGAGGTATATGTATCGAAATTATTTCTCCATTTTATAAACTTAACGTCAAAACTAATATACCCTTATGGGATAGGGTATAAAAAGCAAACTTAGTAACCTGGTCATGTCAATTACTGTGTTAATTGTCAGAAAAGGGGACATCCAGCTAATTACAAAGGTTGCCCTAAATATAAGCAGAAGTTTAGCTGACAAACTAAAAAAGACAACGAAGATGCAGGAACAACACCAGTTTGCTGTTTCATCAGCCTCCAAAGCGATATCTAAAGGACTAAGCTTTGCTGATGTAGCTGCATTGGGTAAATCAACCTCAAAACCTCAACCCGCCAAGCATCCACCCCAACATTCGAACAACACCAAGCCCGTAGCAATCAAATTGGCCAAACCAAACTCAACAGCAACTAATTTTAACATCTTTGACGATACCGAGAGGTTATTTGGCACAGACCTCCTAATACTTCTTCAGAAGGCAAAGAAGGTAGTTCCGACTAACTATGGTTCGTTAAACGATAAGGAGAAGACAGTCGTTCTTGGTAAACTTATTTGTGAATTATGTTCTCAATAAATAAGCTAAATGTAATAACCTACAATGTAAATTCTATTTACTCTATAGCCAGGAGATGTACATTAAGCTTATTTATTAAAACTACTAAACCTGACATTCTTTTATTACAGGAAATAAAACTTACAACAAAGAACCCATACAAACTGGACGGATATCAAATATTCAGGGAAGACAAAACATCTAGTAACAATGGAACGGCCATTGCTCTTAAATCAACTTTTAAATGCGAGCTACTTCGGATTTCTGGACTAAGAACAATGGAGACATCTGCCGTTGTCGTTAAAGTCGCCGGTCAAGACTCATTGTTGGTAGTATCCATATATAATCACTGCAACGCTAGAAACGAGAACATCAAGCATGAATTATCTACAATCATCAATGTGTGTTGTCAATATACATATTGCCTGGTTGGGGGAGATTTTAATGCTAGACACCAGCTCTGGGATGACGATATGACCTCACCACAGGGATTAGCAATTGTAGATTGGTTGAATACTAATGGACACCTTCATTCGCTGACTGTTATATCGCAACCACGGAAAACTTTTCTTCGGACCCCGTCAACTCTGGATTTCTTTTTAGCGTCGTCGAATATAGTTAGCATTCTGCCTGATTTTCAAAATTACTCTTGCACTGCGCTTGACAGTGATTCTGATCATCTTGCAGTAGAGCTCAGGATTCGGCTGAACCAAAGAATACTTCAAGAACGTCCACGTCCGGATAGGTATATCAACTACAACAGAATGAACTGGTTACGATGTAAAACGGAAATTGAAGCGGAGCTTCAAATGAAAACACGGGAAGACAACCTAGCAAACAGTGATATAGATGACGTCATTAACCATCTGCAGACTGTTGTGAATGGAGCTTTAGAACGCCAGAAGAAACCCCGCACCAGTAAAGATAATTATGACAATCTACCGCAACACATCCAAGCAATCTACGCTCACAGGCAACGACTAAGAAAAAGACTTCAAAGGATACTTCACAGGACTTGGAACACCAATAACGAGGAGTATAGACGAGTACATTCCCAACTCGAGTGTACGTCTATTATGTTTCAACGTGCAGTGAAGCACTTCAGAGATGAACAACTCAAAAGAAGACTGGAGGATATAAAACCTGGCCCTGATACTTTCAAGAAAATTAATTTCTTGGTAGGAAAATCGAATACCTTGCCGGAAACTATCATCCATGGAATGAGCTCAGCCAAAACCGCAACAGAAAAAGCCGAAGCATTTGCCACGCATTTCGAAGCCAATTTTATGGATAGACCTCCGGAACATTTACCGGAGTTCCTGGATGAAGTCGAAGCAGTGGTAAATGAAGCTACGAGCGCTAGCAACAGCATCACTTCATTTAATAGGGAAAATCCAGCAGACGACCCTACAATTGAAGATATATTCACCAAATTGGAGGAAGTCACTGAAATCATACACGACGGCAACTCGAAGAAATCGTCTGGTGATGATCAGATTTCTAACTTTTTACTAAAAATGTTACCTAATCTTGCATTTCTACTTCTGACGATTATCTTAAATAATTGCATTAACAACAGCTACTTTCCAGTAACTTGGAAAATTGGAAAAGTTGTTCCTGTTCCAAAGAAGGGAAACCGTTCGTGTGTGGAAGGATATCGACCCATTGCATTGCTGTGCTGTTTAAGCAAGACGCTAGAATCACTCATCTTAAAAAAGATTAACATCCTGAACACGGAAAGAGGCATATTCCCAAGTTTCCAGTTTGGATTTAGAAGCAAACAATCAACAATTCATCCCCTATTGAAACTACACAACGACGTCCCACAAGGCCTAAACAAAAAGGAAACGACAGTAGCTTGCCTCTTGGACATAGAAAAGGCCTTCGACAGCGTATGGATAAAAGGATTAATATTCAAACTGATTGTGCTTGACTTTCCCAATCATATAGTAAGATTAATTTATAATTTCCTAACTAACAGAACCTTTTATGTACAGATTCACAATGTGAAGTCCTCCATCAGATGAATCAATGCTGGAGTACTGCAAGGATCTAGGCTTGGGCCTATTCTCTTCAACATTTACACTGCAGACCAGCCTCTAAATGCAGCCAGGTGTAAGACACTACTTTACGCTGATGATTCCATTACATACGCTTGCTCACTTTCACCAGAGATAGCAGCTCGCAGAGTTGAATGTCATATAACTCATATGCTTCAGGAATCCAGTAACTATGACCAGAGGGCGTAGAACTTTTGCAACAAGATGCAGCAACATAAAAATAACCCGTCCGGACAACAGTGTTGTAACTACGAAGAAGTCCACTAAATACCTGGGAATAAACTTTAGTGAGAGATTCAGGTTCAACCCTCACGGAAGCGAGCGAACTTTGCACTACATCTTGTGCATCCACTTCTAAGGAAAAGGAATGGATTAAGCCAAAAGACCAAGCAGCTCATAAGACCTGTTGTAACATATGCTTGTCCTATATGGCTTACAATATCCCCAACAACGATGGGAAAAATCAAGTTGTTTGAAAGGAAGGTACTTCGTATTTGTACAGTACTTCATCGAAATCCCACAACTCTAAAATACTACCCAACTGTAATGATTTATAATGAAGCAGCTATTCTCCCAATCGATCAGTTTATGATGAAACTCTCTGAAAGAATCATTCAAAACCTAACAGACCATCCAAATGTAGATATACAGGATTTACTTCAGCAAGAGATTGAGCCCAGCCACCGATACCTCAACGCACGTTCCATCACCGATAGCCGATTCGAGAATATATTCCACAATGAAGATACTCCATTCTATAAGAAGGCCACCAGCGGACATTATAGAGGTTAATCCTCCGTAATATTAGTTTTAAAAAGAAAATAATAATAACAAATAAATACCAACTTTTTTAAAAATTAATAATTTAAAAAAAAAAACATTTAAAAGATTAAGTACACAGTAATACTGTTTAAGAAAACAATTTTAACTAAACAAATGAAATCCGTCGGGCCCCTGTTGTTGAGCCGACATTACATTATTTAATTATAAGTCTAGTTCTAAGTCAATTTGTATATAGTATAACTCAATTAGCAAAAATCTTAATCGTAATCTGGTCATGTCAATCGATACCTGAATAGCTCAGGGGAAATACTACTACACTGACAATCACTCCAGACCGGTTTTGAAAAAAAAATCGTGGGAAATTTCATTTATGTATCTGACGCAGAAATGCTAGATGCGATAGTGGTCGTAATATCTATATTTCGTTCATATAAAGTTTTTTGCCACGCCCACTTTTTGGGGGCGTTTTTTATAAAAAACATTTTCCGGTCAGATTTTAAAATTTTCGAAAAAAGTTTTGATGCACAATCATTGGTAGTATTAATATGAACATTTCGTCAGTGGACCATTTAAACCCACGCCCACTTTTTGGGGGCGTTTTCTTACAAAAACCGTTTGTGTACCCTACGCCATAGCATATGCAGGAGAAAAACGATGTTTTTTTGTCAAACAACAAAATGATTCTGATAAACTGTTTGAACAATATGTTGTGAAAATGTCATTTTCTATATTATAGTCTAATAAAGCCCACTTTTTGGAGACATTAATTTTAAGGATTGGATGGGATAGGGTATTCAACGATCCGTGCAGCGGATTTTAGCCTTCTCATATGTTACTGTGTTAAGTTTGTGGTTGAATCTTTTTCTTCAGAGGCAATCAACAGTACCCTTGTGGTTAGAGTGTTGGTCTACTAAGCGCGGGATACTTGATTCAAATCCCAAAAGTAACAACACCTAAGTTTTTTAATGTTTAGTTTTGAATTGCAATATTCGATATTTTCGGCATTTATATGATGCGCCAACCATACCTCTCATTCCATAGTGAGTCAATATGTTTAAACATACCGGTATAACACTGAAACGATAACTACTCACCCAAAACGATTCTTATATGGAATCTTCTTAGTAGTTTAAGAAGGGCCTTTGATAGGTTATGGTATTTGCACACGTAGCACGCTCCCATTTGGATCAGGTAAATACATTGTGATACCACATGTATCTTTCCTCAATATCGTTGCCTATGTGAACCAACTCGATCTTTTAATAAAACGAAGTCAGTTACATATGCCAATATTTACTAGGCTGTCAAAGAAACAATTACAGAGGTGAAGTCTTCATTAATAAGAAAGCGCTGAATATAACAACTCCTATTCTTTTCTCGATTAAGCGTATGTCCTACGACCTTCTTAGCTCAAAGAAACAATGGTAGACAGTAGTTATCACTCGTTCCGACATAAAATATTTGTCATAATTAATATAGGTGCCGTGGTCAAAATTAAAACTCAGACATAAATACTTAAAAATTCGTCAATTTTCACGAAAAACCTAGACAAAGATTTATTTGTATTGATTGGGCCTTCCCAATAACTCTTTGATCATTTATCTATTCTCTCCATAAACATATTATCAAACAAGTAAAATATTGAATAGAAATCAATTTCGGATTCAAGTGAACTCATATTGTATACATCCTGTTTTGAAAGTTTTTTAAAATTCTTATCCGTTTAACCAAAAATAACGTTTTTCTAAAAAGTAGGTGTGGCAGTGGGCGGATTTAAAATTTTTTTACACCTGTTCTGTTGGGAGCAACAAAGAGCACGCATACCAAATTTCATCCTTCTAGCTCAAAATTTAATGGCAAATCGACTCAGCTAGGTATTCTTTGTCAATCCATATACTTAGAGGTATATCTAGCTAAATGATTTTTCTATCTTATAAACTATGTATCAAAACAAATAAACATAATATAAAAAATATAGAAATCCGACCAACGGCGGCGTTTCTATTAATTTAAAAAAAAAATAAATTGGTCATTAGTCTAACGACTAGGTGCGATTACTTGAAGGTATACAAATGTCAGTCTTCGGGAGGTTTTTTAGATCGGGTTAAAGTCCCTCACTATTGCAGAAGGTTCCCTCGCGATAAAACCTCTGCAATGTCTTTCCGATGATTTTTCCTTCCAGCAAACCTCCACAGAAAATAGAAAAACATATGTAAAGGTTACAATCCCCTGTGCGGATCGTTTAATACCCTATCCCATCCCATCCTTAGAATTAATATCCCCAAATTGTGGGCTTTAGCAGTAAATGAGGGTAAGACTAAGTATATGCTGTCAACACGAAAGGACACACAACATCGACGAATTGGACAGAACGTCACCATTGACAGATATAACTTTGAGGTAGTACGGGACTTTGTCTACCTCGGCTCCGCTATTAACTCTGACAACAACATCTCGTCAGAAATTAAACGAAGAATTACTCTTGCCAACCGCTGTTTCTTCGGGCTAAGAAGGCAATTTAGTAGTAAAGCCCTCACTCGAACTACTAAGGAGATCCTATATAAGACCCTGATCATCCCAGTCCTGCTCTACGGCGCTGAAGCATGGACCGTATCAAAAGCGGATGAAGAAATCCTTGGTAGATTCGAGAGGAAAATTCTTCGGAAAATCTTCGGTCCCGTTTGCGTTGACGGGCTATGGAGACGAAGATTCAACCAAGAACTATACGAGCTGTACAGCGACATGCCCCTGGTCAAAAAACTCCGAATTGGACGTTTAAGATGGCTAGGACATGTAGAACGAATGAACACCAATACTCCGGCTCGCAGAGTCTTCGATTCCCAGCCAGACGTCGGACGCAGTAGAGGAAGACCTCGCCTTAAGTGGCGCGCACAAGTGGAAACCGACCTCAACCAACTTGGAGTGCGCAACTGGAGGCAGTTAGCTAAGGACCGGGCTAATTAGAGAGGCATGTTGGTTGAGGCCCAGGTTCATTCCGGACTGTAGCGCCACTTAAGTAAGTAAGTAAGTAAGTAAATTGTGGGCTTAATGGAAATTAAATATAGAAAGTTACGTTGTCACAAGGTTCGTCAAAAAACAACGTCTTTTCTATTGCATATGCTTGGGGTTGGGTAGACAAATGGTTTTTGTAGGAAAACGCCCCCAAAAAGTGGGCGTGGCAAAAAACTGTATATAGACGAAATATAGATGCGATTCTCTTAATATTAAAAATTAGATGCTGCGTACCTGTAGTAATCGAAAATCCCCGAAAATCTAACCATTTTGGTGGTGAATTTATATGCTGTCTACGTCATTTTATTTCTCAGTGACTATATCTTAAAGTTCATACATGACAGTTGTCTAACGATGTATGAGCCAGACAAACAAAATATGCGATACATTTAAAATAGGCGGTCTTAATGGGCCACATTTATATATTGATTGGAATTACAAACTATAGTGAAGGTTGATAAACAAACGGAAACAGAAGCAACCAACGCTGGGAAGTATTATACAGCAGCAATCCGCCGAGGAGATTGTTTTATATCAGTATGCGGATGTGAGCTTCAGAACGTAGCGCATTCCGGGTGATAATCTAGATCAAGATTAGGCATGTAATCCATGCATGCCATCGTTTTTTTGAGGTGATTCCCTACCCATGACCATATGTGCATATTCGTAGTTCGGTTTACCTTTTAAGCATTTCTTTGGACAAAAAACACCAAATCTCTATATTTACAAAAATATAAAGCAACGGTGATTACAATGGTACCCAAGACATGGAATAAATATCTTCAACTAATTCAATGCATAATCTGTCCGTTTGTAATCCAACAAAAATAGGAAACGAATAAACATAAATATCCCCATTCTGAAGAGCATAATGCCATACTTATGTGAGAGCTTCTCTGAATGGGCCTTGGTATAATCAGATTTCCATGAATGTCCGCATTATCAGATCAAATGGTTCAAAGTTCCATTGTGTTTCCTATTAGAACAAAGAGTAATTTGTGAAATCACCATTACCACCACCACGCCATTCTCATTGAAATAATCCGCCTCATATTATACCAGCCATCCTCATTTATTTCAACTCGTATTATCGACGAATAAACGATGATGATTCGAGTATTATACGCTTTCCCGCTACCCCCTATATCTTCTCAACACTTTAAACAATAAACGTGTTCGATAATGGCCAAAGACTGATGTATTATTAGACGCGATTCTTTCAATATTACGAAAAGTTAAAGATTTCCATGCGGAATTGGTGAAAAGTGGGGACCACACTCAAAGGAGGATGGATCGCCCTAACTGAATTCGGATTAATTTTCGTAATTGGATTGGTACTAATGGAAAAGCGCGGTAATCATTGAGGCACAGATCCATCCTCAAGAGAATTTCATGGAGCCTGAATGTTATCTATTTAAATATGCACGAGTATCTTGAACTTGGAAAATAATTGACTTACGCCATCGGGTATGAACTTTGCAGATGCTTGCGGGGAACAAAAGTCCTGGAGTACGTCCTGCAGTTTTCGCGTCGAATCTGGAATGAAAAGGAAGTAGATTTTTAGATATTGGTAGTGGTAATAGGAATATACAAGAGCATCAGTGTTGGGGAGTCATCAATTGCACGCGGAGAGTACCATGGTGACAAGATAATAAATTACACCCATGTCCATTGTCTACTTGGCGGCAAGTAATTAGCTAATGGACGCATGTGTACCCCAGAGAATATAGTCAAACAAAAAAGCGTCCACCGAGAGGAAAAACCGTCTGCCAACCATGAATTGGACGTGGACAAGTAAGATTAAGTTCCCGCATCCTTTTTATAGAGCCAAGCCAGTGAGTGAAGTTCTGCCCAAGGTGGTCGATTTAGCACGGTTCCCTTGACGGTGTGTCGGTTTCTACGCTAGCATTACATCCCATTCGTGGATGTTGCATTGCGGTTCATGCTAACCATTAGGTCACACTCCACCCTTACATGGACTGTGCTGTAATTTATTGCATAATTATTGCGCAAACGTGTTTAACCTCGGCTGCAGTGTTGGGTAGTGCTCGCCTCTCGTATGCTGTTTATTATCCTAGTCATGAATGAAGAGGCGATTCCGACAGGGCCATTGCCATTCAGCACATGATGATAGGATCTAAATTTAATTATGGCATTGGCATTGGGTGGAAATGGTCAGCACTATATTACGGGGTATATTGTCGCACACATATGTATGATCAGCAAAAGGCGTTTATAAATAACTCGAGAGTATTTTATTTTAGCTCTAGGGTTGGAGGAGCGAAGACTTGGTGGACCAGTTTTATGAATCTGTTAAAATGCATCGGTCATGGCAGACAACAAGCGTGAATCAGTACCTAGTCAGCGCGCCACGCCATACATGTATGGCTACGGAAGTAGGTCGACTTTGATGGACTAATGGATGCGGATGGCATAATATTTTTTGTTAATTTACTGGTGTTAGGTAAGATAACAGTTAACCAAATTCAAGTGTTTACCTTATGTGCATGAGGAAATCCTTGAATCGTAAAAGTTTAATGACCTCAATGCACATTTGGCATCATCAACACCTCGAGAAGTTATAAAAATGGGTAAGTGCTGCTATCATTACAACCTTCCTTTAAGCACTTTCCGGCTGTGTTAAGGTTCCGTTTAAATGGCTTTTAGAATGTTACAAAGTGTATTCAATGGATCCTTGGAGACGAATAATAAATCTTTGAGTGTTACGGACGTAAATCAGGAGATGCACTTGAAAATGTATTCATTAATAGACGATTTATGAATCGTACGGTAAAAGGATGTCATCACCAATCGTGCTGGGTGATTTTAGACCAAGGCATGAAACAGAACAAAATGGAGCTGTAGAGCCCGATTTCCAAACCAAAATATACCGTGACATCTAAAGGGTGATCCATTTCGAGGTTACCTACTTTTTTAAAGAAAAACACACAGAAAATTCAAATTTAATGGAGAATATTTATTATCATTTGAAAGAACATTCTTTGGCATTTATTTTTTGAAGATTATGTCTATCAAATGTTGGCCGTTGCTACGTCGCAGATGGTCCATCCTTTGAGTCCAATTTTCGATCACTCGTTCGAGCATTTCGACTGGTAACTGGCGAATGACACGCGTGATGTTTTCCTCCAAGGCCTGAATCTAAGCGGGTTTGTCGGCATAACCTTTTGACTTTACATATCCCCACAGGAAAAAGTCTAACGGTGTGATATCACACGATCTTGGTGGCCAATCGACCGGCCCAAAACGTGAAATTATGTGCTCACCGAAATGTTCTCTCAATAAGTCCATTGATTGATGCGATGTGTGGGAAGTGGCGCCGTCTTGCTGAAACCAAATGTCGCCGAGATCACGAGCTTCAATTTCAGGCATCAAATAGTCGGTTATCATTGTCCGAGTTGCTGCGAACGGCGCCGAATCGACTCTCCACGGTCTTCGTGTACACTCTCAGCTACGGCCGCTATATTTTCTTCACAGCGTGCTGGACGTGGTCTATTCGGTCGAATATTATCCAATAATGAATGCTGGGTCTCAAAATGGGTGATGGTGATTATGTTGACCATAGGTAAGTTGAGCGAAGTGCACGAAACACATTTCTCACAGAACGTGAATTTTCATAATAAAGTTGAACAATTTGTAAACGTTGTTCCATTATGAAATGCCAAACAATACTAAACAAAAATAGCATGACAGCATGACACGACTCACACGTGATCTGTCAAAAAAGGCTATTGAAAAAAGTATCTCTACTTGGATCACCCGTTATTACGATCCGCGTTGTAATGAGAGCAAACATTGTTGTTTTTTGTCAAACAACAAAAGACAAACTGTTTGAACAATATGTTGTGACAATGTCATTTTCTATATATTTTGTATATATTAATTTTAAGGATAGGATGGATAGGATAGGGTATTCAACGATCCGCACAGCGGATTGTATCCTTCTCATATGTTTTTTTTTTTTTTTTTTGAAGTATGGGACACCCTATATTGTTTTATTGTAAATGTCTAGAGAAAATCGTTTTGAGAATCCAACTTAAGCTTCATGTAGCACAAACTGTTTGAACAATATGTTGTGACAATGTCATTTTCTATATATTTTGTATATATTAATTTTAAGGATAGGATGGATAGGATAGGGTATTCAACGATCCGCACAGCGGATTGTATCCTTCTCATATGTTTTTTTTTTTTTTTTTGAAGTATGGGACACCCTATATTGTTTTATTGTAAATGTCTAGAGAAAATCGTTTTGAGAATCCAACTTAAGCTTCATGTAGCACATAAAATTTTCCAACTCAGGTGTAGATTAACGATCCGGTCTCATCTCAACCGCAATCGCTTTTAAAATTACTAGATAGGAGTCCTGAAATGGTTACCATGTACTTGTGTGAAAACTGGTAATTGTCAAAAAGGTGGTGAATTATAATATCTAGTCCTTGTACTCATCGTACATAGTATCTGCTGGCATGAAGGGAATTGCAAAGCATTACAAGTATTAAGTCTCCAAAAGTCACTCACATTGTCACATTTATTTTCGATGACGAAGATGCGTCGTCATATATTCCAAAAATGTCGCATTATCAAGGAAAGAGATTTCCATGCTCCAATTTAGTGATATACGTCCAGGCAATTTAAAATCAAATATTCCGATTCGATGCCAATATTGACGGCGAAATCATCCGCCGAACATATTAATATTATCTAAAGTGTTTCTACTCACATGACGCAAGCTCCTGCAGGTGTTGGAATTCGCTGGGTGACAGTTTTTCCCATTTTTGTGTAAAAGAGGTCATCGTACCTGCAAAGAGAAACCAATAAAAAATGCATCAAATAAAATATACGCATATATATTCTGCTATAGATTGGAAAGACAGTTTTTGAACCTCATGTGGTGGGTATGAATTGATGAATGCAAGAACCGTCTCAACTGACAATGCTTTCGTTTATAGTTTTCAGTTTCGCATAAGCTGAGGGGAGCCTGAACACACGTCCCCGTTTTGAAAGTGGCTTTTTGTTATTTCTGTTTTCGTATACATGAATTATGGGTGCTCTCTCTCAGTCCACTCGTAGTTTTTTTTTTTTTAATGAATTTGAGTTCTATTTCAGAAACGAAGGCTAATCTTAAAATTTAATATTATTATCTAGAAACAATGGTGCTTAATAGGAATGGTGTCCGGCAGTGGAGGCTGAAACTTTGTTACAAGTTCACAGCAAGAAATATTGCATTCGCATCTGACGATGACCGTCTTTGAAGTGTATCCACCGAAGTTGAAGTGGTGTGAATAGATGCATTCAAAAATGACTTTCGGGCAGTTCCACATTTAGAACAATTAAACCAAGTTGTTTGATGGAATGAATGGATATAATTCCATTGGATAAATCATTGTGCAATCCTATCAAGTTCATTACAAAAGCGGCAGGCTTTGCATATTGAAAGGTAGTTCCTTTTACACCCGAATACTCCAGTTTAGACCACATGTAGTTAATCAAACGATTATGGTAACTGCAGTTTCGTTTTGAAAAGACTCCATCCGATGGTTCCACCAGAATAAAATCCACATCAAACAGTGACTTTTTGGGATGCATTTGATGCTGGTATCTCGTGCGGATTGGTATCGTGCGAAGCCTAGAATTTTGTTAGCTCACATATACATTCATCCAAAAATAGCCATTTTTATTTGTCAACATCATACTCACTTGTTTCTTGGTCAACCGGATGTAAAATTAACCAGTTTAAGTTGCAGACAGGCCATGTTCTTGTGAATGATAAGATATATTTATTCTGCTTATTTGTTTTCAACAGATATTTTGTTTTGGTGAAAGATCATAGAAAAAACAGGCAGTCCAAATCGATACCCAATACCTATTCATCGATTTCAAAATCGCATACGACAGCATTTATAGATACGAACTATACAGAGCCATGTCTAGTTTTGGTATACCGCCAAACTCGTCCGTCTTAGCAAGATGGCGATGGAAAATTCTCGGTGCCCCATCAGGATCGATGTCCCCACAGGGAACATTCACGCGTAAAAAGCTGCAGGTACTCCGCCCGATCCGTTGATCTACGGTCCGTGCAACCACCTGCTGCGAATATGATATTTCTTAACCAGCCGATTTTCCAAGTTCAATCCGTCAACAAACTTCTGGGCTGACATCAATTTGTGACTACATCGCTATTTTTATTCTAAACTCTACTCATGCGACTAATAGCCTCATGCATACCATAGTTGTATTTATAAGGTACATGTAAAATATTTAGTCCACGAAGGTTATATGAACCTCCCCGAGTATTAAAACCAATAGCACTTAAACGATCAGGAGCATCTATTTGTCCGGATAATAAATTGGTGTAAGAAGACCATGTAATTGTTAAGTTTACCTTGATACAAAGGCAACAACTGCAATAGTTTAATTCTACACCTATACGGAGGCAAATTGAGTACATCATCCCACGCAGAAGTCCTCTAAAAGGAAATAATTTGAATTTACGTTGGACCGCCGAAGGGTGTCCAAACTTGTGAGGCATATTCCAAGTGAGGGGAAATTTTTTTCATTAATTTTTCATTAAACTCTTTGACCACCTTTTTATAAATCCCAACATTTTGCTTAGAACCTCTAAATTTTACCTGATAAGTTCTCAATGAGAGATATGATTGAACCCAATTTATGAAAGCTGGAGGAAATCCATATGCCATAAGTTTAAACATTATTATCAAAAGCTTTGAAAAAGTCAGTGTATATACAATCGACTTCGTTTTTATTTTTCAAACTATTGGTACAATGATGCATAAAAGTTAAGAGATTTGTGACAGTGGATCGATTTATAAAGCCATGCTGCTCTTTACACACTGAACCAAAAGGTACATTATTCACATGAAAAAGTTCATGTACATAATGAAAAAATCATACATTTTGCACCATTGTATTATTCATAAAATCTATGAATATTATTCATAAATTGTGGAAACTTTCGCTTTATGTAAAAGTTCATAAAATATAAGAATCAATTCATATGGATTATGAATTTTTACATACGGTTTATGTTTCTCTACATAGAATGTATGTACTTATTCATATATTTTATGTAAGAGTTCATATGTACAAATGATGTAAAAGTTCATAGTTTTGTATGTACATTTCATAGAATTGAAGATCCAATTTATGGTGTGTATGATAATATTTTTTTTGCACATATTCATATAATATATTTAATATGTAAGGATTCATAAAAAAAAGAATATTTTACATTTTATTTTTATTCATACAAATTAAGACCAACACTCAAAAACTATTTCCCAATTGTGTACTTGTGACAAAACGGAAAAGGGACAAATAACAAAGAAACACATAACTCATAATTTATTTGCCCTGATGAGATACTATTATTATTATTTATTATTATGAGATACTATTATTATACCTATTATTATCCTCATTTAATTTTTAAATCAAGTGAGTGTTATACTCGAAACTCAATTAATTGGTTTTGTTTGGTTACAAAAATTAGGTGTAGTAAGTATAGTTTCATGCGTTTTATGCAGCAGTACATAGATTTTATGAATTGTTCATAAGCATATGATTGTATTCATACTTATTTTGAACGATTACGATCATATATATTTGGATTGTTGATTTCCCCCTTACAATGTCAGACCAAAATATGTGTATGAATGCGATTTCATACATTTTATGATTTATTTATTTGCATGAATAAATCATTATGAAATGTGTATGAAATGTTCATACTCGTATGAAAAAATTCATAAAATGTTCGATTTTGAATTTCCCAACAACAATTCCAATGTAAACATTTTTTATGGATGCGAGTTCATACACTTAATGACTTGTTCATATAATCGAAAAAAAAATCCTTATGAATTTTTAGATTATTTGCATGAATACTCCATAAAATTTAATGAATTTAGGTGTATTAACACCGTTCATAGAAATTATGTACAAATTTATTTTCAGTGCAGATAATAATTTCGACAAAGGAAGACCAATTTATCACAAATAATATGTTCGAATAACTTAGGAATAAAAGAGAGTTTTGAAATAGGTCTATAATTAGAGATGTCTCCTCGTTCACCTTTCTTTAAAAACAGGTGTAATAAATGCATTTTTCCATTGAGTTGGGAATACATCTGTTTTAAGGGAGCTTTCATACATATACTTAAGGTATGGCAAAAGAGCATTTTTTCATTGCTTTACGACTATTGGTGGGATTCCATCGGGCCCCGCATAATAGTCATTATTTCATAAAGCGATATATTGAAGTATTGCCTCATCGTCAAATGCGACGTTGCTGAAACTAACTTAAGACCAGTCATTGAGATAACTGAAATATTGTTCGTCTAAGACAAGAGGGATAGATATCAATAAATGATTTACTAAAATTCTCTGCAATAAAGTTAGATAAAATAATACAGCTCGATATTTTTGAATTATTGTTAGAGAAGTTGGCTGGATATCCGTCCGTTTTTCTTTTCGAATTGGCAAAACCCCAAAAGCATTTAGGGTCATTTTTCAGAGCTTTCTCCATATTGGCTATATAGCATTTGACATCGCAGAGAATTCCTTAAAATAATTCAGGTACTTATCATATTCATATTGATTCTGGCTTTTTAAAAAATTATTCCAGGCCCGGTTACGTATATTCCGAAGAGATTTAAGATGTTTCGTGTAACAAGGGTGCTGGATTTGAGCATTCTTAGAATGCTTGACTGGGATAGTTCTATTCATGCAATCTTTTATTAGAAGATATAATTTGTCATATTAGAGGCTGTCAATATTCACATTCAAAAGAATTATTTCTTCGGATAGCCTTTTAAAAATTCGCTTTCCGAAAGTCAAAAGAGTACGAACGATCACACGAGTCAGAATGTTCGTACAGATGTCCGCCTATGTCAATAAAAATATCTAATGAAATGATTTTTGTCTATGCTAGTAATTCTGGTACTAGATTCTAATATTGCAGTATTTACAGAGTCAGAAGAACAAATCAAATCGAAAATTCGATTAAGATGATATTTTAAACACTTTGTTTGCTGTTAGTCAAATGATAAAATGTTATCAAGTAATGAAAGCTCTTGTTGTGCAGAGACTTCTGATGGTAAAAAATGAGGTTCTCCCTCCGAAGGCACGCATTCCATGTGTGGTAAGAACCCAGCAACAAAATATTACTGTCACAACAATAAATCAAAGATGTATTCTTAGAATACAGAGTACAAAGACGATGAGAGGGAATGTACGCATTTGCGACATAAAGATATTTATTTCCAATAGTTATCTTAACACAAAGTATTTCGGTATTAAGATAGAATGGAAAATCAATATTCTCTAAGGTAAGATGACTGCGAACCGGAGTAAGAACACCTCCTCCAAGCGCTTTTATGTCATTTATGTGACGGTCACTGAGAAAGAGTTCCGAGTCAAGTATATTGGTTTTAAGACACGTTTCGGTAAGTGTGAGTTTGGTCAAGCAGGAGAGATTTTCATAATTCGGCCAAAACATTATATAAATAATCGAAATGTGATTATACGAACGTTTATTCCGTTGTCTATGTGAATAGATAATAACGATTATCCGTTATCGGTCAAAACTGAAAATTCCGTTAAGGGATATTATTGTTATTATTATAAAATTTATTTGCCGTTTAGAAAAGTGTTAACAAATAAAAATAATGTAAAGTCTGAATAAATAATCAATAAAAGAAAATGTGTTTATTATTTATGATCTAGCGCAAGCGGAATGCCTCCCCCAATACTGCCCAATGCCCATAGCTCCCTGTCTTTCGCGTCGTTGTACCAATTTCTTCTTTGGTTGAGTAAATCGTCAGTCCATTTTTTCTTTTGTCACCCGACTGATCTTCTGCTTTCTGGTGGTGTCCATTTAGTTATAATATATAGTCCCGCTCAATTCCATTTAAGTGTTTTTTCTCGTTCAACGACGCCTATTATAACGGTTCGTCTCCTTATTTCTGTGTTCCCTACTCTCTGAACAATTCCCAGGTTGACTGATGTTCTTTCCACCTTGGTTTGGTAATTCCGTAGTTTGTCAAGTAAATTTGAGGTCAAAGCGATAGTTTGAAATCCATTAGAGTCAAATATGTATTTTCATGTACCATATCTTAAATTTGATTCGAATAGTTGTTTCATTCTCCAAAATTGTTTCAAACTATTGGTTATGCGTCTATTTACTTCTTTTTACTCTTGATTTATGAATGATTTAAATTGACCTAAATAAATATAGTCTTCGACACATTCTATATTTTAGTCATTCAATATTTTATTAGTCTTTATATGGTTGGTCATTATTTTCGATTTTGATTGGTTTATGTCCAAATTTCTTGCATTCGTCTGTCAATTCTATGAGCATATCTTGTATTTTATTCCGAAACTAGATGAAATAAGAACTATGTCGTCAGCGAATCTTAGGTTGTTCAAATGTTTTCCCCAAATATTTATTCCGTATCGATCATCCCAGTTCAGCTTTTTGAATATTTCTTCCAATACAGCAGAGAATAATTGTGGTGACATTGGATCGCCTTGTCTTATTCCTCTTTTTATTTTAATTTCTCGTCCTATTCTTTCAGTTTTTATTTTTGCCGTGCTGTTTGTATATATATTCTTCAATGTTCTTATAAAAATGGGATTGATTCTTTGATTCGTCAGCGCTGTCCATGTTTTGTCATGTTCTACTGAGTCAAATGCTTTACTGAAGTCTATATACAAAAGATACAATGGTTTTTTGAATTCGTTAAATTTTTCGATCAGTTGGTTCATTGTCTGTAAACCCAGCTTCTTCCCTTGGGTGATTTCTGTTCAAAGCGTCCTTAATATTTTTGTACATTACTTTGGAAAATAGCTTGTAGATCATAGAAATGTTGCTAATCAGTCTGTAGTTGTTCATGTTATCTTTATTTCCTTTTTTGTGAATAAGTGTAATTAGGGACTGCTTCCATTGTTTTGGAATTCGTTGTGTGGTGAGAACATTATTAAATATCATGGTTAAGACTGTGGAAAGAGATGGTTCTCCATATTTGAGCATTTCTGCTACAATGCCGTCATTTCCTGTACATTTTACTTTTTTTAAATGTTCTATTGCTTGTTCAATGGCTTTTTTCGTAAAAATGTAGCAGTGTATAAGTTGAAGATTTGTTCAGTAACCGTTGCCGTCGATATATTAAGTCGATTTGAGTTAAGGGATAGTCGGGCCAAAATTAATTATGTGAAAATGTTGCAAACAGTAATAGTAGTTTATAAATTAAATTTCATTTCACAAAATAGTTTGCAAGAAATTGAAAACTGCAAAAAACCGTTATACGGATTTTCTCGAAACAATTGGATATACAGTATTGTTGGAACAAATATGCTTATAATAGGTATATATAATAAAGTTTAATCAAAATCGCTAGAGCCGTTTTTGAGAAAATTGAGGTTATGTATAATTTTTATATAGCAGGTACCGTTAATATAATTACTAAAAGTATAAAAAAAGTGGCCTATTATAATGACAAAAAAACCCTTAATACGAAGTTTGAAAAAAATCGGTAAAGCCGTTTAGGCTGGAGAGACCAATACCGACAGACATACCGACGGTAGAAAAAATCACTTTTTTGGGTTCCGCTATCATCGTAATATTAGAATCAATTAAAATCTAAAGGTCAAACATTTTCACGAAAACTATATCTTTCCCTTTGTAAGAGAAAGTTAAAAAAAAGTCAGACTAAAAAAATAGAGATCCCATCGATTTCACTACAACTCTGCACATTTGTTTCCATAGACGACTCTTCAGTCTTGATGTCAATTACACGCTCGGGTAACTTAAAAACAGTTCCGTTGCCACATTTCTTGTCCACGTTCCGTGACCTTCAATTGCTTAAACTTCAACCGAAAGCCTGCCTAATATCGAATGGATAAGTAAAACGCCTGACATGCCAAAAATAGAAGCTCGCATCATCAATCAAAGGTACTTTGCAAACGTTTAGCTATAGGTATATCCTTATACAAGACAACAGCATACTTCCGCATAAGTTGCACCGCATTTAATCTCAATTAAATATCTCTACCCCAAAATGTTTGTTTACACCATACAAAGAAAAGGCAAACCAACACACATACACACACATAAAGAACAACAACAACAAAAGTAAACAACCATTGCGAAAAGCCATCCAAGCATGAAAATTAAATAACTCTTTGACGTCAGCCAGAGTCAGAGATGTGCGATGTTCTGGATTTCCTCAATTAGAATGATTTCCTCACAGTCGCGTTCACGTTACGTCGACCGGCTTAGGTGGAGCGGTCGTCAACGTCGTCATCGACATCAGCAGACATTTGCCTTAGCCATATCTTGATCTTCTAAACTCGTCGTTGCGTCAGCACCAGCACCAGCACCTCTTGCGCGGTATGAGAGAGTATGGGATGGCCTTCAAGGCGCGCAAAAAGTTGTTTTCATTCAGTGCAGCGTGGAAATAGACGCTTCAAACGACCGACCAACTAACCGACGCGACGATTCATCGAAAAAAAATATATATTTTTACACCCTATCCCATAGGGGTATATAAGTTTTGATACATAGTTTGTAACATAGAGAAATAATTCAGCTGGATATAACTCAAAGTGTATGGATCGACTCAGAATCGCTAGCCATGTCTGTCCGTTCGTCACCAGATTTTGGGCCTTAAATTTTGAGCTAGAATTATGAAATTTGGTACACGTGCTCTTTGTTGCTCCCAGCAGAACAAGTTAAACATTTTTGAAATCTGCCACTGCCACGCCCCCTTTTTAGAAAAACGTAGTTTTTGGCCAAACCGTAAAAAATTTTAAAAAAAAATCTGAGCAACATATTTAGAAAATCAGAATATCTATTCTTCGTCTTTATAAAGTTTTTTGCCACGCCCACCTTTTGCGGGCGTTTTTATAAAAAAAAACATTTTCCGTTACAGTTTTAAAATATTTGAAAAAACTTTTGATGCAGAACCATTGGTAATTATAAAAGAAACATTTGGTTATTGGATAATTTTACCCCACGCACACTTTTTAGTGGCCGTTTCTTACAAAAACGATTTGTATACCCCGTAGCATATGCTGGAGAAACGAGTTGTTTTTGTCGAACTATAAAAATTTTTGATAAACTGTCTGAACAATATGTTGTCATTTTCTATATTACATCTTCATCGCACAGCGGATTGTTGCCTTCTCATATGTTTATACCCTATCCCATAGGTGGGTATATTACTTTTGATACATAGTTTGTAACATAGAGATATTATTCAGAATCGCTAGCTGAGTCGATTAAGCCATGTCTGTCCGTCCGTCCGTACGTACGTCACGAGTTTTGGAAGGATGAAATTTGGTACACTTGCTCTTTGTTGCTCCCAGCAGAACAAGTGTAAACATTTTTGAAATCTGCCCACTGCCACGCCCCCTTCTGAGAATCGTATTTAGAGAATCATAATATCTATATTTCGTCAATATAAAGTTTTTCGCCACGCCCACTTTTTGGGGCGTTTTTAGTAAAAAATCTTTTTCGGTCAATTTTTAAAATTTTATCCCATAAATATCCCATCCTATCTGTAAAACTAAAATCCCCAAAAAAGGGGGCATGGCTAAAAACACGATGTGGATAAAATAGAAAAAATGATATAGTGACAACAAGTTCTTCGGACTGCTTACAAAACAATTTTGCGGTTCTACAAAAGACAAGGTTTTCTCCTGCATATGTTATTGGGTAGTGTATAAAAATGGTTTTTATATAAAAACGCCCCCAAAAAGTGGGCGTGGGTTGAAATGGTATATAGACGAAATGTTCATATTAATAATGTTAATGATTCTGCATCAAAATTTTTTTCGAAAAATTTAAAATTTGACCGAAAACAGATTTTAATCGAAAACGCCCCCAAAAAGTGGGCGTGGCAAAAAACTTTATATGGACGAAATATAGATATTAATATTGTCTAAATATGCTGTTCAGAAACTTTTTTAAAATTCCTTACGGTTTGGTCAAAAACTGAGTTTTTCTTAACCCTATAAGAACATGCTTCGTCGAATCGACGAAGATCGTTCAGATTTTGTCGTTTTTATACCCTATCCCATAGGGGTATATTAGTTTTGATACTTAGTTTGTAACATAGAGAAATAATTTTGCTACATATACCTCAAAGTATATGGATCGACTCAGAATCGCTAGCTGAGTCGATTAAGCCATGTCTGTCTGTCCGTCCGTCCGTCCGTCCGTCTGTACGTCACCGATTTTTAGGCCTTAAATTTTAAGCTAGGATAATGAAATTTGGTATATAGGATCCTCGTCTCTAACTACAGAACAAGTGTAAACATTTTTGAAATCCGCCCACTGCCACGCCCCCTTTTAAGAAAAACTCAGTTTTTGACCAAACCGTAAGGAATTTTAAAAAAGTTTCTGAACAGCATATTTAGACAATATTAATATCTATATTTCGTTCATATAAAGTTTTTTGCCACGCCCACTTTTTGTGGGCGTTTTCAATTAAAAACTGTTTTCGGTCAAATTTTAAATTTTTCGAAAAAAAATTTGATGCAGAATCATTAACATTATTAATATGAACATTTCGTCTATATACCATTTTAACCCATGCCCACTTTTTGGGGGCGTTTTTATATAAAAACCATTTTTATACCCTACCCCATAACATATGCAGCAGAAAACATTGTCTTTTGTAGAACCGTAAAAGTTTTTATACCCTATCCCATAGGGGTATATTAGTTTTGATACATAGTTTGTAACATAGAGAAATAATTTAGCTACATATACCTCAAAGTATATGGATCGACTCAGAATCGATAGCTGAGTTGATTTAGCCATGTCTGTCCGTCCGTCCGTCCGTCCGTCACCAGTTTTTGGGCCTTAAATTTTGAGCTAGAAGGATGAAATTTGGTACACGTGCTCTTTGTTGCTCCCAGCAGAACAAGTGTAATAAATTTTGAAATCCGCCCACTGCCACGCCCCCTTTTTAGAAAAACGTATTTTTTGGCCAAACCATAAGGAATTTTGAAAAACTTTCTGAACAACATATTTAGACAATCTGAATATCTGTATTTCGTTCATATAAAGTTTTTTTGCCACGCCCACTTTTTGTGGGCGTTTTTAATAAAAAACGTTTTTCGGTCAAATTTTGAAATTTTCTAAAAATGTTTTGATGGAGAATCATTAGTAATATAAATATGAACATTTCGTCAATAGACCATTTTAACCCACGCCCACTTTTTGGGGGCGTTTTTATATAAAAACCATTTTTATACCCTACCCCATAACATATGCAGGAGAAAACCTTGTCTTTTGTAGAACCGTAAAAGTTTTTTTATAAGCAGTCTGAAGAATTTGTTGTCACCATGTCATTTTCTTTATTTTATCCACATCGTGTTTTTAGCCATGTCCACTTTTTGGGGATTTTAGTTTTACAGATAGGATGGGATAGGGTATTCAACGATCCGCACAGTGGATTGTTTATACCCTATCCCATAGGGGGGTATATTAGTTTTGATACATAGTTTGTAACATAGAGAAATAATTTTGCTACATATACCTCAAAGTATGTGGATCGACTCAGAATCGCTAGCTGAGTCGAATTAGCCATGTCTGTCTGTCCGTCCGTCCGTCCGTCCGTCCGTCCGTGTGTCCGTCCGTCCGTCTGTCTGTTCGTCACCGATTTTTGGGCCTTAAATTTTGAGCAAGGATAATGAAATTTGGTATATAGGATCCTTGTTCTTTCTTACCTTGGTTTGTTTGGTTTCGTTTTTCGTATAGCGCTAGTCGTGGTCAAGTTGTTAGTTAGTGTTGATTCGCAGTTGAATATAAATTGCGTAAGTATGATATTTCATACAATTTAGTAGTATTTCATTAATTAAATTTTAATTAAATAGTTTTTATTTTAACCTGATTGTCATGAAAACTTGTTCCCTTTTAGTTTATTATAATACTTTTTAGATACAAGCACTTTTGGTGAACTATATGTGCCTTAATTTTTTTTTTACTATTTTAATGTGGATTATTTTGGAAAACATGCCAAATGACATAAGGCTTAGAAATTGTATTTTCAGGTAAGAGTTATAAAAAAAATTATGTTTTTGTATTTTTCCTTTGTACTAAATAAAATTAAAAACTGAAAACAATTAACTTCAAAATCTTTTGCTACATTGGTCATCTGTATGAAGATTTTAAATTGTGCCGTCGTCGATTCGACGAAGCATATCCCAAACGTATAAAAAATAAGCATGTACTTCCAGGGTTAAAAGGGGGCGTGGCAGTGGGCGGATTTCAAAAAATTTTACACTTGTTCTGTAGGCAGAGACGAGGATCCTATATGCCAAATTTCATTATCCTAGCTCAAAATTTTAGGCCTAAAAATCGGTGACGTACAGACGGACGTACGGACGGACGGACGGACGGACAGACAGACATGGCTTAATCGACTCAGCTAGCGATTCTGAGTCGATCCATATACTTTGAGGTATATGTAGCAAAATTATTTCTCTATGTTACAAACTAAGTATCAAAACTAATATACCCCTATGGGATAGGGTATAACAATTTTTATACATATAACATACGAAGGATAAAAACCTCGTCTTTTGTACAAATGTAAAAGTGTTTTATAAACTGTCTGAACAATTTGTAGTGACAATGTCATTTTCTCTATATAATCTACATCGTGTTTTTAGCCATGTCCAATTTTTGGGGATTTAAGTTGTACAGATAGGATGGGATAGGGTATTCAACGATCCGCACAGCGGATTGTAGCCTTCTCATATGTTTATACCCTCTCCCATAGGGGTATATTAGTTTTGATACATAGTTTGTAACATAGAGAAATAATTTAGCTACATATACTTCAAAGTATATGGGTCGACTCAGAATCGATAGCTGAGTCGATTTAACCATGTCTGTCCGTCCGTCCGTCAGTATGTCACCAGTTTTTGGGCCTTAAATTTTTAGCTAGAATGATGAAATTTGATATACGTGGTCTTTGTTGCTCACACCCCCTTTTCAGAAAAACGTTGTTTTTAGCTAAACCGAAAGGTATTTTTAAAAAGTATCTGAAAAGCGTAGTTAGGCAATCGTAATATCTATATTTCGTTCATATAAAGTTTTTTGCCACGCCCACTTTTTGTGGGCGTTTTTAATAAAAAAACATTTTTCGGTCAAATTTTAAAATTTTCGAAAAAAAAATGTTTGATGCAGAATCATTAGTATTATTAATATGAATATTTCGTCTGTAGACCATTTTAACCCATTTTCGAAAAAATGTTTGATGCAGAATCATTAACAATATGAACATTTCGTCTATAGACCATTTTAACCCATGCCCACTTTTTGGGTATACCGTTTGTATACCCTACCCCATAGCATATGCAGGAGAAAAACCTTGTCTTTTGTAGAACCGTAAAAGTGTTTTATAAACTGTCTGAATAATTTGTTGTGACAATGTAATTTTCTATATTATAGGCCCATAAAGCCCACATTTTGAAGATATTAATTTTAAGGATGGGATGGGATAGGGTATTCAACGATCCGCACAGCGGATTGTAGCCTTCTCATATGTTTATTTAATACTTTTAGGAATGTTATTTGCATAAGCGAGGACGTGGTCTCAATCCAACTGGAAAACTGCACGATACGGCTGTTAATCCTAGATTTAAACAAAGAGGCTTGAAAAGACAACTTGGAATGCAAAGACAAAAGTAATACATAAAATCGGTAGTAACATTTCTTTGAATAATTGTGTCTGTTCCTAGAAATAACCATCTCTGATCCTCCAACTAATGATACAAATGGACTGGAGTCGCAAAACAACGGCAACATGCTATTAAAACTGAAGGCTTAAATATCCTAACAAACTGACCACTGTTTAAACGTTAACTCGGACACACACTGGTAAGTTAACACATTATTCGTCTCATTATGTGCATTGTACATATAATATATTGTATGATTAATTTTATTGTAATGCTTTTCAAACTTAAAATTTCAGGTTGAAATTGTCTACGATATAATCAGGCTAAATAACAAATCGCAGCTTTTCCAACTACGGCCATCAAACGATCCTATTTTACAACAGAAGGTAAAAGACAAAGAGAAAACTTTAAAAATAATTTTTGTTTGACTTAATCTGAAGAAGCATTATTACTTATGAAATATAAATATTTATCTATCATGATATTGTTACTTTATTTATATATTCTTGCAATTTATGTTAAAAAGTTGTTTTTGTAATAACAAATTATTTTATTTAAGATTTGATTTGAAATAAAATATATAACTAAACAACTTCTTGATAATAAAAATAAAAACAATAAAATATTTTATTATTATTTCAGTGGTGTACGAGGTACGCTGGTGAACATGGCAGATATTTGTCAATAGGTGACTATTTTCGAAAAGATAAGCATGTCTACCTGCAAAAGAGTCGTGTCGACTTGTCGACAGTTTAAGCATAGACTCTGGAGATTTACCCGAAATGTGTCCCTTTAATAGAGGTACATGACAAATTTGGTGGGTGCACTTATTGTTTGTTTGTTCCTTTTTATACCCTATCCCTAGGGATATATCAGTTTTAATACATTGTTTGTAACATAGAGAAATTATTTAGCTAGCTGAGTCGATTTAGCCCTTTAGTCCGCACTTCTGTCTGTTCGTCACCGATTTTTGGGTCTTGAATATTGAGCTAGGATAATGATCAAGTGTAAACATTTTCAAAATCCTCCCACTGCGACTACCACTTTTTAGAAAAACATAAAATTTTTCGTGAAATTTATTTTTTATATACCTAATACGTTCTACGGTTATGGATGGAAGTGGAGTATTGCGTACTATGATCAGGGTTTTGAGTCGTCAAAAGCATGGTTTTAAGGTTTGTCATATTAATGCACAAAGTTTAATACATAAAATAGACGAATTTCGAGACTTATTTGAAGGATCAGATATCGATGTAATATGTGTGACCGAAACTTGGTTTAATGAGAGTTTGTTTGTTAAGTGCAAGCTTAAGTATCAATCCACTTCTGATAGTGCGATTGAATACGTTTTCGTCGAGATATTGGGTCAAGGGGACAAGCTTCTATTGTGTAGTGTATATAGGCCAAATAGAACCATTGATTTTTCGCCGTTTCTGAACCTGTTAGAAAAAGTCTCCATACTAAGTCCCAATATAATTGTCTGTGGTGATTTCAATAGCAATATCTTGGTGGATCAATCATTTCTCTACGCAATGCAAGCGCTAAACCTACCTTTCTTGTCTAAAGTTTTTGAAAGGATTTTACAAAACCAAATGACCATTTATCTTAGTTCTTCTAACTTATTAACATCGAAGCAATCTGGTTTTCGAAAAGGGCACAGTTGTATGACAGCCTTATTAAAAGTAACAGAAGATATGAGACAAGCGCTTGACAAAGATCATATTAACTTCCTAATTCTGCTTGATTTCTCCAAAGCGTTCGATATGGTCGACCGAAATGTCTTATGTCGAAAACTCTATCGAAACTTTAATTTCTCGTCGAGCGCCGTGAAACTTTTATCTTCCTATCTTGATAGAATGCAGTCCGTACAGGTAAACAACGATTTATCAGACCCCCTTCCAACGTCACGGGGCGTCCCACAAGGTTCAATTCTGGGTCCTCTATTGTTCTTTCTCTATGTGAATGAACTTCCGTCTGTTGCTAAACACTGCTCAATTCACATGTACGCTGATGACGTGCAAATGCTTTTGAGTTGCCCTCTCGGTTTAATTCAACACGGTGTGAGTTGTATAAACGAAGATCTCGAATATATTGGAATTTGGTCCCAACAAAATGGACTCCTTCTGAACCCTAAAAAGTCAAAATCTATTGCGGTATCGAAAAAAATTGTCGACGTGTCATACTTTCCGTTTGTGATGCTAAATAATACACCAGTTGAGCATGTGGAAACCGCCAAAGGTTTTTTACCGTACCCTTACCTGGAGCAGTACTGGTACTGGTCTCATCCAACCGGATTTGACTTGCTAAACGATAAGTGCGAGTGTTGATAACACGACGAAAAACAGCAACACTATAAACACCCTGGTGAGAATGGCACGGAAGAATACCCGGCCTACTGTCCCAGGCGAACCTAGATGAGCTGCTCTGACATATTCGGACAACAGGTTGTCTAGGAATTTCAAGGGTTAGTCAGGCCCCTTGAACAGAGATGGTGGCGGATGAACCGAAAGGCCAACGGCAGCGCTCAATCCCGTAGTGGATACTGATGGCCCCGTGTCCTAGGGGTATCTAATAAATTGGAACTGGCCCTCCAGGTTGGGGGTTGTGCTTTGGGTTAACTACCCACCCACAGAAAAAAAACATGGTTACGAAGCAACCAATAGCCTCGGAAAGGACGGATTTTATTGTTGACGACCCTGCTAAACGAAAAAAGGACAACGACGTTCGTATCTGCACCTGGAATGTGAGAACATTAAACAGGAGAGGTGCAGGCGAACAACTAGCGGAAGCCCTAAACTGCTACAAAGCAGACATTACTGCCATCCAGGAAATACGATGGGATGGGCCGGGCAAAAAGAGGATGAAAAACTGTGACATATACTACGGACCGTGTTATAGTGAGCAGAAACAGCGACTATTCGGATGCGGATTTGTTATAAGTGCCAGACTTAGGCAAGAAGTCTTACGTTTCCAAGACATTAGCGAACGCATAGTAACAATCCGCATCAAGGCCAAATTCGCCAACATAAGCCTTATATGCGCTCACGCTCCGACGGAAGAAAAAGATGATATAGCTAAGGATTGCTTCTACGAGCTCCTCGACAAAACCTTTGAGCGACTACCGAAGTACGATGTTAAAATCGTGCTGGGAGATTTTAATGCAAAGGTAGGCAGAGAAGACATCTTTAGAAGTATTGTCGGAAAACATAGCCTACACGACAACACGTCTGGTAACGGACTTAGGCTAATTGATTTCGCTACGGAACGAAATGCCACTATAGCCAGCACACGGTTTCCTCACCTCGATATCCATAAGGGGACATGGCGGTCTCCAGATCAACGAACAGTCAACCAAATTGATCACATTGCGATAGATAAGAGGCACGCATCCAGTATTTTGGATGTCCGAACATTCCGAGGAGCTAACATCGACTCGGATCACTACCTTGTAGCAGCCAAGGTAAGAATGCGGATGTCCACCACGCCACAACAATCCAGAAATACTGTGAAAAAATTTAATGTCGGAAGACTGCAATCGCAAGAGACCGCCAAGACCTTCGCACAACGCGTATCCCTTAACCTCTCGATTAACACCATACCACCAGCATCGAATGTCGAAGAGCAATGGCAACGATGCCAACAGGCCATTAGATCAGCCGCAACTGATGTGCTAGGTTTCTCGCGCCCACCAGCAAGAAACCCCTGGTTTGATGAGGAATGCCGACAGATGCTCGCAGCCAAGAACGAGGCCTACAAGGCTAAGCTGCAGGTGAAGACGAGAGCTGCCATTGAGCTCTATAGGCTAAGAAGAAGGGAAGAACATCGGCTTTTCAGCAAGAAGAAAAAAGAGCAAGAAAAGCGCGCGATCGAGGATATAGAGATGTGCCACTCCAGGAACGATGTTCGCAAGTTTTACCAAAGTGTAAAACGTCAAAGCCAAGGATACAAGGCTCGAACAGAATCCTGTCGAGATGAACAAGGAAATATTGTAGTTGAGACACAGTCGATGCTGAGGATATGGAAGAACCACTTCTGCAGACTGTTAAACGGCGATGACGAACAACATTCCGCTGTCAGGCAGAACGAACCATTCAATATTGGCAACGACAGCGAAAACTGCCAACCACCCGACCTGAGTGAAGTGAGGATAGCAATATCTAAACTCAAGCTTAATAAGGCTGCCGGAAATGACGGCCTTCCCGCTGAGCTCTATAAGGCCGGCGGAGATGACTTGGTAAGTAACATCCACCAACTCATAAGCCAAATCTGGTCGGATGAAAATATGCCTGAAGAATGGAACCTCAGCATCGTTTGCCCGATCCACAAAAAAGGAGACCCTCTGAACTGCGCCAACTACAGAGGCATAAGTCTCCTCAACATCGCCTACAAGATCCTATCTGCCGTAATATGTGAACGCCTGAAACCGTTTACCAACAACCTGATTGGCCCTTATCAGTGTGGTTTTAGGCCAGGAAAGTCCACAACCGATCAAATTTTCACACTTCGGCAGATCCTGGAAAAAACTCAAGAAGTCCAAATCGATACCCACCACCTATTCATCGATTTCAAAGCCGCATATGACAGCATTTATAGAGACGAACTGTACAGAGCCATGTTTAGTTTTGGTATACCGCCCAAACTCGTCCGTTTGTGTAGGATGACGATGGAGAATTCTCGCTGCTCCATCAGGGTCGGAAACGACCTCACCGACACATTCGATACCAAAAAAGGATTTAGGCAAGGCGATGCGCTGTCATGTGACTTCTTTAATCTGATTCTTGAGAGAATTGTGCAAAACTCCAAAGCCAACACCAGAGGCACAATTTTCCAAAAGTCGGTGCAACTACTAGCATACGCTGACGATATTGACATCATTGGTAGGACTCAACGTGATGTCATAGCCACATTTGCTAGTATAGAGAAGGAAGCTGCGAAAATGGGTTTAGCAGTAAATGAGGGTAAGACTAAGTATATGCTGTCAACACGAAAGGACACACAACATCGACGAATTGGACAGAACGTCACCATTGACAGATATAACTTTGAGGTAGTACGGGACTTTGTCTACCTCGGCTCCGCTATTAACTCTGACAACAACATCTCGTCAGAAATTAAACGAAGAATTACTCTTGCCAACCGCTGTTTCTTCGGGCTAAGAAGGCAATTTAGTAGTAAAGCCCTCACTCGAACTACTAAGGAGATACTATATAAGACCCTAATCATCCCAGTCCTGGGGCGGTATCGGCTAAGGTGATAGTTGATAGTTGACAATCAAAATCATCGCTTTACCTCCACGTAAGGTGATTATCAAATTGACAATCGCTTTTTATGCTATCAATTTCATGCGACAGCTATTTAGGTGTCGCTTTCATACATTTGTGTCATTTTCATAGGTAGAAGCTGCAGGGAAATCTTCTACACCAAATAAATGAAATAATTTAGTGATAAAAGAAAATATTGAATAAATTAAAATAAAAAACTTTAAGTGAAAGTGAAAATTCGTGAAGTGCAATGTTTACTTTATTGGAACTTTTCTACTCAAACATAGAGGAAAATGAAGAAAATAATTACAAAGATTTCCAACTGATAAGAAGAAACCTGAGGAATAAAGCAAATGTCTTGAAACTTCAACAAGTTGGGGCTGATTGGACTGCACCAATGGGTCAAAGTACGGTGGCTGAAAATACTGCTGCAGTCATTAAAAAAATGCAAATTTATTGTATTTTGTTGACATTTTAGTATGCTGAGTTGACTTACATTTTTCACAATATAAACACCGAATAAAATTGTACCTATCAGCTGCTCGGAATGACAGCGTCGGCAAGGAAGTGACGTTCCAAATCATTTTTTTGTGATCGCTTTACGCAGAGCAAAGAAGAGTTGATAATCAAAAACGACAATCAACAAAGCGACAATCAACTATCACCTTAGCCGATTCCACCCCTGCTCTACGGCGCTGAAGCATGGACCATATCAAAAGCGGATGAAGAAATCCTTGGTAGATTCGAGAGGAAAATTCTTCGAAAAATCTTCGGTCCCGTTTGCGTTGACGGGCTATGGAGACGAAGATTCAACCAAGAACTATACGAGCTGTACAGCGACATGCCCCTGGTCAAAAAACTCCGCATTGGACGTTTAAGATGGCTAGGACATGTAGAACGAATGGACACCAATACTCCGGCTCGCAGAGTCTTCGATTCCCAGCCAGACGTCGGACGCAGTAGAGGAAGACCTCGCCTTAAGTGGCGCGCACAAGTGGAAACCGACCTCAACCAACTTGGAGTGCGCAACTGGAGGCAGTTAGCTAAGGACCGGGCTAATTGGAGAGGCATGTTGGTTGAGGCCCAGGTTCATTCCGGACTGTAGCGCCACTTAATGCAATTACCTGGAGCAGTCATATAAATACCGTAGTGGGGAAAACCTATGGCATCCTCCGTACAATGTGGACAACACAATCCTTCATTCCCATAAAAGTGCGGATCTTACTGGCAAAAACTCTGATCATACCAACTCTGATCTATGGTTGCGAGATATATTCTCATTGTGACTCAGTAAGCAAAAGACGACTAAGTGTCACGTTTAATAGCATTATACGATATGTCTTTGGATTACGTAGATATAATAGAGTTTCGGGATTTTCTATATGTCTTCTCAACATGACTTTTGAAAACTTTCTAAAGTACCGCGCTCTATCTTTGCTATCTAAAATCCTTTTAAACCATCAACCGCAATATCTCTCTGATATGATACGCACCACCGTATTGCAAAGAACGCGTTTGCTTATTCACCCGCGCTATGCTTCCCTTACATCCGAACGTCAATTTTTCGTTTACTCTTTTCGTCTATGGAATTCTTTGCCGCGTAGCATAAGAGAAATTAACAACGCAGCAAAGCTCAATGTTAAACTAAGATTTTATTTTTCGAACTTATAATTAGCAACATGTTATAAACTCAAGATTTTTGTTTTTCTTTCCTTTTTTTTGTCTTTTTCTTCCATTTATGAATCATATATAATTTCCCTTTATATTCATTAATAACAATTTGTCAAAAACCTATTAGCTTTCATATTGTTAATCTTATACTTATGTCTCTTTCGTAAGACAATCATATCTTAATGTACATAAGAATCTAATTAAATAAACATATAAATAAAAAAATAAGAAAACGTTGTTTTTTGTCGAACCATAAAAGATTTTGATAAACTGTATGAACAATATGTTGTGACAATGTAATTTTCTATATTTCATTACCATAAAGCCAACACTTTGGGGTTTGGGGATATTAATCTTAAGGATGGAAGGGATAGGGTATTCAGCGATCCCCACAGAGGCTTGTAGCTTTCTCATATGTTTTTTTTACATAATTTTGTTATTGCAAATTTTACAGAGATTTGATGATGATTAGTATCTTTCTACTGAAATATTATTTTTAATAATTTGGAGAATTTATGAAAAAAAAGGATAAGCTTGAAGATAAATGCGAAAAAACATATGAGAAGGCTACAATCCGCTGTGCGAATCGTATTCCAACACATCCTTTAAATTAATATCCCAAAAATAAGGGCTTTTTGGCGATAAAATATTCAAAATGACGTTTTCACAACATATTGTTCAGACAGTTTATCGAAACCTTTTGTGGTTCGACAAAAAACAATGTATTTATATTGCTAATGCCTTGAGATGGGGTATACAAATGGTTTTTGTTGGAAAACGTCCACAAAATGTGGGCGAGGGTGAATATGATCTATGGACAAAATGTTATAATTACCATTACGGAAGTATTTCCATCTAAGGTTTTTTCGAACATTTTAAAATTTGGAGAAAAAGCGTTTTTTTACTTAAAACGCCCCAAAAAGTGGATACTCAGATTTTATAAATATCCTGTTTTGAAAGTTTTTTTTTAAATTCTTACCCGTTTAACCAAAAAGAACGTTTTTCTAAAAAGTGGGTGTGCCAGTGGAAGGAATTTTGAAAATTTGTACACTTGTTCTGTTGCCTCACACAAAGATCCTTTGTTCAAAATGTAAGGCCTAAAAATCGGTGACGTACAGACAGACAAACTAACAATTTCGCTTCGATAAAGCACTATCGAAGCTATTTCCCCCCCAGCAAATATTACTTGTAGGAAGTCTTATGGAAAAACATTTGGCGCACTTTTAGGAAGCTATTTACTTCTATAAGACTTCTTTACATACTTCTAATAAGCCTTAAAGAAAAATCTTAGTTTGCTTATAAAAGGCCATACAGAAGCAAATTATAGGCTTCACCAAAAGTCATTCCGAAAATATTTGCAAATCTTCTCGAAGTTGAAAAATAACATTATTTTTTATTGTTTTCTTTTTGTTTTCATATTTTCTTATTATTATTATTTACTTTTATTAATTCCAATTTCAATCATTTAATTCCAATTTCAATCTCTTATAAACCCAATTCGTTATTATGAATGTATGAAATTCAATGCAATTAATTATATAAAAACTCTCATCTTAATGGGATTCGAACTCGGGTTCTCTCCAACATGGAAGACGAGTAAGTACAACGAAGAAGTTGAATCGTGTTGACTCATTCTCCGGTATGTTCCCGATCTTTTCACCTTTTTTTTCCAATCTTTACGTATTGTCCCGATCTTTTCACTTTTTTCCGATCTTTTAGCCTTAGCTTTTTTAAGTCTTATTTCGTAAGTTCTATACGTGCTATGCTTCGGATTAACTTGTACGAAGTTCTACCGAAACATCTTAACTTATGGTACATGTACACACATCTTCGGAAGCTTAAAAACAACCTTACAGAAGTTTCGCTATCACAATTTCGGCTATGCTTGTGAATTTTCCTGCATAATGTCTTAAACAAGCTTTTAACCTAAGCAATCGACTGCCAGAATGCTTAACCTCCGTGCACAAGTACTATATAAGGCCCATAGAAATAATGCTTGTGGAAATTACATTTTTGTGCCTTATAGAAGAATAATTGTTAGTTGGGAGACATGGCTCAATCGGATCAGCTAGCGATTCTGAGTCGATCCACATACTTTGAGGTATATCTACCTAAACTATTTCTCTATGTTACAAACTATGTATCAAAACTATATACCCCCTATGGGATAGGGTATAATTATTCATTTACGAAATAAATATATCTATCTATCTAAAAGTGACTAGGACTCTTGGACGAAAGTAAGACCTTATATATATGGCAATTTAAAACGAAACGAAATAAAGACAAATGGAGGACAAGACGTATCTGTCCTCCATATTGAGCGATCGAACGATAATCCGTGATTTTCAGACTAAATTTTGGTAGACCGGTAAAGAAAGTAGAAATCTTTTAGATCTCGTATTTAAATCTCGTCGCTAACCTAGATTCAAGATTTCATGAGTGTTTTTCTTTTTTTCTATATATATAGTTTTGCAGGTGCGGTGAACATTTTAAGCTCCAGGAGAGCACCGAGATGTTGCTTGCAAATGTTTATTAACTATGCTCTTGAATTGTTTTAGATTTTATATTGGTAAAAGTATGTCTATTGGAAGTTCGTTTCATTGTTTGCTTGTTCTGTAATAAGAAGTGTTTTGATATTGTGTTGTTGTAAATGTTTCGTCTATAAGGAGTATTACAAGTCTTTAGCTATGGAATATAGTCTTAAAACGCTCATTAACTTATTTTTTTTTTTTTGGATACAACTAGAAATGCCGAAGCTCTGGTTTAAGCGATCGCGGATCAAAAATGATATGATACAATACAATACAATACAAAACAATCCGCTATGCGTATCGTTTAGTACCCTATCCCATCTCATTTTAAAATTAACGGCTATAAAAAATCGAGTGTGATTGCGGTCTTAGTGAAACTGTATTCTGGATAATTTGTAAGAGAATGAGATGAATAAACTCGTTGTTGATTAACAATAATTCTAAGCACTTGTTTATAATTGGTGACATAAATATAGATATGTTGTCTGATACTGTAATAGTGGAAAACTATAAGTCGTTATTGTCAGCCTTTTGGCCTAGAATCTTGCATTAATGAACCAACAAGAATAACTTCAACATCTAAAACTGCATTGATCATATTTTGGCTAGAACTGACTTAAAGACTAATTTAACTCTAACTAGTACAATATCTGATTTTAAGATTTCAGTTCATTGTATGACGTGCTTATTTTTTTTAATTTCAAAGAAAATATTCAAAACAAAATTAGAAAACAAGTTTTCTATAAGCAAATTACCAAAACTAATTTTGAACTGCTTAATTCTTATTTGGTTTTTGAAAACTGGTCAAGAGTTTATACTGATTCCAATCCATCAATTGCTTTTGATACTTTTGTTTTATTTTTAAATCGCTTTGTTGATCTTAGCTCGAAGGTAATTGGGAGTAAAAAACCTAAATTGAAAAAACTCAAACCATGGATGTCTAACTACTTAAAAAAGAAAATCGATTCTAAAAATCAATAAAGGCTTAAGTGTAAGAAACACCCTAAAAACGCTTAATTACGTGAAAAGTATGTACTTCTAAGTAAAGAGATTAGACTTGTAATTCCTATTTGCAAAGAAAACTTTTATATGGATAAGTTCCATAAAGCTAAAGGAGATATAAAAAAAGAATGGGGCATAGTTAACGAATTATTTAACAAAAACAAAACTTTTGATATTCCTTTAAATCTTAACTTTGGAACTATGAATATTGTTGATCATTCTGAAATGGCAAACATCTTTAATGAGTACTTTATTCAAATAGCTTTAGATACTATTGCCAATGAAGGGATAAATCATTATTCTGTTAATTGTCCAGAAAATTGCTTTAATGAAGGTTACCAATCTAGTAGTTTTTTCTTGAGTCTTTATCTTCCTTTGAAGTCTACAAAGTAATTCGAGACTTATACTTATTCTTCTACGTCTAATGGTTTCTCCAACCACTTGATCAAAAAAAAGGCTTAATGTAGTTGATATCTTAACATTTCTATTTAACAAAAGCAAAATCTTAAAATAGCTGAAGTTATTCCTATCTTTAAAAAATGTGATAAGAAATCTATTAGCAATTAGGTACAGGCCTATATCTTTATTACCAGTTTTTTCAAAAATTTTTGAAAAAACTCATAAAAAGTAGAGATGTAAGCTATCTTGAGAAAATTTCTTTTTTCAGCTCAAAACAATATGAATTTAGAGCTGGTAAATCAACTGAAGATGCTTTCTTTACACACTGTTGTCATATCTACGAAAGTATCGACCAAAACAAGTACACTGCTGCTTTCTATATAGAAATTAAAAAAGCCTTTGATACAGTAGATCATACAATATTAAGAAAATTAGAAAAGGCTGGCTTTAGAGGTTTTATACTCGATTGGTTTTCTTCTTACCTAAAAAGTAAAAAACAAATGGTTAAGATATGTAGTAAATTCAGTGAAACCAGAAATATTAATATAGGATTTCCTCAAGGTTCAGTTTAAGGTTCAATTTTGTTCCTTATTTATATAAATAGCGTATTTAGTCTAAACTTGAAGGGAAAAGCTTGTGTATATTCTATTCCCACAGTATTAGAACTGATTTCGGATATCAATTATGACTTGGAGTTATTCAGACTTTGGTTTCCATCCATAAGCTTGTCATAAGTGAAAAAACAAGAGTTATGTTTTTTAATTTACACGCCGTAGATTTGAATCCTCCACTTTTAATTCAACATAGCATTGACTGCACAAACTTTGCGTTAAGTAGTGTATCTTGTTGTGTCCCAAATGTTGTCCCAACAAATGCTCTAGACGTTACTTGTTCTCCAAAGTGTTTTCGTATCGAAAAAGTAACGGAATACAAATATCTTGGCTTAACAATTGATAATAAAATGAACTGGAAAGTTAACACCGTAGCATTAAAAAAATATTTGTTGTCAACCACTTTTGTCATGTTTCACTTGAGAAACCTATGTTGTAAAAATTTAATGGAGACATTTTATTACGGATTAGTTCAATCCAAAATACAATATGGCATAATATGTGTCTGGTGTCACTTTCAAAAACTTTCTACAACCTTTGTTAGTTACCCAAAAGCATATATTAAGAACCATCTGGGAGAAAAAAAAGATACGATCACAGCTTTTCGTTGTTTGTCAACTCTGGTATTCTCCCGCTTAAACATCTTTATTTCTATAAAGTATTAAAAATATTTTTCTGTAGAAGTGGTTATCTATCAAGCGGCACTACTTTTGCCTACACATTACGTCATGTATTCATGCCTTTTTAAACATTTATACTTCAGTAGCACCTAGGCAAATTACCGTTTGAAATACGATGCATACGTTCAACTCATTCATTCCATAAAATATCAAAAAATGTCTATTTAACTTTGATTTTGAAGCAATAGAAAACATAATCAAAATTGTAATATAATTGATTCACTTCCGTTTAAACACATTTTTAATAAACTTAACAATTATTTGCTCGACTTGTTACCCCACATCACTTGTTGATTAAATACATTTTTTTAGTATTAATTAATTTATACATTATTTTTTGGCACTTTCGACACTTGTCATTAGACAACAGATTTTGCCTTTACTTTTTCTTAACTTTTCTCTCTACTGAAAAACGCTTAATAAACAAATAATTAAATTATATTTTTGTAAATAATAATAAATGAACATGTACAATATTAATTCTGAGTTATTAAGTTAAAATATTGTCAAAATTTAAACTGTAAAAGAAGAAGAAAATAAAAATAAAATAATAATAAAATAAAAATACTATGGAGGTGGTAAACAGAGAGAGAGAGAGAAAGAGCGATTGCTCTCTTTACACTTTTTCGTTAAAAAAATGAAAACGCCTGAAAAAGTGTCTGTGAGTAAAATATTAATAAAGATAGCAAACGACAAACAGATCTTCAAAACTCCTTATGGTTTGACCAAAAATAAAGATTTTATAAAAAAAAAGTGGGTGTAGTAGTGGACGGATTTTGAAAATGTTCTGCTAGTAGAAACAAAGAAGAAGGTCGTGTGCTAAATTTCATCATTCTAGCTCAAAATTTAAGGGCAAACAATTTGTTACGTACGGACGGACGTAGAGCTAGAGACATAATTATATTGACTCAGCTTTCGATTCTGATTACAAATATTAATCGAATTGTCGATTATGTGCCAAAAATAAAATACATATCTCTAAGTAATAATTATGGAAACCTGTCTTGTCTCACACTCAAGGAGTCGGAAGGCCGATTAAGTAGAAGTATTAAGTAGTAATTAGTTAGTGTGGAAATTTTATTATTTCACCCCTCGTTCACTACCTCAGGTTCGTGATAACAAACTTCAGGTTTATGTATCAAGCCATTGCGGATGCCAGAGCGCTTGAATAATAACCGGTGGTAGTGTGCCCGATTAAAGGATAAAAGGGAGCCTTGTCTCTTGTAGAAAACATGAAATATTCGAGTTTCCATTAAGTAAAATATTAATATGTTAATGGCAAAATTCGGACTCTATTCACTGAGCCATTGCATACACACTTTGATTTATTGGAAAATTAACGCCTGACATCTTACATGAATTTCGATAGCCTTGAGTAAGTGCTAACTAATAAACCGTTGCCCATCTAATTACAGTTGTACAGCACGCCAATGACGTGCATGCCAACTTAATAGCTCAATGTCCTTCGCTAAAATTAGCTTTTACACGCCACTATCGCTGTAAACATAAAGTCATGCCTCGATTGTAAACAAACGTATTTTGTCTAAATGACCACACGTCCGTCAATAGCTTCTCCAAGAATTATTTCTACCACAATAGAAGCAAACACATTTGCATATGTGTGAATGAAAAATTAATATTAAACCGGCCGGTATGGCACACTGCTAAACAGCGAGCGCCTCGAAAAAAAAAAAAAAAACAAAATAGAAAAAAGCCACCAGACCAATTTTAAATACACAACAAGATTGAAAGACGAAAAAATAAATTTAATTATTTTCCACCTGATGTTTCCACGGCCATAAAACAGAGCGTGAGAGGACGGCCCCAAAGGCAAAGACTGACTAAGATGGATCAATTCGGTGGGTGTCTGCGTAAGCGCGGGCTCACTTCATGATCGTTAAATGGCAAACAGTTTGCGAGGATAAATTTGCGATTCAATTCACAAAAACGCAATAAAAGTCGGCGAGAGTATTAAATAGGTTGCTATGTGTTGCAAAAGGCTACCTTCAAGTCGTTGGTGGGGTGGAACAACAGCCTTACCATCATCATCATCATTGTCGACGGCCACCGTTTGATGTCGAAAAATTCTTATTTTGAAAATTTTCCAATTTTTTTATTGGAAAAATTTTTAGTAGAACGTTTTTTTAATAATCTTGTAGTCGGAATGGTGTACGCAATAAAAATTGTTTACAAATAACAGACGATTATGGTGGATTTGATAGCTGGTCGCGGATTATTTAAAAATTAAAATCCGTTTCGATGAATTCAGGGCAGGAGTCGGAACACGTTGTTGCTTAAGTGGCAGCAGATCTTGCAGGTGAGAACTGATATTAAAAAGGGAAGTCGCGATCAGAAGGCCAGTCAGTCAGATGTTAACTTCGCACGAGGGTGGTGTTAATATCCAAATGGCTGACATTTCTCTGTGCCTCGCCAAACTATACAAAAATATGTGCTCTAAGAAAATAAGTGGAAGGCGTTCCCCCTTAAGTTCCTAAAGGAAAAACGTTTGTGAATCTATTGTTGAACGAATTTGGAACCAATAATTACGTCCCTACAATTCCCTCCAAATCACGCACATTCGATTAATTTGTTTGAATGGCCCAAATAAATAAACTTAAATCTTTACTTTAGTATACCCTTATAAAAAGTTTATTACAAATTCATTATTGATTATTTATTATAATGTATAATTCTAGTTTTTTTTTATACACATTAATAATTATTCTTGCATAATCGAAACGATAAGAATGTCGGAAAATAAATTATATTATATAGGTTTTTGATGAAAAAAAACTAATGATACGGAGAGGGTATAGTTATATAGTCTCCAAACCATTTAAACAAAAAAATTAGACAAATAAATATCCCACGAGTGTTACTAAATCTCGGGATAAATTCCCTACTACTAATAAGCCTATTATCTAGGAGAATCGTTTGCCAAATTAACAAAAAAAAAAACAGTTTCTGAAAAAATGTTGGGAAGGCTACACACATATTTACCTAAACGTATTTTCAGTAGGTACTATTAAAAGATAACTACACGAAAGACAGCAATTCTTTTCGCTTTTGCAAAAAAAATAACTTCACAAACTATTGAATTTAGAATATATAAAAAGAAGTAAAAAGGCACTTTAGTTTATTTGTATGCACTTTATTTTCTATTTTTGCAACTTAATTAAATGGGAATTTATAGGGCACTGTTAACACTTTAATTTAATTTTATTTCTTTTTTGATCGATATTAATTTAAGCAATTCACTACTTAGTGTTCTTATAATTACAATTCGATTCTTTGATGCTTGCTTATGCTTTGAAGATGTCTGCCCAAGTACACGATGAATTTTCATTTTTGTTCTGTGATACTTCGATCTCTCCTATTAAGTGCTCAACCGGTTTAACCGTAAGCCCTAGTTTTTTTTGCTTATGTACTCAAACTTAACCCTGAAATCTAAAGTATGTACCCGCATAGGAAAGAGTTCTATTGTTATATTGCTGTAAGGTTTTTTTTCTTACATGTTTGAAAGAAAGGGTACGGTTAAAATGTTTGGCAAAGCAGAAATAAATATTCGAGAACAACAAAATATATTTATACATGGGTATGAATATAGCACATTACATCAAGCCGTTTAGACTGGAGGTGCCATTAAGGATAGGCGGACGACACTCCAAAAAACACTTTTTTGGGCTCCGCTATCATCGTATGATTAGAATCAATTAAAATCTCGTGGTCGAACATTTTTACAAAAACAATACTTTTCTCTTTGTAAGAGAAAGTTAGAAAGTGGAGTCACTGCCGTGATTAGAACTACTATTTTAAGCATCAGGTTGGTGTGTTAACTCCCTCAGATCATACCATAGATTGACAAATTATTGGCAACAAATTCATTTACGGTGAAAACTTTTCAGATCATAACAGTCTATATACCAAATTTCATCAATCTAGATCAAAATTTAAGGCCCATGCTCTTCTGTTTATACCCATCACATAGGGGTACATTTGTTTTGATACATAGTTCTTAACATAGAGAAATAATTTAGCTAGATATATCTTAAAGTATATGGAATCCTTAAAGTACTCAGAATCGCTAGCTGAGTCAATTTAGCCATGTCTGTCTGTCCGTCCGTTAAATTTTGATGATAATGAAATTTTGTATATGCGTTCCGTGTGCGTGATGTTCGAACAAGTGTAAAAATATTCAAAATTGTAGACAATCTAAATATCTATATTCGATCTATTATACAAAAAAAATTTTTAGCCATGCCTTCTTTTAGTGGCCTTTTTTTAACAAGAACCATTTGTATACCCTACCCATTGCATATGCCAATTAAAAACGTAATTTTTTGTCAAATTAAAAAACATTTTGTAATAATCTTTATTTCATTCCGATTCAGTTTTTAGTCACACCCAATTTTTGGGGATATTCATTATAAGGATGGAATGGGTTGGGGTATTCTCATATGTTTTTTTTTGTGTGTGAAAAAATTACTAGGGTCGGCATAAATTGGGTCAGCCCGGCGGCTCGAACACAAGCTACGCCACTGGGTGCATTTGCTGGGAAACTGCTTAGTCGCAGTCATCACAAAAAAAAAAAAGAAAAAATGAGAGGAACAAAATGCATACTACTTAGAGTGCGCGCGGACGGTTCTCATAGTGCCTCTTTGAGGGGTAATGTTAAGCCCGTAGGCATATATTGACTGACGCTAATGACATTGTCAGGTCAGAAAATAAATGAATCGGGCATAACTAATGGTATGGATCGTTTGAAGATTCCTCACCTCCTGGCGCAACCCGAAAAAAAAACATATGAGAAGGCTACAATCCGCTTTTCGGATCGTTGAATACCCTATCCCATCCTATCCATAAAACTAAAATCCCCAAAAAAGTGGGCATGGCTAAAAACACCATGTGGATAAAATAGAAAAAAATGATATAGTGACAACAAATTCTTCAGACTGCTTACAAAACCCTTTTACGGTTCTACAAAAGACAAGGTTTTTTATTGCATATGTTATGGGGTAGTGTATAAAAATGGTTTTAATATAAAAACGCCCTCAAAAAGTGGGCGTGGGTTAAAATGGTGTATAGACGAAAAGTTAATTTCATTCATTTTAAAAATTTAAAATTTGACCGAAAACAATTTTTTATTGAAAACGCCCCTAAAAAGTGGGCGTGGGTTAAAATGGTATGTAGACGAAAAGTTCATTTCATTCATTTTTTTCGAAAAATTTAAAATTTGACCGAAAACAGTTTTTTTTATTGAAAACGCCCCCAAAAAGTGGGCGTGGCAAAAAACTTTATATAGACGAAATATAGATATTAAGATTGTCTAAATATGTTGTTCAGAAACTTTTTTCAAATTCCTTACGGTTTGGCCAAAAACTGAGTTTTTCTTAAAAGGGGGCGTGGCAGTTGGGCGGATTTCAAAAATGTTTACACTTGTTCTGTAGGCACGGACGAGGATCCTATATACCAAATTTCATTATCCTAGCTCAAAATTTAAGGCCTAAAAATCGGTGACGTACAGACGGACGGACGGACGGACAGACAGACATGGCTTAATCGACTCAGCTAACGATTCTGAGTCGATCCATATACTTTGAGGTATATGTAGCTAAATTATTTCTCTATGTTACAAACTAAGTATCAAAACTTATATAACCATATGGGATAGGGTAGAAACATATGAAAAGGCTACAATCCGCTGTGCGGATCGTTGAATACCCTATCCCATCCCATCTGTAAAACTAATGTCACCAAAATGTGGACATGGCTTAAGACACGATGGAGATTAAACAAAGAAAATGCCATTGTCACAACAAATTTTACGGTTCTACAAAAGAAAAGGTTTTTCTCCTGCATATGTTATGGGGTAGTGTCTAAAAATGGTTTTTATATAAAAACGCCCCCTAAAAGTGCAAGTGGGATAAAATGGTCTATAGACGAATGTTCATATTAATATGACTAATGACTCTGCATCAATTTGTTTTTAAAATTTAAAATTTTAAAATTTAAAATTTGACCGAAAAACGATTTTAATTAAAAACGCCCCCAAAAAGTGGGCGTGGCAAAAAACTTTATATGAACGAAATATAGATATTATGATTGTCTAACTACGCTTCTCAGACAAATTCCTTATGGTTTGGCCAAAAAACACGTTTTTCTAAAGAGGGGGCGTGGCAGTGGGCGGATTTCAAACATTTTTACACTTTTTTCTGCTGGGAGCAACAAGGAGCACGTGTACCAAATTTGATCCTTCTCGCTCAAAATTTAAGGCCCAAAAACTGGTGACGTACGGACGGACGGACGGACGGACAGACAGACATGGCTAAATCTACTCAGCTATCGATTCCGAGTCGATCCATATACTTTGAGGTATATGTAGCTAAATTATTTCTCTATGTTACAAACTATGTATCAAAACTAATAAACCCCTATGGGATAGGGTATAATGATTAAGGTGCCACGATTGCTTCAAATTGCTAAGCTATCAATTGGCTTTAATGACTTGTATTAGAGTTTTAAACACACGTCAGTGATTTTCTCATGACATATTCTCCTTGACAGAAACGTGGCGTATATAGGAGTGACCGCCATAAAATGACCTAAAAGCGCTTGGTGGATGCAGTCAGCAGTCATCTTACCTCTGAGATAATAGAATTCAATTAACTCTTAACATTGAAATAATCTGTGTTAAGATAACTCTTGGTACCAATTCCAAAACAGCACGGGATCTATTGAAACGCCCAGTATTCGAAGCTGTTGTGTCGCAGCTCATTATTGTTACTTTATTATGAAGGGTGCAGTCAAAAAGAGCGGTTGAGACGGCTTTAGCTTGATGTTTTCCAGAAGAACTCTCTAGTTTTGGCATGGCAAAATATAATGGATTCCCTAATCACAAGATTTGCACTTTCAGTGTCAATTTAACTTCGCAAATATTGTAAAATAAGACAGCGAGAACTTGTCGATTAAATGGTAATTTTGCACCATTTATTTGGTAGGACTAGGAAGACAATCCAATAATGAAAATATTTTGTTTATCACTCCGTATTTCCACCGACATATTTATGCAATATATGACAACTGAAATACGTAGTTACAGGTCGCAGCGCATTACCCGGCCAACTTGTATGGACAAATTTGAATAGCAAGTCGGCACGGGTTACCGCTTATAAAACAGGACAATATTTTTTTCTATAAAATATGATGTAAAAAAATATTTAGGATGGCAAAAGAAAAAATGTTAGCCGAATCACCCAGGTGGGACTTGGCTTAGAGTGATGCCTTCTCTAGAACACAATCTCCCATTTCCAAAACGATCACGCCCAAATTGCTCTTCGATGAGTTGCATTTTGCGAGATTTTAATAAAACCTATATTGTTATGATGCAGAAGTCCTAAAAAGTTGGTCTCGCCATTCTGCCCGTCTGTTGTTCGGTGATCGCAACTAGAGACTAAGCGGCATGACGGATTTACTTCAATAATGATATATGACGTTCTTGTGGTAATATCCAGAGAGGTTTTTGGGATTTGTATTATAGGGTCAAACAAATAGTAGCTTGCATATAACAGTTTTGGTAAAATTACAGCGTACCCAGATTTTCTGTAGAAACTCAAATAACAAATTTTTGTATTTAGGCCTACATTCTCTAGTTTTTAATTTTGGCCTTTCTAAAAATTCAGTATTAAGAGTTCTTGAAATCATAATTTAAAGTTGAGCGCACAAGAAGCAAGTTATCGGTCCTATTAAGTTGATTTTTTGTTACAAACAATGCATTACAAAAAATAAAAAGAGTCCCCCTCTATTAGGGACATAATATCAAATTTAAAAATAATGAGGAAAAAAAGTTCCACATACGCCCCAGTATATTGCACTTTTAGAAATTCCTGTTAAGCCCAAATTTATCAAAAGATATCCAATTCATCCTTCCCATCATTGGAATTGATTTTCAACCGAATTTATGATTATTACTTCATTTTCCGATTCTTCAAAATATATACAACAATCCACAGACCGATCATCACGGTCTTCAAGCTAACTAAAAACATATTTCCCTCGGCAAAACATATTTGTTGCGCATTTCGCACATTCCTTTCACAATGCTTTTCCGATTTCCCTTTGTCCAACAACTGGTTTCAACATCCATGTGCGTGCGAGAGTGTGTCTTTGGAGTGTTTTTCTACGTAATTACTTTTCCACCCCCACGCCACCTTCAAGGATCACACATTGCTTGCGAACTTTATACACACAATGTGGGCAGTAGTAGTTACACACATTGCCACAGGGACACACAAAATGTCGCATAGGCAACCGAAAAGGAAATGATTTTATCCATTTTATTGAACCACTGACATGTACAAGTATATAGGCAAATATTCATTAGAAGGATAAATCGACATTTATATAGCAAGAGGCTATCAAAAAAAAAATAATCCAACTCGTATACATTATTTTGAATAGGGAGATCTATCATTAAAACGTTTATTATGGGCAGACTCTTATAATCGAAAAGGACGAAAAGAATAAGGGTTTTTACAGCTTAGTAAATATCTGGTAATTGGGGATGATGATGACGCTGATGTCGCGTCCTGAGAGTTGTATTTTATGGGACTTAAGTTCGGTTGCAATGACATTCCCGCGGCAATGGTAAATCATTTGGTGATAATAAATAGCCATGTATGTGTATTTGTGCATGCTAAATGTAAACTGAAATAAAATGTTAATGATTCTGTGTATTGAGTGTGTGATGAATCATGGAATTGCAAAAGCTGCGGTGAGGCCACTAAATTAATGTCGAAAAACCATTTCGGGGGAATTTATTTCAACCGTTTATATTAGTGCTGTGGACGGTCTTGCTATTAATGTGCAATTTAATGACATTTCTCGCATTTTATCCTGCCCAAAGGACGATGCTATTTAATGGGGATGCAATAAATTCATATGCCAAATGGATTCGAGAATGCTTGCTTGGGATCAATTTTGCGTTAAGCTACGACGAACTCCGGGTAAAGTTGATAAAAAAACCATCAAGACCTTTTCGGATTAGGCTCTAAGCTGATGTAGAAAAAGAATTGGAATTCGCTAGGTAGAGCAAGGAAATTTGTTTAATTGACTATGTTGAGCACAATAGCAATGACTAGCGAAATAGCAGGGCAAGGTGTAAAAGCCGATAGCAAACCAATGCAAATGCCAAATCCCATAATCAAAGATCTCTTAGAGATGCCAGACCTCGGGTGGTAAGGTGCCCGTAGGGAAGTGAACTTTGTGGTTGCGAAACTTCATCGAAGGTTATATTATGGTATCACTGGAGGCAGGAGCCCTTAGGCTGCGGACTCCTTGAATCAGCCTCTGTAAGAAGTAGGTCCCTAGTGCGGCTCGAATACCACCTGTTGTGACCGGACTTTAACCCATTAATAGAAGAATGGAAGAGGGATTTATTCTACTGAATCAAGGCTTCGAGAATGGTAGAGCATAATCCTACATCGTGGTATTTGTAGTATATCAAATAGCTGTAAGGCATCTGAGACTTGAAGAGACATGTACGACAGAACAGTAACAGCTGATACTACAACAAATAATCAAATGTCATATCCACAAATGGTACATACTCTAGACGGTAGGCAAAAAAGCAGATAAACTGATAAGACAAGACAAGGACATACATATACAATGAAAAAGACAAATGTTGTACCTGGAATGGAGCAACGATCCAAGAGAAGAATAGATCGACTTAAGGATTCGAGAAGGACATTTGAAGAGAATGTAAAAATAAACGATGTAGCTGAAATTAAAGAACAACTCAAAAGACCTTATAGATAAAATACTTAGATGGCTCTTACTGCCTATAAGTACGCTGATAGCTGAGCAGTTGACTAGATGAAATCTGACGAATTGAATGCTCTCCGTTAACTATAAACGAATTCTTTCCAGGCGACAATAAAGAATATGTACAAGGAATACAGCTAAAACTAATTAAATGGTGGTTAATACTGTCAAAAGTTATTCGCCGAGAATTTATTATTACACTTTTAACGCTTTTACTTAAGAAGAAAACCTAAACCAGCGCTCAAATTTGTGCACCCATGCTGCAAATCTCTAAGAGTCTTCTAGCATTACTGTGATTATAAATTTGTTAAATAATATTTATTACGTTGCCCAATTCGTGGGCATGCATCGTCATTTAATCAACTTCTCTTACTTCAGCTCATTTCATTTTAACCCATGCATATCCATGACACAGAGTTTCCCGGAACGACAGGATTCCTCTGAACAATCCAGCTCTAATTGTATGACTCTGAAATGTCGTCGCTTGCAACACCTCAGCCATACTGCATGCCCCCCCTGCCACCATAATCAACCAAATAGTTCGCAATAAATGTTATGTAACGCATCCTTCTATCGGTACAATATGCCTGATAGAAACTACAAGGTTTGTCAGGAATATAATCCCATACGAAACTGTTTCAGTGTTTGCTTATCCACCACAATTGCTGTCAATTAAATACGGCACCATGAGCAGAGGCCAAGGTGTCGGAGAAGTGGTCTTGCTATTGTATGTCCGTGGATAATGACGACATACTATCTTCTCAGTTGCCAGTGCTTTGTGTTTCCATTATCGATGGACTTGGATGACGGTGAAAGAAAAAAATCTGAGTTGAAAAAGGACAGAGGATCCTTGTGTAGGTGTATGGTAAATGTATTTGACAAACAATGGACGGACATATCTGGACAATCGTATGGAATAGTTTTTCCATTACGTTTCAGCCTAGCATCGTTATTAAAAGTTGTTCCGTTTCATTGAAGGCTTATGCAAATCAATCGATATGTGATGAGGTGACAATATGCTGTCCTCCGAAGGACACTAGAAATACCCGTTCATATGTACGCGCATAAAATAGATACGTTCATGCATACACGGACATGAATTAAAACCGAATATGCTGATGGCGATATGGGGTTCATCATTAGGCTTTCTATTCCTGTAATGCATACGGTTTGATGGAATTCTTTGTATATTCTGTCAATCAAGCGTTGAGAAGATAACACGTATGTTTCCCTTGGGGGTATGGTTGGTGAATTCATATGTGATGTTGCGAATAGACGAATTAAAGGACATATATTTTTAGAAATGGATTATTGTGTCAGCTTAAGTTTGAACGTTTACTGTGATACCACATGGGTCTGTCTTTGCCTAAATTCATTTGCTATGTTAAAGAAAGGCCCGTTCCATCAAGTGGATATGGTTTACGATGAAATATTTAACGCACCAGCTACAGTTTCCAAACAGTTTTTTTCTGAGAAGGAATACTCTTTGATGGTTGGGTGTTGTAGAACGAGCGTAGACTCTGATTGGCTTTAACTTGGCAATGCCCAGTGGTTGTAACTCTGACTACACATCAAATGTGCTTATTTTTACCTCCAGTGATATCCATCGGGTACTGGTCTCATACACTTGTTAAACGATAAGTGCGCGTATTGATAACAAGATGAAACATATGAGAAGTCTACAATCCGCTGTGCGAATCGTTGAATACCCTATCCCATCCCATCCTTAAAATTAATATCTCCAAAATGTGGGCTTTATGGGCCTATAATATAGAAAATGACATTGTCACAACATATTGTTCGAACAGTTCATCAGAACCTTTTGTTGTTTGACAAAAAACATCGTTTTTCTCATGCATATGCTATGGGGTAGGGTATACAAAGGGTTTTTGTAAGAAAACGCCCCCAAAAAGTGGGCGTGGGTTAAAGTGGTCTATAGACGAAATGTTCACATTAATATTACTAATGAAGTATTTAAAATTTGACCGAAAAATGTTTTTTTTATTAAAAACGCCCACAAAAAGTGGGCGTGGCAAAAAACTTGATATGAATGATATATAGATATTACGATTCACTTAATATGCTGCTCAGACACTTTTTTAAAATTCTTTATGGTTGGCCAAAAAATACGTTTTTCTAAAACGGGGGCGTGGCAGTGGGCGGATTTAAAAAATATTTACACTTGTTCTGCTGGGAGCAACAAAGAGTACACATACCAAATTTCATCCATCTAGCTCAAAATTTAAGGCCCAAAAACTGGTGACGTACGGACGAACGGACGGACAGACATGGCTAAATCGACTCAGCTAGCGATACTGAGTCGATCCATATACTTTGAGGTATATGTAGCTAAATTATTTCTCTATGTTACAAACTATGTATGATATAACTAATGATTGCCTCTCCAACTAGCCCGGTCCTTAGCTAACTGCTTCCAGCTGCGCACTCCAAGCTGGTTGAGGTCGGTTTCTACTTGTGCGCGCCACTTAAGGCGAGGTCTTCCTCTAATGCGTCCGACGTCTGGCTGGGAATCGTAAACTCTGCGAGCCGGAGTATTGGTGTCAATTCGTTCTACATGTCCTAACCATCTTAAACGTTCAATGCGGAGTTTTTTGACTATGGGTATGTCGCTTTACAGCTCGTATAGTTCGTGGTTGAATCTTCGTCTCCATAGCCCGTCAACGCAAATGGGACCGAAGATTTTTCGAACAATTTTTCTCTCGAATCGACCAAGGATTTCTTCATCCGCTTTTGATACGGTCCATACTTCAGCGCCGTAGAGCAGGACTGGGATGATCAGGATCTCCTTAGTAGTTCGAGTGAGGGCTTAACTACTAAATTGCCTTCTTAGCCCGAAGACACGGCGATTGGCAAAAGTAATTCTTCGTTTGATTTCTGACGAGATGTTGTTGTCAGAGTTAATAGCGGAGCCGAGGTAGACAAAGTCCCGTACTACCTCAAAGTTATATCTGTCAATGGTGACGTTTTGTCCAGTTCGTCAATGTTGTGTGTCATTTCGTGTTGGTAGCATATACTTAGTCTTACCCTCATTTGCTGCTAAACCCATTTTTGCCGCTTCCTTCTCTATACTACTAAACGTGGCTATAACATCACGTTGAGCCCAACAATGATGTCAATATCGTCGGCGTATGCTAGTACGCTAGTAATTCTCGCTGACGGTGCAGCGAGAATTCTCCATCGTCATCCTACATAAACGGACGATTTTGGGCGGTGTAAATGCTGTCGTATGCGGCTTTGAAATCGATAAATAGGTGGTGGGTATCGATTTGGACTTCTTGAGTTTTTCCAGGATCTGCCGAAGTGTGAAAATTCGATCGATTGTGGACTTTCCTGGCCTAAAACCACACTGATAAGGGCCGATCAGGTTGTTGGTAAACTGTTTCAGGCGTTCAAATATTATGGCAGATAAGATCTTGTAGGCGATGTTGAGCAGACTTATGCCTCTGTAGTTGGCGCAGTTCAAAGGGTCTTCTTTATTTTGTGGATTGGGCAAACGATGCTGAGGTTCCATTCTTCAGGCATGCTTTCATCCGACCCGATTTGGCTTATGAGTTGGTGGATGCTACTTACCAAGTCATCTCCGCCAGCTTAATAAAGCTCAGCGGGAAGGCCGTCATTTCCGGAGGCCTTATTAAGCTTGAGTTTAGAGTTGGAAACATAAGACTTCTTGCTTAAGTCTGGCACTTATAACAAATCCGCATCCGAATCGCTGTTTCTGCTCACTATAACACGGTCCATAGTAGATGTCAATGTTTTTCATCCTCTTTTTTCCGGCCCATCCCATCATATTTCCTGGATGGCAGTTTCTTTTGAAGCAGTTTAGGGCCTGCACCTCTCCTGTTTAATGTTCTCACATTCCAGGTGCAGATACGAACTTCGTTGTCCTTTTTTTCATTTAGCAGGGTCGTCAACAGTAATATCAGTCTTTCCGAGGCTATTGGTTGCTTCATAATTAGGTTTTTTGCATAGGATTGTAGTTAACCCAAAGCACAATCCCCAACCTGGAGGGCCAGTTCCAATTTATAAGATATACCTAGGACACGGGGCCATCAGTATCCACTACGGGATTGAGCGCTGCCGTTGACCTTTCGGTTCATCCGCCACCATCTCTGTTCAAGTTGCCTGACTTACCTTTGAAATAGAGAACCTGTTATCCGAATATGTTGAAGGAGCTCATCTAGGTTCACCTGGGACGGCAGACCGGTTATTCATTACGCGCCATTCTGACCAGGGTGATTATAGTGTTGCTGTTTTACATCTTGTTATCAACACTCGCACTTATCGTTTAGCAAGTCAAATCCGGTTGGATGATACCAGTACCCGTCCTGTACTTTTAACTTGGAGGTAAAAAATAAGCACATTTAATGCGTAGTCAGAATTGCGAGCACTGGGCATTGCCAAGTTAAAGCAGAGTCTGCCCTCGTTCTACAACAAACAACTCTGAAACTAATCGCAGGATAATAAGGATAAGGAAGTAAACCGTACTCCATTTAAGACCATGCCTAGCATTAAGGTTACGAAACTTTCTTAAAGGACTAAAACGTTTTTGATTGTAGAACCCTCATATACACACAAATCCAATTCTTCGTTTTATCGGTAGTTAGACAAGATATTCTCAACTGAATACCCTCCATGGTCATAATGGATTAGGAAATAATCACTTTTGCCTTCTGTACCGCCAATTCTTAAGGGGAAGCCTCCTTGGGTCCATCTTACCAGGTACTTCCCATACAAAAAAAAACAAAATATTTCAGACACGACTACACTCCGTTAATCAATAGTTAATAACTCATTGTTAAAGCTATTTCAGAGGTAAATTTATTTGGACAACGTGCGAACGGAAAAATTGTATCTACGTAACATATGCGATAGAATGGAAAATTGGCGGTCGCGGTTGTTGTTTTTGAAACAGCTTTCGGCCGCATCGAAGTGCAACGTCTAAATATTTACAAAATGAATTTCTATCAAATCGCAAACGGCATTCGATTTGGAGCGTGTATATAGCCAATAGTAGATAAACCAAATTAATCGCCACTTAAGTAGAATAATGTGTGGGATTGTGTGAGGGATGCTTTGTATCTCGAATCGATTCGCATCAATTCGGTTCGGATGCAATTAGAGGCACTTAATGGGGAGAATATTCAAATTATTTAATGTTTTGGCATTATAAAGGTCATTTGGCAATCAATTTAAACGGTTTTGTTAACACTTTGTCACTGAGATATAATTGATTTTGTATATTTTGAGATGTTTTATATTACCGATAGATTTGGTATTCGTAGCCTTGATCGTCTGTACGTTGGTTTATTGAGACAAATAATGACTTTGCTTAAAGTGGGCAATTAGGTGAGGCGAATTTCAGTAAGGTGTATAAATAGAAGCTTTTATGTAGTACATTTTGACATCTTGAATTGTGTTCTACATGGGATATAGTGGCAAAATTTGCCAAAAATGTCTACATGGCGGTAATACTTCAAGCTTATGTAACCATTACATAGATAGACAGGTTGCAAATAAAGTGGTCTCTGCTGCCGAAATGGATGATTCGTACCGTTAAAGACAATATAAAGCTTTGCTGGATCTCTGGAAATAGTAACATTGTTGATGAACTGGCTAGAAATGGATCTGCCATCAGTCGAACACATAAATCTGTCTGTCGAACAAGTCTGTTTTGACGGTATTATTTGTGCCAAACGACTTATAAATACAACATGAGAGATTGGGAACTATATGGACTTAAGGAAATCTGTGACAATCCATAGTATTCCTGTCAATTCCATAGACAGGCTAAGTCACTAGTTATTTCTTCAGTGTTAGAGCCAGACTATAAAGTTCGCTACAGTTGTGTCTTCCATAAACAATTTTACGAACCCTTTTGTATTCTACTAGAATGTGCATTGAAGTTTTTGATACACCAGATCAGATGTGGTTGTTGAAATTGAATTTATATATTGTTTTGTGTATTGTGGCCAGATCAGCGAGGATGAACAATATTTAGCATCGATTAAGGAAACGTACACATTTATACACATAATATTATGGTCTTTCCAACGATGATTATATATTTTTTATTTTATTTCTTCAAAAATACAAAATAGGATTCAAAAATGAAAAAATAAGGCATCTTCTGGAACGTTTTCAAGGTTTTCATGTACATGCGTTTTGGAGAGTTCGTTTACAATTGTCAACTCGCCTTACTAAACGATTGGAAAGTAAAGTCATGCATGTTTGCGCACAGAACGCCATGGGCCGAGAGACTTCTTGTGCTTGCCACACTCACGTTATGTCTGAACGTTATGTCCTATTTAACAATTCATTCCGCGTCCGGGTCAGTGACCAACTCGGCAACCTTAAAGCGATTTCTGAAGGCGCGCTGGGTTGCGAACAGAACATCCGTTCGAAAAATATGCCTCGATAGCAAACGTAGTATGGCTTGAGATGACCCCTATAGCCTTTTGGCACGCATTTAAAAAAAACGAGTTTTGATGCATCAAGAAGTATAAAGCATCCCAGAGCTTAACAACTGAATGAACAATTTTGCACGAAAATACTAAAATCCTTTATAAGATCATACTAACATACAAAATTTCTATACGGAACAATCTACAAAGAACTAAACTAGTCGACTTCCCTCGATAGTCATAACATAATCCACGTTAAAAATCCCGGTACAAGATGGAAATAATCTCGTGAAAAAAAATGTCTATACAAGTACTATAAGTTAGGTCTATTATGAAAAGAAGTTATAGGGTAGGGTTGTGGTTTAAGCAATTAAAAATCAAGTTTGAGAACCATCTCCTAGTTTTCGCTTATGTTGAAAATGAAACCTTCGGATTGTAAACTAAAGTTCAGTTCTAAAGATGTAGAGTGTAAATGTAGTCAAGTAGTATATAGAATACGATTTTATTTTCTCTTATAAAAAATATAATGAGAATAATTGCTAGTTATACCAAAAACGGTATCTTCAGTGTTTTAAATTTCAATTATTTTACTTTTTTTTCTAAAAAAAACATTACAAAATCGATAGATATTAAATGGATATACATTTATTTTTAAATTATTTCATCTACCAGCAGGAAGCTGCACGTTACCAAGGATTCATTAAAATAGGTTAATGCATTGGTGAGTTTTTATGTCCACAGGTATAAGACACTTTATGTTCCTTCTCGGGATACTTTAAAACGTGGAGAGAAAAATGTTAAAAGGGTTTCCAATACAAAGGATTTTCTTAAGGGGATTGCAATACGTTGGCATCGTAAAGTCCCCTCTTGTAACAGCTCGGATATGCTTTGAAATTCATACAATTAAAAAAACGCGAACTGTCGACATCTGCAAATAATTTAGGGAGGCTGCATTAAGGAATGGGTTGGTTCGGAAGAAAATCACTTTTGTTTTGTTTTTAATTCCGTGAATTTAAAGCTTTATGAACTTTGCTAATTAAATATTTTTTTAATAAAGGCTTTTTAATGTGAACAATATTTGCAATTAACTCTGACAACATCTCGTCAGAAATCAAACGAAGAATTACTTTTGCCAATCGCTGTTTCTTCGAGCTAAGAAAGCAATTTAGTAGTAAAGCCCTCACTCGAACTACTAAGGAGATCCTATATAAGACCCTAATTATCCCAGTCCTGCTCTACGGCGCTGAAGTATGGACCGTATCAAAAGCGGATGAGGAAATCCTTGGTGAATTCGAGAGAAAAATTCTTCGAAAAATCTTCGGTCCTGTTTGCGTTGACGGGCTATGGAGACGAAGATTCAACCACGAACTATACGATCTGTACAGCGACATAGTCAAAAAACTCCGCATTGGACGTTTAAGATGGCTAGGACATGTTGAACGAATGGACACCAATACTCCGGCTCGCAGAGTCTTCGATTCCCAGCCAGACGTCGGACGCAGTAGAGGACGACCTCGCCTTTAGTGGCGAGCACAAGTAGAAACCGACCTCACCCTACTTGGAGTGCGCAACTGGAGGCAGTTAGCTAAGGACCGGGCTGATTGGGGAGACATGTCGGTTGAGGACCAGGTTCATCCCGGACTGTAGGGCCACTTAAGTAAGTAAGCATTAGCAATTTGCATATATATATGTTATGTATAACATGTAATCTATTATTTAAACTGGATGGGATCAAGAATGCAAACTTTAGATGGACAAATAGTTTAACTTGTCCAGGCAAAGATAGACAGATTTCAATTAGAACCACTCCATCATTTTGATAAAACTGGAAAGAGCACATATGCAAAAGTACCATCAGCCTCATAGGGCTACACGCCAATAAACTGAAACACATAACAACACAAGCGGTTCACCTAGCTGAGGAACCAACAATTTACCTATGTACATAGAATATTTATCATGCAAAGGGCAACCTCTTGGTAAATTCTTGGTAGTGACAGGTATGAGAACGTTTCCGGTTAATTTAATCAAAATAAATATCAAACTGAGTTACTTCCACTGATTCGATCAGAATGAAATTTCAAGGATTAACCAGGAACATAGAATGCATATGGTGGATGATGAGCTCAACATCAACGCTTAATTAAGTATTGGATACTTGTATCGGAGCACTCGATCCCATCAAATTTCTTGTTTCGTAAATATATCTACAACGAAAGATTACCTAACAAACTTCTGACAATCCCGAAGGTTCACAGACATTTTGGTCAATGGCAAATGTAGTTAGTAATACTCTTAGCTCCTCCTCATTCCCTCCCTTTATCCGAATTCAAATAGGTAGATAGCTATAACATAAAAGAAATAATCGACTTTTGAAATTTTTTTTGTAATCTTAGCGGCGCTCCCTGTGCCATAAAGCTTTCGATTCTGAGGCGATCCATATAATTTAAGGTATATCTAGCTAAATTATTTCTCTATGTTACAAACTATGTATCAAAACTAATATACCCCTATGGGATAGGGTATAATAAGCTATTATCTTGTAGATTTGTAGAAAAATCAAGATTTATTTTTTATATTTTCCCGTAAAAATTACAGGATGCTTAACACCTGATGAAAAACGGGTTGCATTGAAAAGTGAGTTGCGAAAACTGTTTAGTATAAGTGGTGCGTTTTTAATGGGGGGTGATCTAAACTGCAGACACAGAAACTGGGGTTGCATTAGAGCAAACTCATGGGGAAATATTTTGTCCGTTCTATCTGTTATGTTGCCTATGTCTATCTTGTTTCTTCCTAGCCATACTTATGTGCCAGCTTGTTCTCGTAGAGATCCGTCCGTTTTAGATTTATTTATTATAAATGTTCCTGGCCTAATTGCTCAATTTTATTAAACGAGCGTAACACGTTGGTCGAGTTTGGAAAAAGTGCAATATTTGTATAACCTAAAAAAAAGCAAACTGGGCTCGTTTCCGTATGGAGGTAAGAAGACAGCTTCGAACCGTTCCTACGACCCTCAAAATAATTACAAACAAACAAGATCCATTTTTCAGCAGTTTACAGAGCATGTCCTTAGTTCGGCAAATAATAGTATTCCAAAAGTTGACATAAACAAATCTGTTGAATTAAGATCCCAGCTCAGATTTTGGAACATAATGAAAAATGAATATAATGAAAATTGTTAAAAATAGATCAAAGGAATTACCTTGCATTAGAAGTGGTACAGAAACTTTCTTTACTGATACGGAAAAGGCGAAGGCGTTAGCTCTGAACTTCGCTCTAAATAGGAGATCCAAATGCAAACATTCTCGTTGAACATGTTTTTCATGCCTTTAATTTAGCAAGATGAATTAATAACGGAATCAGACACAGAATATTTCAACAATTTACTTGTTCAAAAACAGGCGGAATCGATCAAATTAAAAATATTTATCTTAAAAAATTTCCTAAAGAAGGGATAACATTTCTTATCTTCATCATTTATGTATGCTTAAAAATGCAATATTTTCCTGATAAATGGAAAGTAGCAAAGATTATTCCCATCCCAAAAGCAGGGAAGCCTCCTGATAAAACCGAAAGCTACAGACCAATAAGTTTACTATGTGATTTAAGCAAAATCTATAAAAAAAATGTTCAAATCATTGAAGAAAACCAAATATATCCAAACGAACAGTTCGGATTTAGGCGATATCACGGGACCTCACATCAATCAAGTTCTTAGGATATGTAATATCATAAAAACCAACCATGAAATAGGTAGATCAACAGGCATGATTCTACTCTACATCGAAAAAGCTATTAAAACATTGATTGATTAATCTAAACTTTCCTCCACTTATTTGTAAAATTGTCCAAAGTTTTGTTTCGAATAGTTGTTTCAAAGTACATGTTAATAGTAAGGTGTCCGACATCGAACATTTTCATGCTGATGTACCCCAAGGCTTAGTCTTTCGACCAGTTTTATACAACTTATATACGCCAGATTTCCCTACTCTTCCAGAATGTGAAGCAGCCATATATGCTGATGACACGGCAATACTTTCATAAATTCGGTCTCAGTATTGATACGAATTTAAAAAATGCGACTAAAATATTGCAAGAATATTACTCAAAGTGGCGAATTAAGCTTAACGCCGAAAAGTTCCAAGCAATCTTTTTTACACGAAATAAGAAAACCTTGCTTCATTTCGGAACCTTTTGTTAAATATCTCGGAATACAAATTGACATAAAACTGACTTTTAAACAACATAATATGAGAACATTAAAAAAACGAATATTGCTACCAAAATATAAATAGATTTCACTACTTTCAAACGAAAATAAGATTATAATTTACAAAACCATCTTTCAATCAATTCTTTGGGGATGTGGTATACAAATGGTTTTTGTAAGAAAACGCCCCCAAAAAGTGGGCGTATGTGAAAATGATAAAAAGACAAAATGTTTTTTATATCATTAAGAAAGCATTTGCACATTGAACTTTTTAAAATTTGGACAAAAAGCGTTTTTTACTACCAACGCCCCAAAATACCGGTGTTTAAGGAAAGTGATGCGATTACATGAGAAACAAGCGTTATCACACTAGCCTCTCACTATCAACTCCTACTCTCACCACACCGCTGGTGACTGGTGGGTGCTTAGTACCTCGACTGGAGATGGGGTAATAAACCCCTGTGGAAGGTTGTTGGTGGCAGCAAACGAGAAAGGGGGGGAGGAGTGTCCTCTCACTAAGGCACTCACTCTCAGGCGGCAGCGGAGAGTCCCTCCATCCCTAAATGAAGTCAACGGTGGCGCCTACAGCTCCAGCTTGATCGAACTGGTAGTGTAATCCCTATATGAGCTGCATCAATTTGAACACCAGGTCTATAGGGATTTCCAATACTGAGCCAGGGTGTTGGAAAAGAGTTGGTGGCGGAGGATCCTTCAATGGGTCAACGGCGGCGCTCATATCCCAAAATGGGCTACTGACATCGGTATTTTCCGGCCCGCTGTCCTGGGGTCAAAACAAGGGCCGGGCCCTCCTGGTTGGGGGTTGTGCAAAAAAGCTTATGTTACAAAGCAAGCAATAGCCTCGGAAAGGACTGATTTTATTGTTGGCGACCATGCTAAACGAAGAAAGGACAACGACGTTCGTATCTGCACCTGGAATGTGAGAACATTAAACAGGAGAGGTGCAGGCGAACAACTAGCGGAAGCCCTAAACTGCTACAAAGCAGACATTACTGCCATCCAGGAAATACGATGGGATGGGCCGGGCAAAAAGAGGATGAAAAACTGTGACATCAACTATGGACCGTGTTATAGTGAGCAGAAACAGCGACTATTCGGATGCGGATTTGTTATAAGTGCCAGACTTAGGCAAGAACGCATTGTAACAATCCGCATCAAGGCCAAATTCGCCAACATAAGCCTTATATGCACTCATGCTCCGACGGAGGAAAAAGATGATATAACTAAGTATTGCTTCTACGAGCTCCTCGACAAAACCTATGAGCGACTACCTATTTATTTATTATTATTTATTTATTTCTCTACGATTTATATCAACAGATTTGAAAATAATTTATAAAACAGTGATACTTTATATAATTTCGTTAGTTATCATTAGTATTAAATTAATGCATTAAATATGCTATCAATAAATTTTTAAATGTCTTTCCTTCCATGCTTATATCAAGACAATAGTATACTTCATTAAATAATTTACTGCAATGACTCAAAGGTTTTCGTAACCATAATTAGTTCTATGTGAAACTTCAAATAATAAAGGCCTCGATCTTAAACCTCGAGAAGGAGCATAAACATTTATATTAAAAAGCAAGCTAGAGCAATCAATATAGCTACACAAAACATCCCGAACAAACATTACGCTATACATTTCTCTTCGCGATTCAAGAGATTGCATTCCTAACAAAAGGCATTTTGAACGATAAGAAAAATGTACAGTATCAACGCTACCGAAAAATTTTCTCAAAGCAAACCGCAAAAAGTTTTTCTGAACTCTTTTAATCTTTATTATATCACTTTGAGTTGATGGATTCCATGTGAAAGTACGATGTTAAAATCGTGCTGGAAAATTTTAACGCAAAGGTAGGAAGAGAAGACATCTTTAGCAGTACTGTCGGAAAATATAGCCTACACGACAATACGTCTGATAACGGACTTAGGCTAATTGACTTCGCTACAGAACGAAATGCCACTACAGCCAGCACACGGTTTCCTCACCTCGATATCCATAAGGGGACATGGCGGTCTCCAGATCAACGAACAGTCAACCAAATTGATCACATTGCGATAGACAAGAGGGGCTAGCATCGACTCGGACCACTACCTTGTTGTAGCCAAGGTAAGGATGTGGATATCCACCACGCAACAAAAAAAAGAGAAATACTGTGAAAAAATTTAATGTCGAATGACTGCAATCGCCAGAGACCGCCAAGACCTTCGCGCAACGCGTTTCCCTTAACCTCTCGATTCACACCACACCACCAGCATTTAATGTCGAAGAACAATTGCAACGATACCAACAAGGCTTATGTGCTAGGTTTCTCGCGGCCACCAGCAAGAAATCCCTGGTTTGATGAGGAATGCCGACATATGCTTGCAGCCAAGAACGAGGCCCACAAGGCTAAGCTGCAGGTGAAGACGAGAGCTGCCATTGAGCTCTATAGGGAAAGACGAAAAGAAGAACATCGGCATTTCATAAAGAAGAAAAAAGAGCAAGAAAAGCGAGAGATCGAGGATATAGAGTGGTGCCACTCCAGGAACGATGTTCGCATGTTTTACCAAAGTGTAAAATGTCAAAGCCAAGGATTCAAGGCTCGAACAGAATCCTGTCGAGATGAACAAGGAAATATCGTAGTTGAGACACAGTCGATGCTGAGGATATGAAAGAACCACTTCTGCAGACTGTTAAACGGCGATGACGAACAACATTCCGCTGTCAGGCAGAACGAACCATTTAATATTGGCATCGACAGCGAAAACTGCCAATCACCCGACCTCAGTGAAGTGAGGATAGCAGTATCTAAACTCAAGCTTAATAATGCCGCCGCAAATGACGGCCTTCCCACTGAGCTTTATAAAGCTGGCGGAGATGACTTGGTTAGTAACATCCACCAACTCATAAGCCAAATCTGGTCAGATGAAAGCATGCCTGAAGAATGGAACCTCCGCATCGTTTGCCCGATCCACGCCAACTACAGAGGCATAAGTCTGCTCAACATCGCCTACAAGATCCTATCTGCCGTAATATGTGAACGCCTGAAACCGTTTACCAACAACCTGATCGGCCCTTATCAGTGTGGTTTTAGGCCAGGAAAGTCCATAATCGATGAAATTTTCACACTTCGGCAGATCCTGGAAATAACCCAAGAAGTCCAAATCGATACCCACCACCTATTTATCGATTTCAAAGCCGCATACGACAGCATTTATAGAGACGAACTATACAGAGCCATGTCTAGTTTAGGTAAACCGCCCAAACTCGTCCGTTTGTTTAGGATGACGATGGAGAATTCTCGCTGCACCATCAGGGGCGGAAACGACCTCTCCGACACATTCGATACCAAAAAAGGATTTAGGCAAGGCGATGCGTTGTCTTGTGATTTCTTTAATTTGATTCTTGAGAGGATTGTGCAAAACTCCCGAGCCAACACCAGAGGTACAATTTTCCAAAAATCGGTGCAACTACTAGCATACGCCGACGATATTGACATCATTGGTAGGACTCAACGTGATGTCATAGCCACGTTTGCTAGTATAGAGAAGGAAGCGGCAAAAATTGGTTTAGCAGTAAATGAGGGTAAGACTAAGTATATGCTGTCAACACGAAAAGACACACAACATCGACGAATTGGACAGAACGTTACCATTGACAGATATAACTTTGAGGTAGTACGGGACTTTGTCTACCTCGGCTCCGCTATTAACTCTGACAACAACATCTCGTCAGAAATCAAACGAAGAATTACTTTTGCCAATCGCTGTTTCTTCGGGCTAAGAAGGCAATTTAGTAGTAAAGCCCTCACTCGAACTACTAAGGAGATCCTACGGCGCTGAAGCATGGACCGTATCAAAAGCGGATGAAGAAATCCTTGGTCGATTCGAGAGAGAAATTCTTCGAAAAATCTTCGGTCCCGTTTGCGTTGACGGGCTATGGAGACAAAGATTCAACCAAGAACTATACGAGCTGTACAGTGACATACCCCTGGTCAAAAACCTCCGCATTGTACGTTTAAGATTGCTAGGACATGTAGAACGAATGGACACCAATACTCCGGCTCGCAGGGTCTTCGATTCCCAGCCCGACGTCGGATGCAGTAAAGGAAGACCTCGCTTTAAGTGGCGCGCTCAAGTTGTAACCGACATCAACCAACTTGGAGTGCGCAACTGGAGGCAGTAAGCTAAGGACCAGGCTAATTGAATAGGCATGTTGGTTGAGGACCAGGTTCATCCCGGACTGTAGCGCCACTTAAGTAAGTAAGTAAAGCCCACATTTCGGGGATGTTATTTTTAAGGATGGGATCGGATAGGGTATTAAGCGATCCATTTTGTACCATTTATTTCCATTATATTAACTGCACCTGCCATATAAAAATTATGCATAATCTCAATTTTTTCGAAAACGGCTCCATCGATTTTTATTAAACTTTATATATAATATGTTCATCTTAGTTTCAACAAAACTGCATACCCAGTTTTTTTTTCTATAAAATCCATATAATGGATTTTTGCATTTAGGCCATATAAAGAAAATTGTCAATTTCTCGCAAACTATTTTGCCAAATTGATTTCATTTATATATGCTACTATTATTGTTTGCAACAATCCCACATAATTCGTTTTGGCCCAACTATCCCTAAACGGAATTTTAAGTTTCGGCCAATAATGGAAAATCATTATTGCCATATATATATACCGATTCCACCGATAAACGTTATAATCACATTTCGACATTATTTATATCATTTTTAGCATCAATAATCAAAATGAATATATTGTGTTCGTATATTGGCAGAATTATGAAAATCGTCAAATTCTTTTGATTTCGTCCAACTCGATGTGAAAGAAAAAGTTGCGTACGACCCAGCCGTGCACCAACCACTCATTTTAAATGTAGACAGCATTTTTTCTCATGTTTTGAACTGTTAAGCATCATTTAGGCCTTCAGTTAAGCTGAAAACTGATGGGAATTCCATAAGATTCCGTCTCAGGTTATGTTTCAGTTAAGCGCTTCATCTTTTCCATATACACAACTCAACTGAAACTAAACTGATCGTCTAAATGGGGCTTTAGTATGTAAAATTTCACTACAATTAGGCTAAAACGGATTTCAATAAAAGGCAAATAACCAAATTATCATTTATTAACCTTGTGTTAAATACCAATTTTTTTTATTTTATTCTTGTATGCACAACGTGTTCACTACCGTGCTGTAAACTTTAAAGCATCAAAAATAAAAATATCATAGCTCAAGTATGAATGAATGCACTCGTACATAATGAACACGCATAAATAGAAAAATTTAATCAATAAGGTTTCATATTAAAAAATACGAAATATGTTATAACTATGTAACACAAAGATACCTTTATGAGACAAATGACATGGAAAAGAAGAAATCAAACCATGTCATGATTTCTCCTTTTTATCCAGGAAGGGTGGGGTGAAGGGTATGCACCAGCCCGTAATATATTTGTGTTGATAAACGCCTCGTAAATTGAACATTAATAGCTAACATATGAGAAGGCTACAATCCGCCGTGCGGATCGCTGAATACCCTATCCCATCCTAACTGTAAAACTAAAATCCCCATGGCTAAAAACACGGTTTGAATTAAAAAGAGAAAATTACATTGTGACTGCTTATTAAACACTTTTACGGTTCTACAAAAGACAAGGTTTTTCTCCTGCATATATTATGGGGTAGTGTATAAAAATGGTTTTTATATAAAAACGCCCCCAAAAAGTGGGCGTGGGTTTTAATGGTCTATACAGACGAAATGTTCATACAATGATTCTGCATCAAAATTTATTTTCGAAAAATTTAAAATTTTACCTTAAAATGTTTTCTACTGAAAAAATTAAGATTGTCTAAATATGTTGTTCAGAAACTTTTTCAAAATTCCTTACGGTTGGCCGAAAACTAAGTTTTTCTTAAAAGAGGACGTGACAGTGGGCGGATTTTGAAAAATTTTACACTTGTTGTGTAGGTACGGACGAGGATCCTATACACCAACTTTCGTTATCCTAGCTCAAAATTTAAGGCCTAAAAATCGGTGACGTACAGACGGACGGACTTAATGGCTTAATCGGAATAAAAGGAGCATATTTATAAACCCCATGGGATCGTATCCCATAAAATGCAACACAATGGAGTCTCTTGTAAATATAGTCGGATTTTAGGATACTCTTGTATCGGGTACTATTACGGAATAAGAGAAGAAAATTCTATATCTATGTGTGGTGCGTATTGTTAAATATGCGATGCATAGATAATAATTTAGTATTTAAGAACATGCATTTTAATATAAAGATCACTTGTAAACGAGAAGTTGAGAAAGTAGTTTTATTTGATAAAGCAACTTACTGGATTGAAATTACTTCTCCCTAAACGTTTCTGATGCCCATTACTTGCTGCGCCCTACAGAGTATTCGTGCTTTTGGGATTATGTCCACAAAGCTATACTTACTGAACGTTGGAAACATAGTAAATTGACATCCAGAGTAAAGTAGGTTTCCAACTGTATACCTTGATGACAAGCTGCTATTGTACAAGCAAGTGCTAAAACTAGTTTGGACATGTAGTATACCAGTAAAACGAATTTAAACATTTAAAGATTTTAAAAACAAAATGCTAAGATCATTCGTCAACAGCGCCGTGGAACATAAAAACGAAGATCTCCAAAGAGAGCTGGATATTCCAGCGGTTAAACACGAAACGAAAAATTATGAACGAAAACATAAAAGACGTTCTCCACATTCTTGACGAAAAAATTTTATTGCGGATTTTTTTATTTTATTCAAAGAACTAAACCCTAAATCCAAACTCGATAATTACTAACCATTCCTTACGGTTTTGTCAAAAACTACGTTTTTCTGAAAAGGGGGTGTGGCAGTGGGTGGATCTCAAAAATGTTTACACAAGTTCTGCTTGGAGCAACAAACAGTACCTACGTGTACCAAATTTTATCATTCTAACTCAAAATTTAAGACCAGAAGGACTGACTGACGGATAGACATGGCTAAATCGACTCAGCTAGCGATTCTGATGTTACAAAATACAAAACTAATATACCCCTATGGGATAGGGTATAAAGTGGGTGGTATTTTTAGTGAGTAAAAATCTCACACTACATAGTGTCTATAAAGATTTCCACCAGTCCATGGAATAAAACATATGAAATAAAAACACAAAAGCATCCTTCAGCCATAATCTCTGGTCAGATCTTTGGCACATGCTTCGTATGACAAGAAACATTGAAATGTAGTTGAAGGACCTTTTTCAAAATGGTACAAAAAAGTGGAACACATTTTCGTTTGCATGAAAATTACAGAGAGAACAAATAGAGCTTAAGTCTATGTAGTTAAGTTCAAACATTTCAGTTTGGTACGTCGTACGCAACTTTCTCTTTCACAGCAAGTTGGGTCAAGCATGAGAGAATTTGACGATAATATTAATTTTGATTATAATGTATACAAAGGTTATGTATAATTTTTATATGGCAGGTTCTGTTAATAACATGGCAAAAAATAACAATAACAATAGCAAAGAATAAATACCTAGAATTATGTATGATCAAAAAACGCTGGAAACGAAGTTTGAAGAAAATCGGTAAAACCGACGAACCGATGGACCGAAGGACGGTATTCCAAAAACCACATTTTTGGGTTCCGCTATCATCGTAATGTTAGATTCAATCAAAATCTCTAAGTCGAAATTTTTTACGACAAACAATACCTGTGGTCACAATATCAACTGTGGTCCCAAAAACCTTAAACTATGAAGTTGGATTCAAATAGCGACCACATAATATTAAAAGCAGCTTTCGCTGTTGTATTAGCCCGAATATTTATGTTATGTGATATCCGAAAGTCGACGTATTTTATTTACTTACAACCCTCCAAATTATATCTCTGAGCCGTGCCATCAGACCGGGATTTGTGTCTGAACACCATCGTTTTAGACTTTGGTATATTAATTTTTAGATGCCAAGTTCTACAAAACCGTTTCAATTTGTTGATTTTAAGCATAAACCTGCTTCAGATCTTCCAGCTTGGAAGCGTTACTTTCCACCCAAGTCAGAGTTAGAGTTAGGTTTCTTTTCTTTTAAATTGCAGATATACTCCAAATTGTTGAATAAATTTCAGAAATGTATTATTTTTTTATTTTTTGTTTGAAAATCCGCCATAGTGAAATCACGGTCTAAAAGTCCAGCTATCATTGAAAAGCCTCATTGGAAATTTTATTTGACTTCTTGCGGCTTTTTTATAAATTCAATCATTTGCGAGTTGGTATTAATTCAAAGGTTGTAAATTTAAAAAAAAGATTATCCAAAAATATTTTAATTTTTAATAAAATTTTTCGCGGAAAATCACTTTTTGTTTTTCCATGATCAATTCCATGCAAAAATAATGGATTTCTTTTTACTACACTTTATGTTAGGTGGACACATGCACCTTAACCCAGCTTCTCATGTCATTTGTCTGACCGAACTTATATTTTTGGTAAAAATAAAAGAGGTTAAAGTTTAACGCCGATTTCGATTTGAGCTTCTTGGATGCTTAGCAGACTTTCACAAGAACTGCGGAGCAATAATCAAACATTTAATGTTGTTACTTTACGGTAGCCAAGTTTTAAGAAAGAAACACCAACCCAATACCAATTGGGCAACGTTAATTTTAAATTCTCTGCTTTGCGCATTTATTGAGTTTGTTTTCCACTTTGTTTACGTTAAATTCCCCTGGCTCGTCATTAAATAATTGATATTCCCATTTAAACTATACACACCTATAAAAAGTCCAAGAATATCTGACATCAATTTATTAAACTACCTCAAAACGAAACAAATTAACGATAATAAATGTATCTCCTTCTCTCTGATCTAAATTTAATTTTTTTTTACTTTTCACACCATCAACAAAATCTCTAAGATAAAAGTGAAAAGACAACAAAATTCATAAGAAAAAAGAATAACATCATCAGTGTATTTGAAAAAAAAAACGGACAGTGATTTAAAAAAAAATACCACCAAAGTAATTCCTTCTTAATGGGTGGGTGGTTATGTTTGATTTATAAAGATTAAATTATAATCAATTTAACAAAAGTATCACTTTTACACACGTGGTTGGGGATTGAGATTTATTTTTTTTTGTACAAAAATTGCAGTATAAGCGACGTTGAATTAAATTTAAAAATAAAATTAAAACTAAAACCCCTTGCAAGAACTTACTTGAACTGTATTAGAAGTGGCTACACATCCAAAATAAAATTACAACAAGATTCTTTCTATTCCTGATCGTTTGTATATATTTATTTTATTTATTTTTTTTTAGTTTGTGGTGTTTTTTTTGTCATTCGAATTCAATTTGACCTGTGATTTGCCAACAACGATTTTGGTACATTTTTGTTGAGTGTTTTCGACATCCCCGGCCGTCGTCGTTGGGTGTTTTAATTAGCTTTTAAACGATATGACTACACGTTTTCGTGGATATTTTCAATATTTATTTACTTGTCGAAAATTCAATTATATTTGCTCTCACACGCGAATATTATTAGACACAGTACATCGTTTGTTCTCTATAGCAAAAAAAAACATAGAATGTGGAAACAAAATTATCACCTCTGATAAAGTTTTAGTTTGTTTGCCCATCCACCACTCTCAGGCGAAGTAAATATGGAACGGAAAACTAATAAATAAAAAAAGTATATATCTAGATCAAATTATATTCCCTCGATATTTAAACAACGCGACAAAAATATTTTAAACGCCTGCTACCCCTACTCCCTGTGCCAAGTCAGGTGTATGTATGGCCTATGACAACAACTCAAGGCGATAAAAAAAAGTATCTGCAGAGATCACAAGCATCTGGGTTTATCTGCTTCACTTGTCTCTCATAGAATTTAAGATTTCCACATTAAATTGTCGTCTCCTTTGTTTAAGGATTTTTCAAATCTTTTAGCGCGCATGGGTAACACCTTAAAAAAACGCATTGGATTGAGATGAAAATAAATAGATACGAGCGAGCACTGTTGATGATTTAATAAGGAATACTGCTCGCACCATTCCCAACTTTTATCGAAAAATCTATCTACACATGGTAATATAGAGAAATTAGTTTAAGTATCACACAAGTGGCCGACGCGACGTTTTTTGTTTTGTTTACATTCAGATAAATTACACATCACTTAGGGAGACGACACAAAGTACACAGTACACACATTGTCTCTCGGTTGAACTATGTACGGGTGCTCGTAGTAGGAAATTAGGTAATTAAGCTTGTATCTAAATATTTTTTTTATTATTGCACAATGTTCACCTTTAGATACGATTTATTTTCTATAGATACTTGAATCTTTGTTTTATTGGATTAATCTATAGATTATGTGTAATACACTGCAGACAAGAAATCAAATCAGATACACCACCCACTGGAGGAAGTATGGACAGGAATTTTCATTTTTCTGATCAGTATCTAAACGTATGTATACATGAGCAAACAGAAAAACACACAAACACGTATATATAAATATACACTACGTAACGCGTATACTACTTCGCAGGCTGGATTTCCATGCTTCACGAGTAACCGGCTGTTCCAAACTGAATGGGAATCTCCACAGAGAAACGCTTTTATTTACGAATAAGATAAAAATGTATCTCACTTGCCAGAGCCGGAGACGGTTGGATATTCTCAGTGTTGAGGTGTATTCTCCAAATTGAGAGTGTTTGCAGATGGAAAGGGAACACACTGGCACTCTATAGGGGGTGGTATTTTCCTATTTCCTTATCGCATAGTGGCGAATGTTGAAAACGTGGAAAAGCTATGACGTCATTCGAGGATGGAGAAGTTTCAAGTGTGCCAAGACCCAGAGTATTTGCTTGTTCACAGCAGAGCAGAGAGATGTTTACTCTGCGCAGGACGGAATTTGTTGGGAATTGTATTGGGTCATGGGCTGGAGGGTGACTGTAGGCAAATTGCAATAATAATGTTCATGTCATATGTGGAAGTAAGGAGCTTTGACCTACATCATTGTCCTTACGCTTGATTTGAGATACACCACCATCGAAGCCATCACTATAGCAAAGGTTGGTCGGCAGGATTACCAGATTTTTAAATAGCTCTCGCATTTGATGTTTCGTTCATATAAAAACAAAATAACTTTTCATTCAGATTTGAGTGTGTGCTCTAAACTTCAACCTGTGAAAGGTTGTATAAGCGTAACCACACTATTAACAAAATGGATGTAGGATTTAGTGACATAGACTATTGCAATCGAAAGTAACGGTTACCATTATATAAGAGGCATATCCATTCTGAACACTATCTATCCGGACAAAGTCATACATAAATGATACTATCCATATAATAAATATGAAAATTATCCTAAATATAAGAACCCTAGCCTCGTTTACTGATCCACAAAAAACGGACCCTCTGAGTCGTTTTAGGCTAAGTATATGCACATTTGATCAAATCTTTATACTTCGTCAGATCCTGAAAAAAAGCAAAAGTCCAAATGGGTAGCCACAATCAATTTATTTCAAAGAAGTATACCACATAATTTATGGACAAGTACTATACAGCTGAAAGTCATGTCTAGTTATGGTATACCGCGGTACATTATGAGCGTAAGACCAAGCATATGATATCAACACGGAAGGACACACAACGTCGACGAATTGGACAGAACGTTATCATTAATATATATAACTTTGGAAACTGGTCAAAAAACTCCGATTTGGACGTTAAATATGGCTAGGACATGTAGAGCGAATGAACACCAAAACTCCGGCTCGTAAATATTCGATGCCTAGGCAGAGATTGGACACAGTAGAGGAAGTCTTCGCGTCGCCTGAAGTGGCGTGCATAAGGAGAAACCGACCTGAAATAGCAAAAAGTTTGATCTGGAGGCAGTTATCTAGGGACCAAACTTATTATTGGAGAAGCATGTTAGTTGGGTTCATTCCAGACTATAGCGCCACTTAAGTAAGTAAGTATGTGTAGAATCAGAGTCAAAAATTAAGTCGATCAGTTTTAATGTTTGCCTGTCCATCTATTTGTTGTTACTTTCGGGATTTCCAACCAGGGACTTCGCGCTTAGTTGTCCAATGCACTAGGTCACTGGATTCACCGTTTGTGATCAAACCTTACGAACATTTGGAAAAGCTTCTGAGAAAATAGTCCAAATTCAAAGATGGTATACTTCTCTTACATGAGAAGGAAATTTAACGTGTATGAAGTTAACACTTTTCGATGCTTCTTAATACTGAATAGGAAAGGACACTGAGAATGGATGATTTAGGTATAATATAATAGTTATTTTAAAGTGTAATTTATGTAGTGCAATTCTAGTATTTCTTTCGTTTTCCTTTGTGTCGTTTTTATACCCTATCCCATAGGGGTATATTAGTTTTGATACATAGTTTGTAGCATAGAGAAATAATTTAGCTACATATACCTCAAAGTATATGGATCGACTCAGAATCGCTAGCTGAGTCGATTTAGCCATGTCTGTCAGTCCGTCCGTACGTCACCAGTTTTTGGGCCTTAAATTTTGAGCTAGAAAGATGAAATTTGGTACAAGTGTAAAAATTTTTGAAATCCGCCCACTGCCACGTCCCCTTTTAGAAAAACGTAGTTTAAAGCCAAACCGTAAGGAATTTGAAAAAAGTGTCTGAGCAGCATATTTAGACAATCCTAATATCTATATTTCGCCCATACAAAGTTTTTTGCCACGCCCACTTTTTGGGGCGTTTTTATTAAAAAACCCTTTATGTCCAAATTTTAATACTTTCGAACAAAATTTTGTTGCAAATACTTGTTTGTTTTAAAAGAAGGAAGGATGTCGTATATGTTGACTATCCATTCATTGCTATATAATGAATTTGTATTATTCTTGAATGTATTAGTACTACCATCAACATCATAACGTGTAATAAATGATTACGACAGTTGTTGCTTAACCCTTGAACAGTTGTAGCGTGTTCAGTGTTGTGAAGTACGTCCACAACTGACCCACTAACGAGGTAACTGAAGACTCAGCCTGCGCGGTACACGATGCATTAGAACAAGAGCAAAACAAAACATATGAGAGGCGTCAATCCGCTGTGCGGATCGTTGAATACCCTATCCCATCCCATCCATAAAAACATATGAGAGGCTACAATCCGCTGTGCGGATCGTTGAATACCCTATCCCATCCCATTTTAAACTTTCTCTTACAAAGAGAAAGATATTGTTTTCGTGAAAATTTTCGACCTCGAGATTTTGATTGATTCTAATATTACGATGATAGCGGAGCCTAAAAAAGTGGTTTTTGGAATTCCGTCCGTCGGTCCGTCGGTCCGTCTGTCCGTGACGGTCTGCCCAGCCTAAACGGCTTGACCGATTTTCTTCAAACTTCGTATCCAAGCTTGTTTTGGTCATAATTCTAGGCCATTTTTTTTTGTTTGCTTTTAGCCATGTTAAAACTGGTACCTGCCATATAAAAATTACACATAACCTCAATTTTCTCGAAAACAGCTCTAACGATTTTGATTAAACTTTATATATACTATGACCATATTAGTTGCAACAAAACTGCATACCCAGTTTTTTCGAGAAAATCCATATAACGGATTTTGTCATTGAGGCCATATAAAGAAAATTGTTAATATCTCGCAAACTATTGTGTCAAATTGAATGAAATTTAATACATATACTACTATTACAGCTTGAAGCAATTCCACATAATTAGTTTTAGCCCAACTATTACTAAACGGAATTTTCAGTTTTGGCCAAAAACGGAAAATCATTATTTTTCACATTGACATCGATTCCTTCAAATTTTGGAGTAAAAATTCGTATAAATACATTTCGACCTTATTTATATCATTTTAGCATCAATAATCAAAATGCTTATGATTAGATCTAACGCCCAACTATTGCTGTGAAAGAGAAAGTTGCGTACGACCCAGTCGTGCACCCACCACTCGTTTAAATTAATATCCTCAAAATATAGGCTTAATGGCGATGAAATACAGAAAATGACATTGTCACAATATATTGCTCAGACAGTTTATCAAAATCTTTTGTGGTTCGACAAAAAACAACGTATTTCTATTGCTAATGCCTTGGGATGGGATATACAAATGGTTTTTGTAAGAAAACGCCCCCAAAATGTGGGCGTAGGTGAAAATGATCTATGGACAAAATGTTTATATTACCATTGCGAAAGTATTTGCATCAAAAATTTTTTCGAAAGTTGGCAAAAAACTTTGAATGGACAAAATATAGACATTAGGATTGTCTAAATATGCTGCTCAGACACTTTTTTGAAATTCCTTACGGTTTGGCTTTAAACTACGTTTTTCTAAAAGGGGGCGTGGCAGTGGGCGGTTTTCAAAAACGCTTACACTTGTTCTGCTTCGTCGGCCAGAGAGTCTATATACCAAATTTCAACACTCTAGCTCAAAATTTAAGGCCCAAAAATCGGTGACACACAGACGGACGGACGGACAGACAGACATGGTTTAATCGAATCAGCTAGCGATTCTGAATAGATCCATATACTTTGAGGTATATGTATCGAAATTATTTCTCTATGTTACAAACTTAATGTCAAAACTTACAATATTGTTTATACAAACCCACTATTTACATCACCCTTAGGGGGCTACAATTTGCCTGACTGACTGAGCGCGCAAAGATCGACTCTTGTTATTCTCTCACTTCATTATAAATTTATTAGAGCACATTATAATTATGCTATCCATATTATTAGTCTTGAAAGACATTTTTGATTACTTTCGACGAATATAATTGAAATTGTCGTACGCAACTTTCTCTTTCACAGCGAGTTGGGCGTTAGATCAAATCATAAACAATTTCGAAATGTATTTATACGAATGTTTACTACGAAATTTGAACGAATCGTTGTCTATGTAAATAATAATGATTTTCCGTTATTGGCCAAAACTGAAAATTCCGTTTAGTGATAGTTGGGCTAAAACTATTTATGTGGAATTGTTTCAAACTATAATAGTTGTATATACATTAAATTTCATTCAATTTAACATCGTAGTTTGCGAGAAATTAACAATTTTCTTTATATTGCCTAAATGATAAAATCCGTTATATGGATTTTCTAAAAAAAAACTGGGTATGCATTTTTTTGAACTAATATAATTATAGTATATATAAAGTTTAATCAAAATCTTTAGAGCCGTTTTCGAAAATGTTAATGGTTATGTGTAATTTTTATATGGTAGGTACCGTTAATAACATGGCTAAAAGCAAAAAACTCTTTGTAAGGGAAAGTTAAAAATTATTATTATACTGCGGTGAAACACTTAATATATGATCAAATTGATAATGTAAGACTAACTTTTACCTGTTATGTTTGCATCTTACAGATGATGTTTTTTTCTGTTTGATAATATGTTGACGATGAATTATGTTTCACTACACTATTATAATCTATATTATTTATTAAATTTTGTTTACCTTAATAATGTACCTATTGCCCTACGTCATCTAAATTTTCATATTGTATTGCATACATCTTGCAAAGACAAACGATACGTTTTTAAAAAAAAAAAGTAAAATAGTTTACTAAGTTATTAGCACAGATCTTTTCATGGCCAGATTACAAATTTTAACGCTATTTAGCCTGTCCATTTGTTGCTGGGTTACCTACTAGACTAGTTCATTGTTTTTTTATACCCTCCATAAGGGTATATTCGTTTTGATGCATAGTTTGTAACATAGAGAAATAATCTAGCTAGATATACCTCAAAGTATATGGATCGGCTCAGAATCGCGAGCTGAGTCGGTTAAGCCATGTCTGTCTGTCCGTCACCGATTTTTAGGCCTTTAATTTTGAGCTAGGCTAATAAAATTTGGTATACACAGAACAGGTGTAAATATTCTTAAAATCCGCCCACTGCCACGCCCACTTCATATCCATACGTAGACCTTTGCTATCAATGACATGGTCTAAGTAATTAACAATCTTCCAAAAAAAATCGCATTAAGATCGTGAAACTTTGAGTACAGCTTCTGCTAATCTTTTCATTACTTCTTGTAATATTTTTATATGCTCTCTACGTGTTCTTGCACTTCTAAAAACATCATCCATAAACAAGATAACGTCTTTTATACCCAATAAGAGTCGTTCTTTCATTTTTTTTAAATAACGCCGGTGCAGTGGCTAATCCATAAACTTATCGCGTACATCACCACTTTTCTTTAAAATTGGCCCAATTGGTGTCCTCCACTACAAGTAGTCAATAGCCTCAACTATACCTAGGTGTATCAGCTTCGCTATTTTGCGTTGAACTTTACATTTTATTGCGAAAGGTAGCCGCCTTGCTTTGAAAAATTTAGGAGAAGAACCCTCTCTTAATTTCAAAGAAACTTTATGCTTATTAAAAGTTCCAAGTTTAACGTCAAATACTAATGAATAAGATTCCACAATTTCTAATTCATCGTTATTTGTATTAATGCTATACCTATAATCCTTGAAAACCTTTAGTATTGGTTTTATCCATGAAGTCACGTCCTAAAATTGGTGCTCCACCAAATTAAAGTTAAAAGATTTTTTTTAACATTGGTATACATTTAACACATTTTTTGTAAATGTCCTTTGTTTTTTGCATTTTCGGCATACATAGTTTTTAAAACGACATTCATTTCCCAAATGATTTGTATACCCATACATTTCATATCGCTTTTGCACCTCTATTTTACCGCTTGACTCCCATTTGCCACTTCAATCTCTATCCGGTTTTTATACCCTATCCCATAGGGGTATATAAGTTTTGATACAAAGTTTGTAACATAGAGAAATAATTTTGCTACATATACCTCAAAGTATATGGATCGACTCAGAATCGCTAGCTGAGTCGATTAAGCCATGTCTGTCTGTCCGTCCGTCCGTCCGTTTGTACGTCACCGATTTTTAGGCCTTACATTTTGAACTAGGATAATGAAATTTGGTATATCGGATCCTCGTCCGTGCCTACAGAACAAGTGTAAAAATTTTTGAAATCCGATCACTGCCACGCCCCCTTTTTAGAAAAACATATTTTTGGCCAAACCGTAAAGAATTTTTAAAAGTGTCTAAGCAGCATATTCGTTTGTATGAAGTTTTTTGCCACGCCCACTTTTGGGGCGTTTTTTATAAGATAACGTTATCTGGTCAAATTTTAACATTTTCGAAAAAAACTTTGTTGCACAATCATTTGTAGTATTAATATGAACATTTCGTCAATAGCCCACTTTTTGGGGGCGTTTTTCTACAAAAACCATTTGTATGCCCTACCCCAAGGCACATGCAGATGCAATAGAAACATATGAGAAGGATACAATCCGCTGTGCGGATCGTTGAATACCCTATCCTATCCTATTTGTAAAACTAATATCCACTTTTTAGGGGCGTTTTTTTACAAAAACCGTGTGTATACCCTACCCCATAGCATATGCTGGAGAAAAACGATGTTTTCTTGTGGGGTTATAAAACGTCGTTAGCCTATGTGGATAAGCCGAACATGATTGGAGCCTTAAAGGATAACATAACACGCGTAGTTCGTGAAATACAGGGCGAAGCGTTCCAAAAAGTGACGCAAAATTTGACCTTCCGAATGGACCATTTGAAACGGATCCGCGGACAACATTTACATGATGTTGTCTTTATCAGATAAATGTCAAAGGCCTGTTAATCCATTACAATAATTTTTTTGAATATTTGATGCAAATTTGAGTGTTATATTCGATTTAAAAAATAAACAAGTGTAAACATTTTTGAAATCCACCCACTGCCACGCCCCCTTTTTAGAAAAACGTATTTTTTGGCCAAACCATAAGGAATTTGGAAAAACTTTCTGAACAACATATTTAGACAATATGAATATCTGTATTTCGTTCATATAAAGTTTTCTCCTGCATATGTAATGGGGTAGGGTATAAAAATGTTTTTTATATAAAAACGCCCCCAAAAAGTGGGCGTGGGTTAAAATGGTCTATTGACGAAATGTTCATATTTATATTACTAATGATTCTGCATCAAAAGTTTTTTAGAAAATTTTAATATTTGACCGAAAAACGTTTTTTTATTAAAAACGCCCCCAAAAAGTGGGCGTGGCAAAAAACTTTATATGAACGAAATACAGATATTCATATTGTCTAAATATGTTGTTCAGAAAGTTTTTCCAAATTCCTTATGGTTTGGCCGAAAAATACGTTTTTCTAAAAAGGGGCGTGGCAGTGGGCGGATTTCAAAAATTTGTACACTTGTTCTGCTGGGAGCAACAAAGAGCACGTGTACCAAATTTCATCCTTCTAGCTCAAAATTTAAGGCCCAAAATCTGGTGACGTACGGACGGACGGACAGACATGGCTAAATCGACTCAGCTATCGATTGTGATTTGATCCATATACTTTGAGGTATATGTAGCTTAATTATTTCTCTATGTTACAAACTATGTATCAAAACTAATATACCCCTATGGGATAGGGTATACACATATGAGAAGGCAACAATCCGCTGTGCGAATCGTTGAACACCCTATCCCATCCCATCCTTAAAATTAATATCCTCAAAATGTAGGCTTTATGGCGATGATATACAGAAAATGACATTGTCTCAACATAGCTGCTGTTCAGACAGTTTATCAAAACCTTTTCTGTTTCGACAAAAAGAGCATATGAAGAGGCTACAATCCGCTGTGCGGATCGTTGAATAGCCTATCCCATCCCATCTTTAAAATAATATCCTAAGAATGTGGGCTTTATGGCGATAAAATACAGAAAATGACACTGTCACAATATATTGCTCAGACAGTTTATTAAAACCTTTTGTGGTTTGACAAAAAACAACCTTTTTGTATTGCATATGCCTTGGGGTAGGGCATACAAATAGTTTTTGTAGGAAAACGCCCCCAAAAAGTGGGCAAGGGTTAAAATGGTCTATTGACGAAATGTTCATATTAATACTACCAATAATTGTGCATCAATTTTTTTTCGAAAATTTTAAAATTTGGCCAAAAAACATTTTTTTATAAAAATAAAAAACGCCCCCAAAAAGGTGGCGTGGCAAAAAACTTTATACTGACGAAATATAGATATTACGATTCTCTAAATATTCTGGTCAGACACTTTTTTAAAATTCTTTACGGTTTAGCCAAAAAATACGGATTTTAAAAATTTTAACACTTGTTCTGGTGGCACGGACAAGGATCCTATATACCAAATTTCATTATCCTAGCTCAAAATATAAGGCCCAAAAATCGGTGACGAACAGACAGACGGACGGACGGACGGACAGACAGACATGGCTAATTCGACTCAGCTAGCGATTCTGATCCATACTTTGAGGTATACGTAGCAAAATTATTTCTCTATGTTACAAACTATGTATCAAAACTAATATACCCCTATGGGATAGGGTATAATAACGGAAACAGTACATAGTGAAATTTCATCAACAAGAATAATTAAAACAATAGAATTAGAAACCAACTTGTAATATCCAGGTCTGACCATAATCATAAGTACAAACAATTTATTTCAGAAATGTATCCGACACACAATAAGCTTTAGTACTGATTCCGTACTAATGCAATATCTTCGTGTATGTCTAAATCCCAATGTGGTGAACGCAGTTCACTGCAATCTTCCAACGCTGGACCAAGTTCAAAATACTCTAATGCTAAATTTTCCAAGCGTTAAATTTGTTCACACTGAAAAACTATTTATTGATCTCATAACAGAGATGACCAATTAGAGACAGTTACAACAGAACATAATCGTGCACATCGATCCCTTCAGAAAAACTTTCAGCAAATTCTCAATGACTGCTACTTTCCCGATGTTAAGAAGATGCTCAAAACTATTATTATGAATTGTAAAATATGCTTTGAAAGCAAATACCAAAGGAAACCTCCTAAACCAGAGATAGGTGCAACACCGTAGCCTAGTGTCCCGGGAGAAATTCTTCATAACGATATCTTTATTACAGATAAACAGCATTATTCCTAACGTGCATTGATAAATTTTCCAAATTCGTAATACTAATCCCTGTAGTTTCTCGTTCTTTCATTGACATAAAAGAGGCATTGCTTCGAATCTTAGGAAAAAAGTCCAAAAATATTAGTTTCCGATAATGAAAAAGCGTTTAAATCAGGTATTATTACAACGCTCCTCAGAGATCACTGATTTTTCGTCCCAACACTCCATAGTGAGAGTAATGGCCAAATTGAGCGATTCCATTCTATACGCTTTTAGAAATTGTACGTTGTATAAAATCGCAACAACAAATAAATGATACAGTAGATCTTGTGCTTTTGGCAACAAATAAATATAATAATACGATCCACTCCATTACGAATGCAAAACAAACCGATATAATGCACGATTATCAAGCAGATAAGCTAGAGCTCATAAGAAAAAAGCTAACAATTGAAAAAACGCTTGGACGAAACCAAAACATATCCAGTAAAATCTACCAGCCTGGCGAAATAGTTTTCGTCAGAAGAAATAGGAAATAAAATCTTTATTGAAAAAGTAATTGGAAAAGATTTAGGGACCACAGTTTTGATAGATGGTAAGAAGATCCATAAAAGTTATCTCCGTTAATACTTTATTTCAGTTTGTCATTCTTCATTCTTCGGATATCAATAGCCGAAATTCACGATTACCCAAATTCACACTTCATAGCAGTAACTAAAGGGAAAACAGCCACCTACAACAAATTCTCATATCTTGATCATGTCACAAACCTCTCTGAATATAGGATTGCTTACGAATGTAAAAACGTTCACATAACGGCCCTTCAAAAAGGAGACGACCAACAATCTGAAGAAATATTGCACATAATTAGTACACTTGAACTACTGTACTCCTACACTAAAATTTATAGCCGGAACCCCTGACCACAGCGATTTTTAACTTCTATTAACGAATGAAAAAACACTTATTGAGAAAAGTAATACTTACTTACTTACTTAAGTGGCGCTACAGTCCGGGATTAACCTGGGCCTCAACCAACATGCCTCTCCAATTAGCCCGGTCCTTAGCTAACTACCTCCAGTTGCGCACTCCACTCTACTGCGTCCGACGTCTGGCTGGGAATCGAAGACTCTGCGAGCCGGAGTATTGGTGTCCATTCGTTCTACATGTCCTAGCCATCTTAAACGTCCAATGCGGAGTTTTTTGACTAGGGGAATGTCGCTGTACAGCTCGTATAGTTCGTGGTTGAATCTTCGTCTCCATAGCCCGTCAACGCAAACGGGACCGAAGATTTTTCGAAGAATTTTTCTCTCGAATCGACCAAGGATTTCTTCATCCGCTTTTGATACGGTCCATGCTTCAGCGCCGTAGAGCAGGACTGGGATAGTCAGGGTCCTATATAGGATCTCCTGAGTAGTTCGAATGAGGGCTTTACTACTAAATTGCCTTCTTAGCCCGAAGAAACAGCGACGAGATGTTGTTGTCAGAGTTAATAGCGGAGCCGAGGTAGACAAAGTCCCGTACTACCTCAAAGTTATATCTGTCAATGGTGACGTTCTGTCCAATTCGTCGATGTTGTGTGTCCTTTCGTGTTGACAGCATATAATTAGTCTTACCCTCATTTACTGCTAAACCCATTTTTGCCGCTTCCTTCTCTATACTAGCAAACGTGGCTATGACATCACGACGATATTGACATCCTACCAATGATGTCAATATCGTCGGCGTATGCTAGTAGTTGCACCGATTTTTGGGGAATTGTGCCTCTGGTGTTGGCTCGGGAGTTTTGCACAATCCTCTCAAGAATCAAATTAAAGAAATCACATGACAGCGCATCGCCTTGCCTAAATCCTTTTTTGGTATCGAATGTGTCGGAGAGGTCGTTTCCGCCCCTGATGGTGCAGCGAGAATTCTCCATCATCATCCTACACAAACGGACGAGTTTGGGCGGTTTACCTAAACTAGACATGGCTCTGTATAGTTCGTCTCTATAAATGCTGTCGTATGCGGCTTTGAAATCGATAAATAGGTCGTAGGTATCGATTTGGACTTCTTGGGTTTTTTCCAGGATCTGCCGTAGTGTGAAAATTTGATCGATTGTGGACTTTCCTGGCCTAAAACCACACTGATAAGGGCCGATCAGGTTGTTGTCAAAGGGTTTCAGGCGTTCACATATAACGGCAGATAGGATCTTGTAGGCGATGTAGAGTAGACTTATGCCTCTGTAGTTGGCGCAGTTCAGAGGGTCTCCTTTTTTTGTGGATCGGGCAAAGGACGCTGAGGTTCCATACTTCAGGCATGCTTTCAACCGACCAGATTTGGCTTATGAGTTGGTGGATGTTGCTTACCAAGTCATCTCCGCCAGCTTTATAAAGCTCAGGAAGGCCCTCATTTCCGGCGGCCTTATTAAGCTTGAGTTTAGATATAGCTATCCTCACTTCACTTAGGTCGGATGGTTGGGAGTTATCGCTGTCGTTGCCAATATTAAATGGTTCGTTCTGCCTGACAGCGGAATGTTGTTCGTCATCGCCGTTTAACAGTCTGCAGAAGTGGTTCTTCCATATCCTCAGCATCGACTGTGTCTCAACTACGATATTTACTTGTTCATCTCGACAGGATTCTGTTCGAGCCTTGTGTCCTTGGCTTTGATGTTTTACACGTTGGTAAAACTTGCGAACACCGTTCCTGGAGTGGCACCTCTCTATATCCTCGATCGCGTTCTTACTCTTTTTTTCTTCTTTCTGAAAAGCCGATGTTCTTCCCTTCTTCTTTGCCTATAGAGCTCAATGGCAGCTCTCGTCTTCACCTGCAGCTTTGCCTTGTAGGCCTCGTTCTTGGCTGCGAGCATCTGTCGGCATTCCTCATCAAACCAGGGGTTTCTTGCTGGTGGCCGCGAGAAACCTAGCACATCAGCTGCGGCTGATCTAATGGCTTGTTGGCATCGTTGCCATTGTTCTCCGACATTAGATGCTGGTAGTGTGTTGTGAGTCGAGATGTCTCTGTCTCTGGCGATTGCAGTCTTTCGACATTAAATTTTTTTCACAGTATTTCTGTTTTTTGTGGCGTGGTGGATATTCGCATCCTTACCTTGGCTACAACAAGGTAGTGGTTCGAGTCGATGTTAGCCCCTCGGAATGTTCGGACATCCAAAATACTGAATGCGTGCCTCTTGTCTATCGCAATGTGATCAATTTGGTTGACTGTTCGTTGATCTGGAGACCGCCATGTCCCCTGATGGATATCGAGGTGAGGAAACCGTGTGCTGGCTATAGTGGCATTTCGTTCCGTAGCGAAGTCAATTAGCCTAAGTCCGTTACCAGACATTACCGACAGTACTGCTAAAGATGTCTTCTCTTCCTACCTTTGCGTTAAAATCTCCCAGCACGATTTTAACATCGTACTTTGGTAGTCGCTCATAGGTTTTGACGAGGAGCTCGTAGAAGCAATCCTTAGTTATATCATTTTTTTTCCTCCGTCGGAGCAAGAGCGCATATATGGCTTATGTTGGCAAATTTGGCCTTGATGCGGATTGTTACAATGCGTTCGCTAATGTCTTGAAAACATAAGACTTCTTGCTTAAGTCTGGCACTTATAACAAACCTGCATCCAAATAGTTGCTGTGCCTGCTCACTATAACACGGTCCATAGTAGATATCACAGTTTTTCATCCTCTTTTTTCCCGGCCCATCCCATCGTATTTCCTGGATGGCAGTAATGTCTGCTTTGCAGCAGCTTAGGGCTTCCGCTAGTTGTTCGCCTGCACCTCTTGTTTAATGTTCTTACATTCCAGGTGCAGATACGAACGTCGTTGTCCTTTTTTCGTTTAGCAGGGTCGTCAACAATAATATCAGTCCTTTCCGAGGCTATTGGTTGCTTCGTAACATAGTCTTTTTTCCGTGGATGGGTAGTTAACCCAAAGCACAACCCCCAACCTGGAGGGCCAGGCCCTTGTTTTGACCCTAGGACAGCGGGCCAGAAAAAATACCGATGTCAGTAGGCCATTTTGCTGCCGTTGGCCCATTGAGGGCTCCTCCGCCACCAACTCTTTTCCAATACCCTGGCTCAGTATTGGAGATCACTAGAGACCAGGTGTTCAAATATGTCGAAGCAGCTCATATAGGGATTTCACTACCAGTTCGATCAAACTGGGGCTGTAGGCGCCACCGTTGACTCCATCTAGGGAATTCCTCCGCTGCCGCCTGAGAGGGAGTGCCTTAGTGAGAGGACACTCCTCCCCCCTCTCTCGTTTGCTGCCACCAACGACCTTTCACAGGGGTTTAATACCCCATCTCCAGTCGAGGAACTAGGCACCCACCAGTCACCAGCGTGGAGGTGAGAGTAGGAGTTGATACTGAGAGGCTAGTGTGAGAACGCTTGTGTCCTCATATAATCGCATCACTATCATTAAGCCACATTCCTAAGCCACATTGCCACAACTAAACGAGTGGTGGGTGCACGACTGGGTCGTACGCAACTTTCTCTTTCACAGCGAGTTCGGCGTTAGATCAAATAGTGCGCATTTTGATTATTAATGCTAAAAATTATATAAAATGTCGAAATTTGATTATACGAACGTTTACTCCGAAAATTGAAGGAATCGGTGTCTATGTGAAAAATAATTATTTTTCGTTATTGGCCAAAACTGAAAATTCCGTTAAGTTATAGTTGGGCTAAAACTAATGATGTGGAATTGTTTAAAACTATTATAGTAGTGTATTATAATAGTGTATAATTTGACATAGTACGTTGCGAGAAATTAACAATTTTCTTTATATGGCCTGAATGATAAAATCCGTTATATGGATTTTCTCGAAAAAACTGGGTATGCAGTTTTGTTGGAACTTATATGCTTATAGTATGTATAAAGTTTAATCAAAATCGTTAGAGCCGTTTTCGAGAAAATTGAGGTTATGTGTAATTCTTATATGGCAGGTACCGTTAATAACATGGCTAAAAGCAAACAAAAAAATGGCCTAGAATTATGACCAAAACAAGCTTGGATACGAAGTTTGAAGAAAATCGGTGAAGCCGTTTAGGCTGGGGAGACCATTACGGACAGACGGACCGACGGACCGACGGACGGAATTCCAAAAACCACTTTTTTAGGCTCCGCTATCATCGTAATGTTAGAATCAATCAAAATCTCGAGGTCGAAAATTTTCACGAAAACAATATCTTTCTCTTACAAAGAGAAAGATAAAAAGGTATTAATACACTTAATTGGAACAGAGCGAGCGTCTGAAGGAAAGAGGAAGAAAGAGAGTGGGTGGAAAATAGGTGCGGTGTAGACTTGTTCCATGGATAGTGTCGCTGCTGTTGGCCTATTTGCTCATTCGTCTCCATTTCTGTTCAAGTTGCTTGTTAACCAATAAGATGCCTAGCTGGTTTTTTTCCCGTGTATGTTGGAAAAGCCCACGAGTTGTTCTTAAAATTCGTTCTTGGATAATTAAAATCACAAGATTCGGAGTTGGCAGGCATTATTTAGGTAAAACGTTGGTGTATCGTATAGTCGCATTACCCACCATTTGACTGCCACGAGACAACAGGACAAATGTTCCGTGCAAGTCATTCAAATAAGGCTTTACTTATAATGGAACGATGCCAAATCTTGTAAGATAAGGCCAGTTTCCGTTGGAAAACAAGCATAATTGTTAAGTTGTCAAATTTACAACTACTTGATATTGTATTTAATTAATTTACTGAAGGCCATCACATTTTGGGGTCATTCATTGCTCAACCGTGCCTCTCCAACTTTTCTGTTTTTTTAGCTACCTGCTTTCTGTACTTAAAAAGTGCTCTTTGGGTACGGATAAATTTATTATATTAATTTTATATTTTCTTTATAAAAATAACACCTTTACTTGAAAGTTTGTTTTATCAAAACATTTGGTTTCACGCGTTTTCACCTACACGCTTTAATGGATAATATTAAGCATTAATTTGTACACCGCTTAACTGACTGCTTAAGCTCAGACGATAATCAACTCCAAACTCAAATTATTTTATGAACTTCCAACGTTTTATGACAACATAATACTTAAGCACAGTCATAAATAATTCATTTACAAAATTCTACCTGTCTAAGCGATGTAATTCGCGTGATGAGATACTTTTAATTAGGCTCATTTAAATTCATTCAATCTCGGTTTGGTACACCGATTCTTAAGTATGTAAAAAGCAATTACTTCTTACTATTACAAACTAATGGCTTATATACCGTGTATACCCATTTTATTTCAAATCTTAACTCTTTGTTGTTGATGGTGAACTTTTCCATATATGTAACACACTTCGCAACATTTTTCCATATATTTCTTAAAAATAATAACCCAACAAATGCTGACCACATTATTGCAGCTACCTCATCAATCACATCCATTATTCCTTTTAAGCTTACCTAACAATTACTTGTAATAATGAGTTGCAACACATAACCCAGAAACAGAATTTTACAACAGCGATAGCATCCATAACCGAAACGCTTTAAGATGTTAACAACATAGACTATAAGTTAATCTTTAATACTATAAATGCAAGCCCCAAAGGTTCGTAATCAAAGTTTTTCTGCTAATAGTAGAAATTAAAAAAGGATGCACATGCATTCATAAATAGATGTAAATACGAGTTGAGAATGGTTTTGTGAAATTTAGGATTAAAGTGGTGAAAATAGTGATATTCCGTTTTTTTAAAAGTGATTACACATCCTTGATGCATGTAAAACCAAAAAAATGCTATTGAGATAACGTTATTATTATTATAATAGTTTTATCAATATGAAATTAATTGCACTATTAATAAACAGGTAAATAGCGCTAGCTGTTAGGGCTTTTGGCTAATGAACCACTGCATTGTCCTTAAGCTGAGCAATACGTCAACAAATCCATCGTATTATCTCCAGAAGCGTTTCCATTTGCCACAGTCCTTTAGTGGTGTTATGTGTGTGTTGATTTTGTGAAAAAGGAGTTAAAAGGAATACAAAAACCATATGAGAAGGCTACAATCCGCTGTGCGGATCGTTGAATACCCTATCCCATCCCATCCTTAAAATTAATATCTCCAAAAAGTGGGCTTTATAAGCCTATAACATAGCAAATGACATTGTCACAACAATATATTGTTCAAACAGTTTATCAGAATATTTTGTTGTTTGACAAAAAACATCGTTTTCTCCTGCATATGCTATGGGGTAGGGTATACAAACGGTTTTTGTTAGAAAACGCCCCCAAAAAGTGGGCGTGGGCTAAAATGATCTAGTAATGAAATGTTTGTATTAATATTACTAATTATTCTGCATCAAAATTTTTTTCCAAAATTTTTTAATTTGACCGTAAAAGGTTTTTTATTAAAAACGCCCCCAAAAATAGGCGTGGCAAAAAACTTTATATGAACGAAATATAGATATTACGATTGTCTAACTACATTTCTCAGACACTTTTTTCAAACTCCTTACCGTTTGGCCAAAAAATACGTTTTTCTAAAAAGGGGGCGTGGGAGTGGGCGGATTTCAAAAATGTTAACACTTGTTCTGCTGGGAACAACAAAGAGCACGTGTACCAAATTTCATCCTTATAGCTCAGAATTTAAGGCCCAAAAACTGGTGACGTACGGACGGACGGACGGACGGACAGACATGGCTAAATCGACTCAGCTATCGATTCTGAGTCGATCCATATACTTTGAGGGATATGTAGCTAAATTATTTCTCTATGTTACAAACTATGTATCAAAACTAATATACCCCTATGGGATAGGGTATAAATATATGAGAAGGCTACAATCCGCTGTGCGGATCGTTGAATACCCTATCCCATCCCATCCTTAAAATTAATATCTCCAAAAAGTGGGCTTTATAAGACTATAACATAGAAAATGACATTGTCACAACAATATATTGTTCAAAGAGTTTATCAGAATAGTTTGTTGTTTGACAAAACACATCGTTTTCCTCCTGCATATGCTATGGGATACTTACTTACTTACTTAAGTGGCGCTACAGTCCGGAATGAACCTGGGCCTCAACCAACATGCCTCTCCAATTAGCCCGGTCCTTTGCTAACTGCCTCCAGTTGCGCACTCCAAGTTGGTTGAGGTCGGTTTTCACTTGTGCGCGCCACTTAAGGCGAGGTCTTCCTCTACTGCGTCCGACGTCTGGCTGGGAATCGAAGACTCTGCGAGCCGGAGTATTGGTGTCCATTCGTTCTACATGTCCTAGCCATCTTAAACGTCCAATGCGGAGTTTTTTGACCAGGGGCATGTCGCTGTACAGCTCGTTTAGTTCTTGGTTGAATCTTCGTCTCCATAGCCCGTCAACGCAAACGGGACCGAAGATTTTTCGAAGAATTTTCCTCTCGAATCTACCAAGGATTTCTTCATCCGCTTTTGATACGGTCCATGCTTCAGCGCCGTAGAGCAGGACTGGGATGATCAGGGTCTTATATAGGATCTCCTTAGTAGTTCGAGTGAGGGCTTAACTACTAAATTGCCTTCTTAGCCCGAAGAAACAGCGGTTGGCAAGAGTAATTCTTCGTTTAATTTCTGACGAGATGTTGTTGTCAGAGTTAATAGCGGAGCCGAGGTAGACAAAGTCCCGTACTACCTCAAAGTTATATCTGTCAATGGTGACGTTCTGTCCAATTCGTCGATGTTGTATGTCCTTTCGTGTTGACAGCATATACTTAGTCTTACCCTCATTTACTGCTAAACCCATTTTCGCCGCTTCCTTCTCTATACTAGCAAACGTGGCTATGACATCACGTTGAGTCCTACCAATGATGTCAATATCGTCAGCGTATGCTAGTAGTTGCACCGACTTTTGGAAAATTGTGCCTCTGGTGTTGGCTTTGGAGTTTTGCACAATTCTCTCAAGAATCAGATTAAAGAAGTCACATGACAGCGCATCGCCTTGCCTAAATCCTTTTTTGGTATCGAATGTGTCGGTGAGGTCGTTTCCGACCCTGATGGAGCAGCGAGAATTCTCCATCGTCATCCTACACAAACGGACGAGTTTGGGCGGTATACCAAAACTAGACATGGCTCTGTACAGTTCGTCTCTATAAATGCTGTCATATGCGGCTTTGAAATCGATGAATAGGTGGTGGGTATCGATTTGGACTTCTTGAGTTTTTTCCAGGATCTGTCGAAGTGTGAAAATTTGATCGATTGTGGACTTTCCTGGCCTAAAACCACACTGATAAGGGCCAATCAGGTTGTTGGTAAACGGTTTCAGGCATTCACATATTACGGCAGATAGGATCTTGTAGGCGATGTTGAGGAGACTTATGCCCCTGTAGTTGGCGCAGTTCAGAGGGTCTCCTTTTTTGTGGATCGGGCAAACGATGCTGAGGTTCCATTCTTCAGGCATATTTTCATCCGACCAGATTTGGCTTATGAGTTGGTGGATGTTACTTACCAAGTCATCTCCGCCGGCCTTATAGAGCTCAGTGGGAAGGCCGTCATTTCCGGCAGCCTTATTAAGCTTGAGTTTAGATATTGCTATCCTCACTTCACTCAGGTCGGGTGGTTGGCAGTTTTCGCTGTCGTTGCCAATATTGAATGGTTCGTTCTGCCTGACAGCGGAATGTTGTTCGTCATCGCCGTTTAACAGTCTGCAGAAGTGGTTCTTCCATATCCTCAGCATCGACTGTGTCTCAACTACAATATTTCCTTGTTCATCTCGACAGGATTCTGTTCGAGCCTTGTATCCTTGGCTTTGACGTTTTACACTTTGGTAAAACTTGCGAACATCGTTCCTGGAGTGGCACCTCTCTATATCCTCGATCGCGCGCTTTTCTTGCTCTTTTTTCTTCTTTCTGAAAAGCCGATGTTCTTCCCTTCTTCTTTGCCTATAGAGCTCAATGGCAGCTCTCGTCTTCACCTGCAGCTTAGCCTTGTAGGCCTCGTTCTTGGCTGCGAGCATCTGTCGGCATTCCTCATCAAACCAGGGGTTTCTTGCTGGTGGGCGCGAGAAACCTAGCACATCAGTTGCGGCTGATCTAATGGCCTGTTGGCATCGTTGCCATTGCTCTTCGACATTCGATGCTGGTGGTATGGTGTTAATCGAGAGGTTAAGGGATACGCGTTGTGCGAAGGTCTTGGCGGTCTCTTGCGATTGCAGTCTTCCGACATTAAATTTTTTCACAGTAATTCTGGATTGTTGTGGCGTGGTGGATATCCGCATTCTTACCTTGGCTGCTACAAGGTAGTGATCCGAGTCGATGTTAGCTCCTCGGAATGTTCGGACATCCAAAATACTGGATGCGTGCCTCTTTTCTATCGCAATGTGATCAATTTGGTTGACCGTTCGTTGATCTGGAGACCGCCATGTCCCCTTATGGATATCGAGGTGAGGAAACCGTGTGCTGGCAATAGTGGCATGTCGTTCCGTAGCGAAGTCAATTAGCCTAAGTCCGTTTTCCGACAATACTTCTAAAGATGTCTTCTCTTCCTACCTTTGCGTTAAAATCTCCCAGCACGATTTTAACATCGTACTTCGGTAGTCGCTCATAGGTTTTGTCGAGGAGCTCGTAGAAGCAATCCTTAGCTATATCATCTTTTTCTTCCGTCGGAGCGTGAGCGCATATAAGGCTTATGTTGGCGAATTTGGCCTTGATGCGGATTGTTACTATGCGTTCGCTAATGTCTTGGAAACATAAGACTTCTTGCCTAAGTCTGGCACTTATAACAAATCCGCATCCGAATAGTCGCTGTTTCTGCTCACTATAACACGGTCCGTAGTATATGTCACAGTTTTTCATCCTCTTTTTGCCCGGCCCATCCCATCGTATTTCCTGGTTGGCAGTAATGTCTGCTTTGTAGCAGTTTAGGGCTTCCGCTAGTTGTTCGCCTGCACCTCTCCTGTTTAATGTTCTCACATTCCAGGTGCAAATACGAACGTCGTTGTCCTTTTTTCGTTTAGCAGGGTCGTCAACAATAAAATCCGTCCTTTCCGAGGCTATTGGTTGCTTCGTAGCCATGTTTTTTTTCTGTGGGTGGGTAGTTAACCCAAAGCACAACCCCCAACCTGGAGGGCCAGTTCCAATTTATTAGATACCCCTAGGACACGGGGCCATCAGTATCCACTACGGGATTGAGCGCTGCCGTTGGCCTTTCGGTTCATCCGCCACCATCTCTGTTCAAGGGGCCTGACTAACCCTTGAAATTCCTAGACAACCTGTTGTCCGAATATGTCAGAGCAGCTCATCTAGGTTCGCCTGGGACAGCAGGCCGGGTATTCTTCCGTGCCATTCTCACCAGGGTGTTTATAATGTTGCTGTTTTTCGTCGTGTTATCAACACTCGCACTTATCGTTTAGCAAGTCAAATCCGGTTGGATGAGACCAGTACCCGATGGTTACCACTTGGAGGTAAAGATAAGCACATTTGATGTATAGTCAGAGTTGTAACACTGGGCATTGCCAAGTTAACGCCAATCAGAGTCTACCCTCGTTCTACAGCACCCAACCATCATATGGTTGGGATAGGGTTTACAAACGGTTTTTGTATGAAAACGCCCCCAAAAAGTGGGCGTGGGCTAAAATGATCTATGGATGAAATGTTTATATTAATATTACTAATTATTCTGCATCAACATTTTTTTCGAAAATTTTAAAATTTGACCGTAAAAGGTTTTTTTTAAAAAACGCCCCCAAAAAGTGGGCGTGGCAAAAAACTTTAAATGAACGAAATATAGATATTAGGATTGTCTAAATATGCTACTCAGACACTTTTTTGAAATTCCTTACGGTTTGGCCAAAAAATAAGTTTTCCTAAAAAGGGGACGTGGCAGTGGGCGGATTTCAAAAATTTTTACACTTGTTCTGGTGGCACGGACGAGGATCCTATATACCAAATTTCATTATCCTAGCTCAAAATTTAAGGCCCAAAAACCGCTGACGAACAGACAGACGGACGGACGGACGGACAGACAGACATGGCTAATTCGACTCAGCTAGCGATTCTGAGTCGATCCATATACTTTGAGGTATATGTAGCAAAATTATTTCTCTATGTTACAAACTAAGTATCAAAACTAATATACCCCCCTATGGGATAGGGTATAAAAAACTACGTATTGCAAAACCCGATCAGACCGCAAATGTGTATATCATGTATATTCAAGGCAATATTAGGTATGATTACTAGAAAAATAGATTAGTAAAGATGAAGGTCGAGTTCTTCATCGAAGAATCCCTTCAGATTTAAATAAATGTTATGATTTGTTTTCTGCGGGTTAGTAAAAATGTTCTATAAGACACATGAGGACCATTAGTGCGCGCTCAGAGTAGGGTAGATTTTCAACCAAAATATATTGAAAAATCTGATTTTTCATGGGTGATCGCGGATAAAGCTAAAAATTCAATATGAAGCCTAATGACCACTTAAAGTTATGAAGGTGAATAAATCGATTTTTTACCAAAAATTTCGGAGCTCAAGATTTGATTCAAACTTATTATTACGATAATAGAAAACGCCGAAAAAGTGGATCCGGCAATTCTGACTGTCTGCCGCAGCCGCAGTAGAAGAATGGACAAGACATTCAGTCTATTAAAAACCATCACAGCATTTTATAGTACACTTTACTTATGAATAAATGAATTGTTCTTATTATAACGTTGATGAATACATGTCTTTTTTTGCGACTTCACAAGGCGCTGGTAGCACCTTGTTCACCTACAATATCTTGAATGAGGCGATTTTTCGGGGCTCATTGAACGAATATATATAGCATGATATATCCGTAGTTGCCGGTGCTTAAGGATAGTGATGCGATTACATGAGGACACAAGCGTTCTCACTCTAGCCTCTCACTATCAACTCCTACTCTCACCTCCACGCTGGGGACTGGTGGGTGCCTAGTACCTCGACTGGAGATGGGGTATTAAACCCCTGTGAAAGGTCGTTGGTGGCAGCAAACGAGAGAGGGGGGAGGAGTGTCCTCTCACTAAGGAACTCACTCTCAGGCGGCAGCGGAGAGTCCCTCCATCCCTAGATGAAGTCAACGGTGGCGCCTACAGCTCCAGCTTGATCGAACTGGTAGTGTAATCCCTATATGAGCTGCATCAATTTGAACACCAGGTCTATAGGGTTTTCCAATACTGAGCCAGGGTGTTGGAAAAGAGTTGGTGGCGGAGGATCCTTCAATGGGTCAACGGCGGCGCTCATATCCCAAAATGGGCTACTGACATCGGTATTTTCCGGCCCGCTGTCCTGGGGTCAAAACAAGGGCCTGGCCCTCCAGGTTGGGGGTTGTGCAAAAAAGCTTATGTGACAAAGCAAGCAATAGCCTCGGAAAGGACTGATTTTATTGTTGACGACCATGCTAAAAAGGACAACGACGTTCGTATCTGCACCTGGAATGTGAGAACATTAAACAGGAGAGGTGCAGGCGAACAACTAGCGGAAGCCCTAAACTGCTACAAAGCAGACATTACTGCCATCCAGAAAAACGATGGGATGGGCCGGGCAAAATGAGGATGAAAAACTGTGACATCTACTATGGACCGTGTTATAGTGAGCAGAAACAGCGACTATTTGGATGCAGATTTGTTATAAGTGCCAGACTCAGGCAAGAAGTCTTATGTTTTCAGGACATTAGCGAACGCATTGTAACAATCCGCATCAAGGCCAAATTCGCCAACATAAGCCTTATATGCGCTCATGCTCCGACGGAGGAAAAAGATGATATAACTAGGGATTGCTTCTACGAGCTCGACAAAACCTATGAGCGACTACCAAAGTACGATGTTAAAATCGTGCTGGTAGATTTTAACGCAAAGGTAGGAAGAGAAGACATCTTTAGCAATACTGTCCGAAAATATAGCCTATACGACAACACGTCTGGTAACGGACTTAGGCTAATTGACTTCGCTACGGAACGAAATGCCACTCTAGCCAGCACACGGTTTCCTCACCTTGATATCCATAGGGGGACATGGCGGTCTCCACATCAACGAACAGTCAACCAAATTGATCACATTGCGATAGACAAGAGGCACGCATCCAGCATTTTGGATGTCCGAACATTCCGAGGAGCTAACATCGACTCGGACCACTACCTTGTTGTAGCCAAGGTAAGGATGCGGATATCTACCACGCCACAAAAAAACCAGACCTACGCGCAACACGTATCCCTTAAATTCCTGACTCACAACACACCACCAGCATCTAATGTCGAAGAACAATAGCTTGTTGGCATCGACAAGGTCTAGGTTTCTGGCGGCCACCAGCAAGAAACCCCTGGTTTGATAAGGAATGCCGACATATGCTCGCAGCCAAGAACGAGGCCTACAAGGCTAAGCCGCAGGTGAAGACAAGAGCTGCCATTGAGCTCTATAGGCGAAGAAGAAGGGAAGAACATCGGCTTTTCAGAAAGAAGAAAAAAGAGCAAGAAAAGCGCGCGATCGAGGAATAAGCGAGGTGCCACTCTAGGAACGATATTCAAGTTTTACCAAAGTGTAAAATGTCAATGCCAAGGATACAAGGCTCGAACAGAATCCTGTCCAGATGAACAATTAAATATCGTAGTTGAGACACAGTCGATGCTGAGGATATGGAAGAACCACTTGTGCAGACTGTTAAACGGCGATGACGAACAACATTCCGCTGTCAGGCAGAACAAACCATTTAATATTGGCAACGACAGCGAAAAATGCCAACCACCCGACCTAAGTGAAGTGAGGATAGCAATATCTAAACTCAAGCTCAATAAAGCCGCCGGAGCTTTATAAAGCTGGCGGAGATGACTTGGTAGGTAACATCCACGAACTCATAAGCCAAATCTGGTCGGATGAAAGAATGCCTGAAGAATGTAACCTCAGCATCGTTTGCCCGATCCACAAAAAGGAGACCCTCTGAACTGCGCCAACTACAGAGGCATAAGTCTGCTCAACATCGCCTACAAGATCCTACCTAATATGTGAACGCCTGAAACCGTTTACCAAGAACCTGATCGGCCCTTATCAGTGTGGTTTTAGGCCAGGAAAGTCCACAATCGATCAAATTTTTACACTTCGGTAGATCCTGGAAAAAACCCAAGAGGTCCAAATCGATACCCACCACCTATTTATCGATTTTAAAGCCGCATACGACAGCATTTACCGCCCAAATACCGCCCAAACTCGTCCGTTTGTGTAGGATGACGATGGAGAATTCTCGCTGCACCACCAGGGTCGGAAACGACCTCACCGACACATTCGATACCAAAAAAGGATTTAGGCAAGGCGATGCGCTGTCATGTGATTTCTTTAATTTGATTCCTGAGAGGATTGTGCAAAACTCCCGAGCTAACACCAGAGGCACAATTTTCCAAAAATCGGTGCAACTACTAGCATACATATTGACATCTTTGGTAGGACTCAACGTGATGTCATATCCACGTTTGCTAGTATAGAGAAGGAAGCGGCAAAAATGGGTTTAGAAGTAAATGAGGGTAAGACTAAGTATATGCTGTCAACACGAAAAGACACACAACATCGACGAATTGGACAGAACGTTACCATTGACAGATATAACTTTGAGGTAGTACGGGACTTTGTTTACCTCGGCTCCGCTATTAACTCTGACAACAACATCTCGTGAGAAATCAAACGAAGAATTACTCTTGCCAATCGCTGTTTCTTCGGGCTAAGAAGGCAATGTAGTAGTAAAGCCCTCACTCGAACTACTAAGGAGATCCTATATAAGACCCTGATCATCTCAGTCCTGCTCTACGGCGCTGAAGCATGTACCGTATCAGAAGCGGATGAAGAAATCCTTGGTCGATTCGAGGGAGAAATTCTTCGAAAAATCTTCGGTCCCGTTTGCGTTGACGGGCTATGGAGACGAAGATTCAACCAAGAACTATACGAGCTGTACAGCGACATGCCCCTGGTCGAAAAACTCCGCATTGGACGTTTAAGATGGCTAGGACATGTAGAACGAATGGACACCAATACTCCGGCTAGCAGGGTCTTCGATTACCAGCCCGACGTCGGATGTAGTAAAGGAAGACCTCGCTTTAAGTGGCGCGCACAAGTAGAAACCGACCTCAACCAACTTGGAGTGCGCAACTGGAGGCAGTTAGCTAAGGACCGGACTAATTGGAGAGGCATGTTGGTTGAGGCCCAGGTTCATCCCGGACTGTAGCGCCACTTAAGTAAGTATCCGTAGTTGCTGACGACCAAAAATTGGTGTAAGGGCTCTCGACCGTATCAGAATTTAGTTTCAAAAATGGCCACAATTGGCTGTCAAAGTTCTGTCATAGATTTTATATTATTCTGAAGCACAAAACCGAATTAAAATATTAAAGAACGTTATCCAGAACATAAAATGACAGCATAAGGTTTTATACTACTGTTAAGTTATTCTAGAATATTGCCTTACTGCTTATAGACATACATATTCCCCCCAAGACTCATTAGTTAAAACAATTGTCTCATTCCCCCTGGAATACATAATTTCACATCATACAAGAAGATCTCATTACACATCTTTCAAAATAATTGCTTTTGTCTTCTATATATCTATAGCACAAGTATACAGCGATAACCTTTGGAAATGTTTGCATGTCATCATGCTTATTGCTTATGATAGTGATTCATATCAAAACCAGAAGGCACACGCCGCTCACGTGTTAAAAGTAAAACAAACATCGTGCCACGACATGTGATGGCTTGGTGTACAACAATATAAAAAGAATATGTTATCCCCACCATTAGAAGGATGAATAAATACTACTCATGCATTTCGGTATGCTTCAAATCATATTTGCAAGGAAGTGCTTATCTGTTGTCCAGGCAGATTTTGGCTGTCAACGTTTTTATACCTCTTTCCGTTTTTTTTTTGACACCCAATAAAATTAGTAAACATGTAGATAAATTGTGGATCTAGATAGATTTACCTTTGGTTATCCACATAAATTTATGGCGTGATAACCCCTTCTTTACTGTAGCAGATATAGGTAGATAATCGAGTTTTTATTAGACAGGGATAAAGCGTACATCGTTGTTGTACATGTATGTTTTGGGATAATGTTTTCACAACAAATTTACCAAAAAGTTTTTTTTTTTAATAAAAACGCCCCCAAAAAGTGGGCGTGCAAAAAACTTTATAAAGAAAAAATATAGGTACTGAGTATGTCTAAATATGTTGTTCAAACACTTTTTCAAATTCTTTACGGTTTGGCCAAAAACTACGTTTTTCTAAAAAGGGGTCGTGGCAGTGGGCGGATTTCAAATTTGTTTACACTTGTTTTACTGGGAGCAACAAAGAGCACATGTACCAAATTTCATCATTCTAGCTCAAAATTTAAGGCCCAAAAACGAGTGACGTATGGACAGACGGACGGACAGACATGGCTTAATCGACTCAGCTTGCGATTCTGAGTCGATCCATATTCTTTAAGGTATATCCAGCTAAATTATTTCTCTATGTTACAAACTATGTATCAAAGCTAATATACCCCTGAAATAAGGTACACAATTTCATACGTCACTCGATTTCCATCGTCATATTACAGAGACAGACAGTCAAACTAGACTTGGATGTATATAGTTTGTTTCTATAAATGCCGTCATATTATCAAATATCATATTATCAAATGTCATTAATGAAAAATTAAATTAAAATCGACTTAGATATTTTATATTTTTTTCGGGATCTGGTGAACTGTTTAGATTTGACCGATTACGTTGTCAAATCGAATCGTTTCAAGCGAGGATGAGGAGACTTATCCCTCAGTAGTATAGATACAGTTCAGAGAGTCTTGTTTGTGAATCTGGGAAAATATGCTGAGATTCCATTACTCAAGAATACTTTCATCCCACTAAATGGCAGTCTTGTTAAGATTAAGTTTAGATATTGATGTCCTCATTTTATTTATATCAAGTTTTTTTTCGCAGTCGCCCGCAATATTTAATGATTTGATCTGCCTGGCCAGCGAGGTATTTTTCGTCATCGCCATTTGACAGTCTGAACATCGACTGTGAATCATTTTGTTTTTAATTCTGAAGAGCCGGGATCAGTGGGGAGATGGTTAGTGTGATGAACTGCCACTTAGGTGGTCTGGGTTCAATTCCGACGCGTAGCAACACCTCAAGCAACTATACGTCCAATCGTGATGATTTGACAAATCATTTATCAGGGGCGTTTTTTGCAAAAAAAAAAAAAAAACATATGTTTGCCCTACCCCATTACATATGCCGGAGACAAGCGTTGTTGTTTGTCGAACCATTAATTATATTGTGTAAATGCGACGACCACTTTTAAGGGATTTTTATTCTGAGGATGGAATAGGATAGGGTATTCAACGATTCGCACAGCGGATTATAGTCTTCTCATATTTTGTTTTTTATGTGCATCATTTAAGTGGCGAAAACATTAAATACAGTTCCCGTCTCAACGCTTTTCCAAAACTTACGCACACACAACGCTTGTGTGAACAAAAAAACGCTCAATAGAGATCGATTTCCCACGAGCTAGACTGCTGATTGAAATTCCCGCGACTCTCAGATTCGTGCGAACGAAACGAACGCAACCTAAAAACATATGAGAGGCTACAATCCGCTATGCGGATCGTTGAATACCCTATCCCATCCCATCCTTTAAATTAATATCCTCAAAATATAGGCTTTATGGCGATGAAATACAGAAAATGACATTGTCACAATATATTGCTCAGACAGTTTCTCAAAATCTTTTGTGGTTCGACAAAAAACAACGTATTTCTATTGCTAATGCCTTGGGATGGGGTATACAAATGGTTTTTGTAAGAAAACGCCCCCAAAATGTGGGCGTAGGTGAAAATGATCTATGGACAAAATGTTTATATTACCATTGCGGAAGTATTTGCATAAAAATTTTTTTCGAAAGTTTTAAAATTTGGACAAAAAGCGTTTTTTACTAAAAACGCCCCCAAAAAGTGGGCGTGGCAAAAAACTTTGTATGAACGAAATATAGATATTAGGATTGTCTAAATATGCTGCTCAGACACATTTTTGAAATTCCTTACGGTTTGGCCAAAAAATAAGTTTTTCTAAAAAGGGGGCGTGGCAGTGGGCGGATTTCAAAAATTTTTACACTTGTTCTGGTGGCACGGACGAGGATCTTATATACCAAATTTCATTATCCTAGCTCAAAATTTAAGGCCCAAAAATCGGTGACGGACAGACAGACGGACGGACGGACGGACAGACAGACATGGCTAATTCGACTCAGCTAGCGATTCTGAGTCGATCCATATACTTTGAGGTATATGTAGCAAAATTATTTCTCTATGTTACAAACTAAGTATCAAAACTAATATACCCCCCTATGGGATAGGGTATAAACATATGAGAGGCTACAATCCGCTATGCGGATCGTTGAATACCCTTTCCCATCCCAACCTTTAAATTAATATCCTCAAAATATAGGCCTTATGGCGATGAAATACAGAAAGTGACATTGTCACAATATATTGCTCAGACAGTTTCTCAAAATCTTTTGTGGTTCGACAAAAAACAACGTATTTCTATTGCTAATGCCTTGGGATGGGGTACACAAATGGTTTTCGTAAGAAAACGCCCCCAAAATGTGGGCGTAGGTGAAAATGATCTATGGACAAAATGTTTATATTACCATTGCGGAAGTATTTGCATCAAAAAAATTTTCCAAAGTTTTAAAATTTGGACAAAAAGCGTTTTTTTACTAAAAACGCCCCCAAAAAGTGGGCGTGGAAAAAAACTTTGTATGAACGAAATATAGATATTAGGATTGTCTAAATATGCTGCTCAGACACTTTTTTGAAATTCCTTACGGTTTGGCCAAAAAATAAATTTTCCTAAAAAGGGGGCGTGGCAGTGGGCAGATTTCAAAAATTTTTACACTTGTTCTGGTGGCACGGACGAGGATCCTATATACCAAATTTCATTATCCTAGCTCAAAATTTAAGGCCCAAAAATCGGTGACGAACAGACAGACGGACGGACGGACGGACGGACAGACAGACATGGCTAATTCGACTCAGCTAGCGATTCTGAGTCGATCCATATACTTTGAGGTATATGTAGCAAAATTATTTCTCTATGTTACAAACTAAGTATCAAAACTAATATACCCCCCTATGGGATAGGGTATAAATATGAGAGGCTACAATCCGCTGTGCGGATCGTTGAATATTCTATCCCATCCTATCCATAAAACTAAAATCCCCAAAAAAGGGGGCATGGCTAAAAACACGATGTGGATAAAATAGAAAAAATGATATAGTGACAACTAAATCTTCAGACTGCTTACAAAACACTTTTACGGTTCTACAAAAGACTAGGTTTTCTACTTCATATGTTATGGGGTAGTGTATAAAAATGGTTTTTATATAAAAACGCCCCCAAAAAGTGGGCGTGGGTTAAAATGGTACAAAGACGAAATGTTCATATTAATAATGTTAATGATTCTGCATCAAAAATTTTTTCGAAATATTTAAAATTTGACCGAAAACAGTTTTTTATTGAAAACGCCCCCAAAAAGTGGGCGTGGCAAAAAACATTATATGAACAAAATATAGATATTACGATTCTCTAAATATGCTGTTCAGACATTTTTTTAAAATTCTTTACGGTTTTGCCAAAAATTACGTTTTTTTAAAAAGGGGGCGTGGCAGTGGGCGGATTTCAAAAATTTTTACACTTGTTCTGGTGACTCGGACAAGGATCCTATATACCTAATTTCATTATCCTAGCTCAAAATTTAAGGCCCAAAAATCGGTGACGAACAGACAGACGGACGGACAGACAGACATAGCTAATTCGACTCAGCTAGCGATTCTAAGTCGATCCATATACTTTGAGGTATATGTAGCAAAATTATTTCTCTATGTTACAAACTAAGTATCAAAACTAATATACCCCCCTATGGGATAGGGTATAAAAATACGAACTATTTTTTTGAGACAGCTTGCGTAATTATAAAATGTCTTGATCATTAACACGGAATAAAGCATTTAAACCTATTCCCAAAGGCTGTGTTATGTATAATGTATATGTTCCCAAAGCCTGATTCATTAAAAACCAGCTGCTTCTACTTACATATTTCCAAATACACAATAAAACATATGAGAAGGCTACAATCCACTGTGCGGATCGTTGAATACCCTATCCCATCCTATCTGTAAAACTAAAATCCCCAAAAAGTGGACATGGCTAAAAACACGATGTGGATAAAATTAAGAATATGACATGGTGACAACAAATTCTTCAGACTGCTTATAAAAAACTTTTACGGTTCTACAAAAGACAAGGTTTTCTCCTGCATATGTTATGGGGTAGGGTATAAAAATGGTTTTTATATAAAAACGCCCCCAAAAAGTGGGCGTGGGTTAAAATGGTCTATTGACGAAATGTTCATATTTATATTACTAATGATTCTGCATCAAAATTTTTTTAGAAAATTTTTAAATTTGACCGAAAAACGTTTTTTATTAAAAACGCCCCCAAAAAGTGGGCGTGGCAAAAAACTTTATATGAACGAAATACAGATATTCAGATTGTCTAAATATGTTGTTCAGTAAGTTTTTCAAAATTCCTTATGGTTTGGCCAAAAAGTACGTTTTTCTAAAAAGGGGGCGTGGCAGTGGGCGGATTTCAAAACTTTTTACACTTGTTCTGCTGGGAGCAACAAAGAGCACGTGTACCAAATTTCATCCTTCTAGCTCAAAATTTAAGGCCCAAAAACTGGTGACGTACGGACGGACGGACGGACGGACGGACGGACAGACATGGCTAAATCGACTCAGCTATCGATTCTGAGTCGATCCATATACTTTGAGGTATATATAGCTAAATTATTTCTCTATGTTACAAACTATGTATCAAAACTAATATACCCCTATGGGATAGGGTATAAAAAGCATCCCTACAAATCTAAAAGAAGGCTAGCCTTCGATTGAATAATGATTTCCCAAACAAACCCCCTTGCAACGGTCATATATTATGAACTGTCCTCTCTATTCATGGCTGAGTAAACAATAATTCGCAAAATAATATTTCGCTTTCTAAATAAAAGGGTTAGCGACCCTATCACACGACGCAACGTGAAAGCTTATTTTTTATTCAAACACCACCCGAAATTAACCACATCAATGTTTATACCCTATCCCATAGGGGTATATTAGTTTTGATACATAGTTTGTAACATAGAGAAATAATTTAGCTACATATACCTCAAAGTATATGGATCGACTCAGAATCGATAGCTGAGTTGATTTAGCCATGTCTGTCCGTCCGTCCGTCCGTCCGTCCGTCCGTACGTCACCAGTTTTTGGGCCTTAAATTTTGAGCTAGAAGAATGAAATTTGGTACACGTGCTCTTTGTTGCTCCCAGCAGAACAAGTGTAAAAATTTTTGAAATCCGCCCACTGCCACGCCCCCTTTTTAGAAAAACGTATTTTTTGGCCAAACCATAAGGAATTTTGAAAAACTTTCTGAACAACATATTTAGACAATTTGAATATCTGTATTTCGTTCATATAAAGTTTTTTGCCACGCCCACTTTTTGTGGGCGTTTTTAATAAAAAACGTTTTTCGGTCAAATTTTAAAATTTTCTAAAAATGTTTTGATGCAGAATCATTAGTAATATAAATATGAACATTTCGTCAATAGACCATTTTAACCCACGCCCACTTTTTGGGGGCGTTTTTATATAAAAACCATTTTTATACCCTACCCCATAACATATGCAGGAGAAAACCTTGTCTTTTGTAGAACCGTAAAAGTTTTTTATAAGCAGTCTGAAGAATTTGTTGTCACCATGTCATTTTCTTTATTTTATCCACATCGTGTTTTTAGCCATGTCCACTTTTTGGGGATTTTAGTTTTACAGATAGGATGGTATAGGGTATTCAACGATCCGCACAGTGGATTGTAGCCTTCTCATATGTTTTTTTTTCAAGGCATCCAACATGCCAACCTCCTTCACAGGAAGTGACGTCAATAGAAGAGCAAACACAAACTTGGGGTAGAAACAGAACCTGCCAAGGGAGGGTTTTTTATAATCGAAAATGGTTCCAACCACACAAGCCACGTGTTTATCTTGGATGCAAATGACCTATACGGGGGCGAGATATCACCCGACATTTAAATCGGACTCCTCGGCGCGTAAAATCCATGAATGAACTTACCGAATTGGAACGCCACCATCATCACCAATGGGGTTGGTTTTTGATTATTTACTCAAATTTGCTCATATATGTCCATTTTATGTATTTCTGAAGCGGGCAAGGTTTTGCAAAGCTCTGCCAAAGACGAACACAGATGAATCTATATCTCGTTATCCTTGTTGCGAGCGAACTTGCACAGACAGGAAGTGGCGAAGGAGAACATGTATGCGTGCTCATATTGGGGATTATAAGTCATACTGAAGCCGTATATGGTTTCAAAGCACAGTACAGAAATAAGCTGATTGATATATCATAAGCGTTTAAACATCCAACCGCATTTTTGGATAAATAATCGATTTCCGTATTGGATTTAATGACGGCTAACTTGTTATATTCCAGCATTGTACTTTTGACTAGACAAACATTGTTCTTACATTTCCTCTAAATGGTAAACATGAAATTCCGTGTGAAGCTGCTAGTCTCCCATGACACGCGTCCTCGGGTGGCAGATTTAGAAATTATCTGCAGATATGCGGGCTGGGTGGGAAATAATATATCATACGTGGATCGAAACTAGCTAGGCGTAAAGTCCCTGTTATGTATTTCATATCTTGAATTATATAAATTATTTAAAACGTTTAGTATACACAAATCATAACCAAACACACACATGAATTCCCTATACAGAATTTTACTAAATGGTTTCTATATTTTAGTACTAGCATTATTATAAGGAAATCTGTATCTGACTCCAGAATTTTGATCGACTCTATAAGAGAAGATGAGGATAGTCACCAATTATCTTCTCATTAAAAGCATATGATGGAGATTTTTTTTGTTGCAAAGCATAAAGAAATGGCGATGGAGAATTCTCGCTGCTTCATCAGGGTCAGGAAACGACCTCACCGACACATTCGATATCAAAAAGGGATTTAGGCACGGCAATGTGCTGTCATGTGACTTCTTCAATTTGATTCTTGAGAGGATTGTGCAAAACTCCCGCGCCAACACCAGAGGCACAATTTTCCAAAAATCGGTGCAACTACTAGCATACGCCGATGATATTGACATTATTGGTAGGACTCAACGTGATGTCATAGCCAAGTTTGCTAGTATAGAGAAGGAAGCTGCAAAAATGGATTTAGCAGTAAATGAGGGTAAGACTAAGTATATGCTGTGAACACGAAAGGACACACAACATCGACGAATTGGACAGAACGTAACCATTGACAAATATTACTTTGAGGTAGTATGGGACTTTGTCTACCTCGGCTCCGCTATTAACCCTGACAACAACATCTCGGCAGAAATCAAACGAAGAATTACTCTTTCCAACCGCTGTTTCTTCGGGCTAAGAAGGCAATTTAGTAGTAAAGCCCCCACTCGAACTACTAAGGATATCCTATATAAGACCCTGATTATCCCAGTCCTCCTCTACGGAGCTGAAGCATGGACCGTATCAAAAGCGGATAAAGAAATCCTCGGTCGATTCGAGAGAAAAATTCTTCGAAAAATCTACGCTCCCGTTTGCGTTGACGGGCTATAGAGACGAAGATTCAACCAAGAACTATACGAGCTGTACAACGACATACCTCTGGTCAAAAACACCGCATTGGACGTTTAAGATGGCTAGGACATGTAGAACGAATGGGCACCAATATTCCGGCTCGCAGAGTCTTGGATTCCCAGCCAGACGTCGGACGCAGTAGAGGAAGACCTCGCCTTAAGTGGCGCGCACAAACCGACCACAACCAACTTGGATTGCGCAACTGGAGGCAGTTAGCTAAGGACCGTGCTAATGGGAGAGGCATGTTGGTTGAGGCCCAGGTTCATCCCGGACTCTAGCGCCACTTATGTAAATATGTAAGTATGGGATGAGAGGCCAACAAAAAATTCTTTTGTTTTGCTTCTCATCCCACTAACATTTTGATAGTAAATGCTTAACGGACACTTGTCTCCACTTCCAACGAAGCTGTTTGACCGCGAAGATTGCAGCTGATCAATGTTTACATTTCGATCTTCGCGACGACGGGTTAAGCAACCCCGTTTTTTGGAACAAATATTTTCACGCGAACTCCCGATGGCCAATTTATTGGTTTTAAGGCGCGCGCGATGAATTCCTCCGGTAAAGAAATTTAAAATTAATAAATCGCGTTTTGGTTAAATCAGTGGTTGATTTAACCGATTTAACACATACCACTTGGTCTTTGTCGACTACAAGTTTCTGTGAAATATATTCTATAACCGCGTTTTCCTTGTATCAATGCATATTGATTGATTCCCGTGAGCTACTTGGTAAATGGTTATCCATTAGTCGTCCAAGTGCCATAGAATTTTTCGGAGTCTAGACGCATCGGAAGCCTCGTCTATTTTATCACAGAAGAATCTCCAGGATTTGCGCTTGGACTTTTACTAGTATTTTCATAGTTCCCCTATATTTTAGCCAATAGGCTTTTCGATGATTTCGAAAAAATCGGTTTGCTCGGATTTGGTCATCTAGACCGAATTGAATGGAATGCTCATTTGATACTTTTCAGTCTTTTATCATATAATGGATGTAATTTGAGACAAGTGTGATGGTCTATGAATCCGAGGAAGCCAAAAAGTCATCCTCCATTAGAGAATCACTGCAAATGGATTCTGTCTCCATGTTTTTGCTGTTGGGAGACAGAGTGTTGTTGTGAGTTTCCCTCTCAGGTTTTTATGAAACGAATTCATCTTCTGGAGATAGGAACCTGTTATCAGTTTGCCTCTCCGATATTGATGAATCAGATTCATCTTCTAGAGATTGAAAACTCACACCAGTCCCAGGATCGATGGCAGTTATAGTCGTACCGGTGGGATGAGAAGGATCCGCTTCATCCAGCTCATTTTTTTTGTAGCCTTTGAGTTTAATGGAGTCAAAGCTATAGCTTATAACCATATTTTGCTCCTTTAGGGGAGTAACGGATTCTTTATTGACCACAATGAGCGGGCATCTACAAAGTACCTGCAGTTGGTCCATTTTACTCTTTAAGGGGAGCAAGGGATTTTTTATTGACCACAATGAGTGGGCATCTACAAAGTCCCTGCTCTTGGTCCAGCTTGACCACTTTCAAATTGTGTGTCGGAAGAGTGGGGTTGCTGAAGACGATTGTTTGATTATTTCATACACATTTGAAGGTTCGGCTGGGATCCAGGTACGCGATAGTGGACGACTTAGGATGTCCTCCTTCGTAACTTCGTACTTCGAGCCAGGCCACACCTTACCTATGGCTATTCTAATGCGACAGAGATCAAACGATCTCTGATCCGCACAAGCAATTAGCTTAATGTGACCCTCATTATACTAAGAAAGACTGTGGCCATCTTGGGAAATACCAGATTCCACTGTCCAAGTGAAATTGTACCGTCAATATCGCTGCGGCCAATCACCGCCAGCACGGGATAGCCTTTAAGTACCTCACTGAAGGACCTTGATGTAGTGTTGGCGGGCTTAGAGTGATTATTGGTATCAATCACTTTGGCCCGTTTGGAGACCGAAGGGGTTTCCTACAACGAGCTCTTGCACTTGGCTGTAATGTGCTTGCTCCCTTCAGTCGGCACTGCGGTGGGAAATTTGGTTACCCAGGCTAGCTTAATCTGTTGATCTTTCGTCCTGCACTCTACCAAAATCTTTTGGATGATTTCCAGTGCCTATCTGCTGTGCGGTGTTGTGTGTATTGAATCCTGGAAGGGGCGAGCCGCGAGCTTGTAGCTTTGCAGCCCTTTTTGTTCCAGGTTTCTCTTTGATTTGGAAGGAGCGATTGACTGCGAGCTCAATGCTGTGTAGTATACTCTTCCGAGGAGTACTTAAGGTGAGATTCAGAACCCCTTAGCTTTACGCGGCTATTGGCTGGGATGAGGTACTGTGAGCTTAAAGCTTTGCAGTCCAACTTCCTTTCCCTTTATTGATGACATTATATTAGAGGTAGCTGAAAAACGTGCGATATCATTTGTCATTAGTCAGCCGTAATCAGAAGAGATGTCCACAGTTATGATACAATCTGAAAGAAAAGTCAATTAGATACAGCAGTACAAAGGCAGCAGTTCCAAAATAGAGCAACGTGCGATATCATTTGTCATTAGTCAGCCGTAATCAGAAGAGATGTCCACAGTCATGATACAATCTGAAAGAAAAGTCATTTAGATACAGCAGTACAAAAGCAGCAGTTCCAAAATCACTAGTCTGAAGAATTTGTTGTCACTATATCATTATACACTATCCCATAGGGGGGTATATTAGATTGACATTGAGTTTGTAACATAGAGAAATAATTTCGATACATATACCTCAAAGTATATGGATCGATTCAGAATCGCTAGCTGAGTCGATTAAGCCATGTCTGTCTGTCCGTCCGTCCGTCTGTGTGTGTGTCACCGATTTTTGGGCCTTAAATTTTGAGCTAGAGTGTTGAAATTTGGTATATAGACTCTCTGGCCGACGAAGCAGAACAAGTGTAAAATTTTTGAAATCCGCCCACTGCCACGCCCCTTCTTAGAAAAACGTAGTTTTAAGCCAAACCGTAAAAAATTTCAAAAAAGTGTCTGAGCAGCATATTTAGACAATCAGAATATCTATATTTCGTCAATATAAATTTTTTTTGCCACGCCCACTTTTTGGGGGCGTTTTTAGTAAAAAACGTTGTTTGTCCAAATTTCAAAACTTTCGAAAAAAATGTTGATGCAAATACTTCCCCAATGGTAATATAAACATTTTGTTAACAGATCATTTTCACCTACGCCCACATTTTGGGGGCGTTTTCTTACAAAAACCATTTGTATACTCCATCCCAAGGTATTAGCAATAGAAATACGTTGTTTTTTGTCGAACCACAAAAGATTTTGAGAAACTGTCTGAGTAATGTCTAACAATGTCATTTTCTGTTTTTCATCGCCATAAGGCCTATATTTTGAGGATATTAATTTAAAGGATGGGGTGGGATAGGGTATTCAACGATCCGCATAGCGGATTGTAGCCTCTCATATGTTTATACCCTATCCCATAGGGGTATATTAGTTTTGATACTTAGTTTGTAACATAGAGAAATAATTTTGCTACATATACCTCAAAGTATATGGATCGACTCAGAATCGCTAGCTGAGTCGATTAAGCCATGTCTGTCTGTCCGTCCGTCCGTCCGTCTGTCTGTACGTCACCGATTTTTAGGCCTTAAATTTTGAGCTAGGATAATGAAATTTGGTATATAGGATCTTCGTCTCTGCCTACAGAACAAGTGTAAAAAATTTTGAAAGCCGCCCACTGCCACGCCCCCTTTTAAGAAAAACTCAGTTTTTGACCAAACCGTAAGGAATTTTAAAAAAACTTCTGAACAACATATTTAGACAATATTAATATCTATATTTCGTTCATATAAAGTTTTTTGCCACGCCCACTTTTTGGGGGCGTTTTCAATTAAAAACTGTTTTCGGTCAAATTTTAAATTTTTCGAAAAAAATTTTGATGCAGAATCATTAACTTTATTAACATGAACATTTCGTCTATATACCATTTTAACCCACGCCCACTTTTTGGTGGCGTTTTTATATAAAAACCATTTTTATACACTACCCCATAACATATGCAGGAGAAAACCTTGTCTTTTGTAGAACCGTAAAATTGTTTTGTAAGCAGTCTGAAGAATTTGTTGTCACTATATAATTTTTTCTATTTTATCCACATCGTGTTTTTAGCCATGCCCCCTTTTTTGGGGATTTTAGTTTTATGGATAGGATGGGATAGGGTATTCAACGATCCGCACAGCGGATTGTAGCCTTCTCATATGTTGGGGATATCAATTCTAAGGATGGGATGGGAAAGGGTATTAAACGATCCGCAAAGCGGATTGTAGCCTTCTCATATGTTCAATACTTTATGACCATAAAGACCATATTTGGGGGATATTAATTTACAGGATGGGATGGGATAGGGTATTAAACGATCCGCACAGTGGATTCTAGCCTTCTCATATGTTTTTTACTAAAAATGGTAAGAAAACCTTATGTGAACAAAATATAGATATTGCGATTGTCTAAATATGCTGCTCAGACACTTTTTTAAAATTCTTAACTGTTTGACTAGAAATAAGGTTTTTCTAAAAATTGGGCGTGGCAGTGGGTGGATTTTGAAAATGTTGACACTTATTAGAACAGCACGTACAAGCATCACATATACCAAATTTCTTTATCTTAGCTCAAAATGTAAGGCCTAAAGACGGTGACCGGACAGATAGACATGGCTAAATGGACTCAGCCAGCTATTCTAAGTCGATCCATATACTTTGAGGTATATCTCTACCTATATTTCCTCTATGTTACAAACAATGTATCAAAACTAATATGCCCTTATGGTATAGGAAATAAAAAGTGATTGTTTGGATCGACGTTTGTGCCAAAAGTATCATTGTGTCATTTTTCTTCAGAGAAGGCGAAACTTTCTATGGATATCTAGTAACATTGAATATTTGGTCCTTCCAACGGAAATCGTTACATACACTTATAGCGAGCATGGAAACCTTTTCGGTCTCGTCGTTGTAAGTGCGATCCATGAATACTAGATGTAGATTTGGTTTCCTTTATTAACATGTTATAATAATTTCGGGGTCAACATTCACCCGATCTAATAGAGATCTCTTAATAGAGAAGCCAATTTGTCGGCTACGTTTAGGTCAAACTTAGTTTTGAATATTTGTTTAAGTAGCCGAATGCCTTATCAGCGTTTTCTTTTGTTACACTGAGCTGCTTCTTTTCTTATTAATATTAACTTCTGGTTTCACCTTGTGGTAAATTGTTTTTTTATACCCTATCGCATAGGGGTATATTAGTTTTGATACATAGTTTGTAACATAGTGAAATAATTTAGCTACATATACCTCAAAGTATATGGATCGACTCAGAATCGATAGCTGAGTCGATTTAGCCATGTCTGTCCGTCCGTACGTCACCAGTTTTTGAGACTTAAATTTTGAGCTAGAAGGATGAAATTTTGTACACGTGCTCTTTCTTGCTCCGAGCAATATTTAGAGAATCGTAATATCAATATTTCGTCACTATAAAGTTTTTTCCACGCCCACTTTTTGGGGTCGTTTTTTATAAAAAACGTTTTTGGCCAAATTTTAAAATTTTCGAAAAAAATTTTGATACACAATCATTGGTATTATTAATATGAACATTTCGTCAATAGACCATTTTCACCTACGCCCACCTTTTGGGGACGTTTTCTTACAAAAACCATTTGTATACCCCATCCCAAGGCATAAGCAATAGCAATAGCAATACGTTGGTTTTTGTCGAACCACAAAAGGTTTGATAAACTGTCTGAACAATATGTTGCGACAATGTCATTTTCTGTATTTCATGGCCATAAAGCCTACATTTTGAGGATATTAATTTTAAGAATGGGATGGGATAGGGTATTCAACGATCCGCACAGCGGATTGTAGCCTTCTCATATGTTCTGTCATCATTTACAACTTAAGGATACAAATTTATTACAGTTCCTGAATGTCACATAACGAAATGCGATAATACTTCTTGTGCAATCAAGTTTAATTGTAATTTTTCAGGCATTTAACAAGGAGGAAAATATTTAACTTACACCAACTGCAAAGGAAGAAAGTAAATGTACAAAATCTGATGACGGGTTTAGGGCAGGTCCTTGTCAATGTGCTTTCAATTTGTTAAGTATGTGTATTTCCGTTCTCATGTCATTACGGTTGTAGAATCCGATGTTGACATGTCTCTTCTTTCAGGACATGTGTGCTTAGAATTCATGTTTTCATTTGTTGATGGTCTGAATAGGCCAGCACAAAATTGTCTGACGAAGGATTAAATTTGCTCGAAAGCCCTGTCAGCTGTTTATCGCTTATAGAAAGAAAACCCTGTTGGTATTTTGCTCTGTGCATTTTTGCGTATTTCTGTATGAGTGCATGTGTATATGGAACATTTAACTATGCTAGGGGATGCAGAGGGCTTTTGAAACTTGAATTTGACGTTAGTTGTATCGTTAGGCGCATGTCCTCACAATCTCCCCTTATCTAATGACGTTGTTTGTAAAACTTGCCTAATGTCATTGCCACAGTCCCTCGAGGAATAAAAGCCGAAAGCTTATTTGTTCATCATTAGTGTGCTGTTTAAGTAAAGAAGGCAAAATCTGACGTCATTGAGATTTTAAGCTTTATCATTTATCAAGTTGAACTTGATTTCCACTAATGCAAATAATTACGTCGAGTTAGCCCGACGATCATGATATATTTTCGAAGATTGGAAATCTGTTGCCTTTAAGCAAGGATTATGAATTCTATATCTACATACTAATGTTATAGATTTTAACTAATTTTTTATACCCTATCCCATAGGGGTATATTAGTTTTGATACTTAGTTTGTAACATAGAGAAATAATTTAGCTACATATACCTCAAAGTATATGGATCGACTCAGAATCGCTAGCTGAGTCGATTAAGCCATGTCTGTCTGTCCGTCCGTCCGTCCGTCCGTCCGTCCGTCCGTCTGTACGTCACCGATTTTTAGGCCTTAAATTTTGAGCTAGGATAATGAAATTTGGTATATAGGATCCTCGTCTCTGCCTACAGAACAAGTGTAAAAATTTTTGAAATCCGCCCACTGCCACGCCCCCTTTTAAGAAAAACTCAGTTTTTGACCAAACCGTAAGGAATTTTAAAAAAGTGTCTGAGTAGCATATTTAGACAATATTAATATCTATATTCCGTCCATATAAAGTTTTTTGCCACGCCCACTTTTTGGGGGCGTTTTCGATTAAAATCTGTTTTCGGTCAAATTTTAAATTTTTCGAAAAAAATTTTGATGCAGAATCATTAACATTATTAATATGAACATTTCGTCTATATACCATTTCAACCCACGCCCACTTTTTGGGGGCGTTTTTATATAAAAACCATTTTTATACACTACCCCATAACATATGCAGGAGAAAACCTTGTCTTTTGTAGAACCGCAAAATTGTTTTGTAAGCAGTCCGAAGAACTTGTTGTCACTATATCATTTTTTCTATTTTATCCACATCGTGTTTTTAGCCATGCCCCCTTTTTTGGGGATTTTAGTTTTACAGATAGGATGGGAAAGGGGATTCAACGATCCGCACAGCGGATTGTAGCCTTCTCATATGTTTTAATTTTAATTTTAATTTTTTTTAATTTCATATATATTATATAGAATTCATAATCTTTGCTTTTAGGCAGCGAAAGAAAATTCCCAAGGTGGAGTCGACGGTGGCAAAACTGGACAAAACTTATAAGCGACTACCGAAGTACGTTGGGAGATTTTAACGCAAAGCCAGGAAGAGAACACATCTTTGCCAGTATTGTCGGAAACACAGCTTACACGACAACAGGGCAATGCAATAATTCTAATTGACTTAGGCTGCAGAACGAAATATCGCTATAGCCACCACACGGTATCTTTACCTAGATATTATTAAGGGCACATGGCAGTCTATAATTCAACGAACGGTCAATCAAATTGACATCACATTGCGACAGACAAGAGGCACGCATCAAGTATTTGTATGTACGAACATAAGAACGCGCATATCCACTATGCCACAACAAATGTATGGCATATGCTATGGGGTCGTGTATACAAAAGGTTTTTGTAGGAAAACACACCCCATAAGTGGGCGTAAGTTCAAGTGGCTAAGAACGAAATGTTCATATTATTCTTATTTTGTATACCCTATCCCATAGGGGTACATTAGTTTTGATACATTGTTTGTAACATAGAGAAAAACATATGAGAGGCTACAATCCGCTATGCGGATCGTTGAATACCCTATCCCATCCCAACCTTTAAATTAATATCCTCAAAATATAGGCCTTATGGCGATGAAATACAGAAAGTGACATTGTCACAATATATTGCTCAGACAGTTTCTCAAAATCTTTTGTGGTTCGACAAAAAACAACGTATTTCTATTGCTAATGCCTTGGGATGGGGTATACAAATGGTTTTCGTAAGAAAACGCCCCCAAAATGTGGGCGTAGGTGAAAATGATCTATGGACAAAATGTTTATATTACCATTGCGGAAGTATTTGCATCAAAAAAATTTTCCAAAGTTTTAAAATTTGGACAAAAAGCGTTTTTTTACTAAAAACGCCCCCAAAAAGTGGGCGTGGAAAAAAACTTTGTATGAACGAAATATAGATATTAGGATTGTCTAAATATGCTGCTCAGACACTTTTTTGAAATTCCTTACGGTTTGGCCAAAAAATAAATTTTCCTAAAAAGGGGGCGTGGCAGTGGGCGGATTTCAAAAATTTTTACACTTGTTCTGGTGGCACGGACGAGGATCCTATGTACCAAATTTCATTATCCTAGCTCAAAATTTAAGGCCCAAAAATCGGTGACGAACAGACAGACGGACGGACGGACGGACGGACAGACAGACATGGCTAATTCGACTCAGCTAGCGATTCTGAGTCGATCCATATACTTTGAGGTATATGTAGCAAAATTATTTCTCTATGTTACAAACTAAGTATCAAAACTAATATACCCCCCTATGGGATAGGGTATAAATATGAGAGGCTACAATCCGCTGTGCGGATCGTTGAATACTCTATCCCATCCTATCCATAAAACTAAAATCCCCAAAAAAGGGGGCATGGCTAAAAACACGATGTGGATAAAATAGAAAAAATGATATAGTGACAACTAAATCTTCAGACTGCTTACAAAACACTTTTACGGTTCTACAAAAGACTAGGTTTTCTACTTCATATGTTATGGGGTAGTGTATAAAAATGGTTTTTATATAAAAACGCCCCCAAAAAGTGGGCGTGGGTTAAAATGGTACAAAGACGAAATGTTCATATTAATAATGTTAATGATTCTGCATCAAAAATTTTTTCGAAATATTTAAAATTTGACCGAAAACAGTTTTTTATTGAAAACGCCCCCAAAAAGTGGGCGTGGCAAAAAACATTATATGAACAAAATATAGATATTACGATTCTCTAAATATGCTGTTCAGACATTTTTTTAAAATTCTTTACGGTTTTGCCAAAAATTACGTTTTTTTAAAAAGGGGGCGTGGCAGTGGGCGGATTTCAAAAATTTTTACACTTGTTCTGGTGACTCGGACAAGGATCCTATATACCTAATTTCATTATCCTAGCTCAAAATTTAAGGCCCAAAAATCGGTGACGAACAGACAGACGGACGGACGGACACACGGACGGACGGACGGACGGACGGACGGACAGACAGACATAGCTAATTCGACTCAGCTAGCGATTCTGAGTCGATCCATATACTTTGAGGTATATGTAGCAAAATTATTTCTCTATGTTACAAACTAAGTATCAAAACTAATATACCCCCCTATGGGATAGGGTATAAACATATGAAAAGGCTACAATCCACTGTGCGGATCGTTGAATACCCTATCCCATCCTATCTGTAAAACTAAAATTCCCAAAAAGTGGACATGGCTAAAAATACGATGTGGATAAAATAAAGAAAATGACATGGTGACAACAAATTCTTCAGACTGCTTATAAAAAACTTTTACGGTTCTACAAAAGACAAGGTTTTCTCCTGCATATGTTATGGGGTAGTGTATAAAAATGGTTTTTATATAAAAACGCCCCCAAAAAGTGGGGGTGGATTAAAATGGTCTATCAACGAAATGTTCATATTTATATTACCAATGATTCTGCATCAAAAGTTTTTTAGAAAATTTTAAAATTTGACCGAAAAACGTTTTTTATTAAAAACGCCACCAAAAAGTGGGCGTGGCAAAAAACTTTATATGAACGAAATACAGATATTCAGATTGTCTAAATATGTTGTTCAGAAAGTTTTTCAAAATTCCTTATGGTTTGGCCAAAAAATACGTTTTTCTAAAAAGGGGCGTGGCAGTGGGTGGATTTCAAAAATTCTTACACTTGTTCTGCTGGGAGCAACAAAGAGCACGTGTACCAAATTTCATCCTTCTAGCTCAAAATTTAAGGCCCAAAAACTGGTGACGTACGGACGGACGGACGGACAGACATGGCTAAATCGACTCAGCTATAGATTCTGAGTCGATCCAGATACTTTGAGGTTTATGTAGCTAAATTATTTCTCTATGTAACAAACTATGTATCAAAACTAATATACCCCTATGGGATAGGGTATAATTAATATCCCCAATGTGTGGGCTTTTTTAAGGAAATGAAATATAGAAAATTCAATTGTTCCAACATACTGTTCATACAGTTTATCAACATTGTTTATGCTTCTATAAAAACAATGGTTTTCTCCTGCATATCCTGCATATGGAGTTGGGAATACATGTGGTTTTTGCAAGAAGGATGAAATTTGGAACACGTGCTCTTTGTTGCTCCCAGCAGAACAAGTGTAAAAATTTTTTGAAATCCGCCCACTGCCACGCCCCCTTTTCAGAAAAACGTAGTTTTTGGCCAAACCGTAATGAATTTTAAAAAAGTGTCTGAAAAGCGTAGTTAGACAATCGTAATTTATTTATTTATTTATTTATTTATTTTAAGCTTAGTACAAGCTGAACTTAAGACTAAATTAACCTAATTAAAATTATTTATTAGAAAAAGGGTTAAGGTGTGTTGGAAGATGCGGTGGACATGAGGGAGTTTCGTAGAGCAAGTTTGCTACAGTGAAAATCAAAGGAGTTGTGCCCATTAGCCAGGCGCTAATGTGGAAGTTTAGTCGGAAGAGGGAACAGATCTTAGATTTCGGGAATTGGTGTTGAGGGATATAATTTCTAGCAGAGCGGGGCAATCAATATTTCCTGCTAGAAGCTGGTGTCCAAATAGAATGTCGGCTATTTCACGACGCTTTTGAAGCGATTGAAGGTTTATCAATTTCAAACGATCCTCGTAGGGTGGTAAATTAAAACTATCAACCCAGGGGAGACCGCGTAGAGCAAAACGGATGAATCTGCGTTGGACACTCTCAATACGGAGGGAATGGCTAGCATATTCAAGGATAGGTCTAACAAATGTGGAAAAGAGAGATTTTGTAACATAGGGGTTCGAGAATTCCTTTCACCAGCGTTTTACAAACCCGAGTGCGGAGTTGGCTCTGCTGATGATATTATCAATATGAAAGCGAAAGTTAAGTTCTCTGTCACAGATAACACCCAGATCACGCATGAAAAGCACATTAGGTACGGGCTCTACTTACTTACTTACTTAAGTGGCGCTACAGTCCGGAATGAACCTGGGCCTCAACCAACATGCCTCTCCAATTAGCCCGGTCCTTAGCTAACTGCCTCCAGTTGCGCACTCCAAGTTGGTTGAGGTCGGTTTCCACTTGTGCGCGCCACTTAAGGCGAGGTCTTCCTCTACTGCGTCCGACGTCTGGCTGGGAATCGAAGACTCTGCGAGCCGGAGTATTGGTGTCCATTCGTTCTACATGTCCTAGCCATCTTAAACGTCCAATGCGGAGTTTTTTGACCAGGGGCATGTCGCTGTACAGCTCGTATAGTTCTTGGTTGAATCTTCGTCTCCATAGCCCGTCAACGCAAACGGGACCGAAGATTTTTCGAAGAATTTTCCTCTCGAATCTACCAAGGATTTCTTCATCCGCTTTTGATACGGTCCATGCTTCAGCGCCGTAGAGCATGACTGGGATGATTAGGGTCTTATATAGGATCTCCTTAGTAGTTCGAGTGAGGGCTTTACTACTAAATTGCCTTCTTAGCCCGAAGAAACAGCGGTTGGCAAGAGTAATTCTTCGTTTAATTTCTGACGAGATGTTGTTGTCAGAGTTAATAGCGGAGCCGAGGTAGACAAAGTCCCGTACTACCTCAAAGTTATATCTGTCAATGGTGACGTTCTGTCCAATTCGTCGATGTTGTGTGTCCTTTCGTGTTGACAGCATATACTTAGTCTTACCCTCATTTACTGCTAAACCCATTTTCGCCGCTTCCTTCTCTATACTAGCAAACGTGGCTATGACATCACGTTGAGTCCTACCAATGATGTCAATATCGTCAGCGTATGCTAGTAGTTGCACCGACTTTTGGAAAATTGTGCCTCTGGTGTTGGCTTTGGAGTTTTGCACAATTCTCTCAAGAATCAGATTAAAGAAGTCACATGACAGCGCATCGCCTTGCCTAAATCCTTTTTTGGTATCGAATGTGTCGGTGTGGTCGTTTCCGACCCTGATGGAGCAGCGAGAATTCTCCATCGTCATCCTACACAAACGGACGAGTTTGGGCGGTATACCAAAACTAGACATGGCTCTGTACAGTTCGTCTCTGTAAATGCTGTCATATGCGGCTTTGAAATCGATGAATAGGTGGTGGGTATCGATTTGGACTTCTTGAGTTTTTTCCAGGATCTGCCGAAGTGTGAAAATTTGATCGGTTGTGGACTTTCCTGGCCTAAAACCACACTGATAAGGGCCAATCAGGTTGTTGGTAAACGGTTTCAGGCGTTCACATATTACGGCAGATAGGATCTTGTAGGCGATGTTGAGGAGACTTATGCCTCTGTAGTTGGCGCAGTTCAGAGGGTCTCCTTTTTTGTGGATCGGGCAAACGATGCTGAGGTTCCATTCTTCAGGCATATTTTCATCCGACCAGATTTGGCTTATGAGTTGGTGGATGTTACTTACCAAGTCATCTCCGCCGGCCTTATAGAGCTCAGCGGGAAGGCCGTCATTTCCGGCAGCCTTATTAAGCTTGAGTTTAGATATTGCTATCCTCACTTCACTCAGGTCGGGTGGTTGGCAGTTTTCGCTGTCGTTGCCAATATTGAATGGTTCGTTCTGCCTGACAGCGGAATGTTGTTCGTCATCGCCGTTTAACAGTCTGCAGAAGTGATTCTTCCATATCCTCAGCATCGACTGTGTCTCAACTACAATATTTCCTTGTTCATCTCGACAGGATTCTGTTCGAGCCTTGTATCCTTGGCTTTGACGTTTTACACTTTGGTAAAACTTGCGAACATCGTTCCTGGAGTGGCACCTCTCTATATCCTCGATCGCGCGCTTTTCTTGCTCTTTTTTCTTCTTGCTGAAAAGCCGATGTTCTTCCCTTCTTCTTTGCCTATAGAGCTCAATGGCAGCTCTCGTCTTCACCTGCAGCTTAGCCTTGTAGGCCTCGTTCTTGGCTGCGAGCATCTGTCGGCATTCCTCATCAAACCAGGGGTTTCTTGCTGGTGGGCGCGAGAAACCTAGCACATCAGTTGCGGCTGATCTAATGGCCTGTTGGCATCGTTGCCATTGCTCTTCGACATTCGATGCTGGTGGTATGGTGTTAATCGAGAGGTTAAGGGATACGCGCTGTGCGAAGGTCTTGGCGGTCTCTTGCGATTGCAGTCTTCCGACATTAAATTTTTTCACAGTATTTCTGGATTGTTGTGGCGTGGTGGATATCCGCATTCTTACCTTGGCTGCTACAAGGTAGTGATCCGAGTCGATGTTAGCTCCTCGGAATGTTCGGACATCCAAAATACTGGATGCGTGCCTCTTATCTATCGCAATGTGATCAATTTGGTTGACCGTTCGTTGATCTGGAGACCGCCATGTCCCCTTATGGATATCGAGGTGAGGAAACCGTGTGCTGGCTATAGTGGCATTTCGTTCCGTAGCGAAATCAATTAGCCTAAGTCCGTTACCAGACGTGTTGTCGTGTAGGCTATGTTTTCCGACAATACTTCTAAAGATGTCTTCTCTTCCTACCTTTGCGTTAAAATCTCCCAGCACGATTTTAACATCGTACTTCGGTAGTCGCTCATAGGTTTTGTCGAGGAGCTCGTAGAAGCAATCCTTAGCTATATCATCTTTTTCTTCCGTCGGAGCGTGAGCGCATATAAGGCTTATGTTGGCGAATTTGGCCTTGATGCGGATTGTTACTATGCGTTCGCTAATGTCTTGGAAACATAAGACTTCTTGCCTAAGTCTGGCACTTATAACAAATCCGCATCCGAATAGTCGCTGTTTCTGCTCACTATAACACGGTCCGTAGTATATGTCACAGTTTTTCATCCTCTTTTTGCCCGGCCCATCCCATCGTATTTCCTGGATGGCAGTAATGTCTGCTTTGTAGCAGTTTAGGGCTTCCGCTAGTTGTTCGCCTGCACCTCTCCTGTTTAATGTTCTCACATTCCAGGTGCAGATACGAACGTCGTTGTCCTTTTTTCGTTTAGCAGGGTCGTCAACAATAAAATCCGTCCTTTCCGAGGCTATTGGTTGCTTCGTAACCATGTTTTTTTCTGTGGGTGGGTAGTTAGCCCAAAGCACAACCCCCAACCTGGAGGGCCAGTTCCAATTTATTAGATACCCCTAGGACACGGGGCCATCAGTATCCACTACGGGATTGAGCGCTGCCGTTGGCCTTTCGGTTCATCCGCCACCATCTCTGTTCAAGGGGCCTGACTAACCCTTGAAATTCCTAGACAACCTGTTGTCCGAATATGTCAGAGCAGCTCATCTAGGTTCGCCTGGGACAGCAGGCCGGGTATTCATCCGTGCCATTCTCACCAGGGTGTTTATAGTGTTGCTGTTTTTCGTCGTGTTATCAACACTCGCACTTATCGTTTAGCAAGTCAAATCCGGTTGGATGAGACCAGTACCCGATGGTTACCACTTGGAGGTAAAAATAAGCACATTTGATGTGTAGTCAGAGTTGCAACACTGGGCATTGCCAAGTTAACGCCAATCAGAGTCTACCCTCGTTCTACAGCACCCAACCATCTTAGGTACGGGCTCACCAAATATTAAATAGGATCTCGCGACTGGTGGTAGACGCTAACGGGAGTATGTCATGGTCTGACATTTTATGACATTGAGCTCCAGGAAGTTTTTCTGGCACCAGGTTGAAAAGTTGTTTAAATCTCTTTGAAGTGGGTAAGAGTCAGCGGAGGAGGAAATGTGCCTAAAGATTTTCATGTCATCGGCAGAAACAGATAAATATGAGTTTTCAATGATACAGTCAACGTCATTGATAGACAAAATAAATATCAAAAGGGGGTCCGATACAGAATATCTAAACAGAACTTTGTATTGGCGTTCAAAAAGATAGCATTTAATCCAAGCCATAAAGCTCGGTTGAAAACCTAGTGCTTTAAGTTTAAAAAGAATGATTTCATGTGAAATTTTATCGAAAGCTTTAATAAAGTCAGTGGCAATAACATCGACTTCGTTGCCATTCTCTAAAGCGCACAGAGTGTTAGATACAAATTCTATTAGGTTGGTGGTTGTAGACCTACCATTAAGAAATCCGTGTTGGTTAGGAGAATAGATGGATTTGCAATTAAAACATATGAGAGGCTACAATCCGCTATGCGGATCGTTGAATACCCTATCCCATCCCAACCTTTAAATTAATATCCTCAAAATATAGGCCTTATGGCGATGAAATACAGAAAGTGACATTGTCACAATATATTGCTCAGACAGTTTCTCAAAATCTTTTGTGGTTCGACAAAAAACAACGTATTTCTATTGCTAATGCCTTGGGATGGGGTATACAAATGGTTTTCGTAAGAAAACGCCCCCAAAATGTGGGCGTAGGTGAAAATGATCTATGGACAAAATGTTTATATTACCATTGCGGAAGTATTTGCATCAAAAAAATTTTCCAAAGTTTTAAAATTTGGACAAAAAGCGTTTTTTTACTAAAAACGCCCCCAAAAAGTGGGCGTGGAAAAAAACTTTGTATGAACGAAATATAGATATTAGGATTGTCTAAATATGCTGCTCAGACACTTTTTTGAAATTCCTTACGGTTTGGCCAAAAAATAAATTTTCCTAAAAAGGGGGCGTGGCAGTGGGCGGATTTCAAAAATTTTTACACTTGTTCTGGTGGCACGGACGAGGATCCTATATACCAAATTTCATTATCCTAGCTCAAAATTTAAGGCCCAAAAATCGGTGACGAACAGACAGACGGACGGACGGACGGACGGACAGACGGACGGACAGACAGACATGGCTAATTCGACTCAGCTAGCGATTCTGAGTCGATCCATATACTTTGAGGTATATGTAGCAAAATTATTTCTCTATGTTACAAACTAAGTATCAAAACTAATATACCCCCCTATGGGAGAGGGTATAAATATGAGAGGCTACAATCCGCTGTGCGGATCGTTGAATACTCTATCCCATCCTATCCATAAAACTAAAATCCCCAAAAAAGGGGGCATGGCTAAAAACACGATGTGGATAAAATAGAAAAAATGATATAGTGACAACTAAATCTTCAGACTGCTTACAAAACACTTTTACGGTTCTACAAAAGACTAGGTTTTCTACTTCATATGTTATGGGGTAGTGTATAAAAATGGTTTTTATATAAAAACGCCCCCAAAAAGTGGGCGTGGGTTAAAATGGTACAAAGACGAAATGTTCATATTAATAATGTTAATGATTCTGCATCAAAAATTTTTTCGAAATATTTAAAATTTGACCGAAAACAGTTTTTTATTGAAAACGCCCCCAAAAAGTGGGCGTGGCAAAAAACATTATATGAACAAAATATAGATATTACGATTCTCTAAATATGCTGTTCAGACATTTTTTTAAAATTCTTTACGGTTTTGCCAAAAATTACGTTTTTTTAAAAAGGGGGCGTGGCAGTGGGCGGATTTCAAAAATTTTTACACTTGTTCTGGTGACTCGGACAAGGATCCTATATACCTAATTTCATTATCCTAGCTCAAAATTTAAGGCCCAAAAATCGGTGACGAACAGACAGACGGACGGACGGACAGACAGACATAGCTAATTCGACTCAGCTAGCGATTCTAAGTCGATCCATATACTTTGAGGTATATGTAGCAAAATTATTTCTCTATGTTACAAACTAAGTATCAAAACTAATATACCCCCCTATGGGATAGGGTATAAAAATGATATATCATAAACGATGCTTTCAAATAGCTTCGGTATGCAAGAGAGTTTAGCAATTGGTCGGTAGTTAGAAATTTCGTTCTTAGGTCCTTTTTTGTGTAAGGGGATTATGAAAGAGGTATTCCAAAGAGAATGAAAGACTCCCTGTGATATTGAGAGTTGAAAAAGAGCAGTAAGGGGTTGAGCTAAATAGCCAATACAATTTTTCAGAACTATAGAAGGTATGCCGTCGGGACCGGGAGAATATTCGCGCTTTAGTTTCTTTATCTTTGCTTCTTCGAGAGACTCGGATACTTCAGATGAGTTTGCTGAAGTTTGTGGACAGCTTCTTATGTAGGAAAAATAATCAAGATCAACTTCAAGCCTTTCGTTGTTAAACGATTGGCTGAAATAGTTTTTGGGCCTTAAAATTTGAGCTAGTTTTTTTACTAAAAACGCCCCCAAAAAGTGGGCGTGGAAAAAAACTTTGTATGAACGAAATATAGATATTAGGATTGTCTAAATATGCTGCTCAGACACTTTTTTGAAATTCCTTACGGTTTGGCCAAAAAATAAATTTTCCTAAAAAGGGGGCGTGGCAGTGGGCGGATTTCAAAAATTTTTACACTTGTTCTGGTGGCACGGACGAGGATCCTATATACCAAATTTCATTATCCTAGCTCAAAATTTAAGGCCCAAAAATCGGTGACGAACAGACAGACGGACGGACGGACGGACGGACAGACAGACATGGCTAATTCGACTCAGCTAGCGATTCTGAGTCGATCCATATACTTTGAGGTATATGTAGCAAAATTATTTCTCTATGTTACAAACTAAGTATCAAAACTAATATACCCCCCTATGGGATAGGGTATAAATATGAGAGGCTACAATCCGCTGTGCGGATCGTTGAATACTCTATCCCATCCTATCCATAAAACTAAAATCCCCAAAAAAGGGGGCATGGCTAAAAACACGATGTGGATAAAATAGAAAAAATGATATAGTGACAACTAAATCTTCAGACTGCTTACAAAACACTTTTACGGTTCTACAAAAGACTAGGTTTTCTACTTCATATGTTATGGGGTAGTGTATAAAAATGGTTTTTATATAAAAACGCCCCCAAAAAGTGGGCGTGGGTTAAAATGGTACAAAGACGAAATGTTCATATTAATAATGTTAATGATTCTGCATCAAAAATTTTTTCGAAATATTTAAAATTTGACCGAAAACAGTTTTTTATTGAAAACGCCCCCAAAAAGTGGGCGTGGCAAAAAACATTATATGAACAAAATATAGATATTACGATTCTCTAAATATGCTGTTCAGACATTTTTTTAAAATTCTTTACGGTTTTGCCAAAAATTACGTTTTTTTAAAAAGGGGGCGTGGCAGTGGGCGGATTTCAAAAATTTTTACACTTGTTCTGGTGACTCGGACAAGGATCCTATATACCTAATTTCATTATCCTAGCTCAAAATTTAAGGCCCAAAAATCGGTGACGAACAGACAGACGGACGGACGGACAGACAGACATAGCTAATTCGACTCAGCTAGCGATTCTAAGTCGATCCATATACTTTGAGGTATATGTAGCAAAATTATTTCTCTATGTTACAAACTAAGTATCAAAACTAATATACCCCCCTATGGGATAGGGTATAAAAATGATATATCATAAACGATGCTTTCAAATAGCTTCGGTATGCAAGAGAGTTTAGCAATTGGTCGGTAGTTAGAAATTTCGTTCTTAGGTCCTTTTTTGTGTAAGGGGATTATGAAAGAGGTATTCCAAAGAGAATGAAAGACTCCCTGTGATATTGAGAGTTGAAAAAGAGCAGTAAGGGGTTGAGCTAAATAGCCAATACAATTTTTCAGAACTATAGAAGGTATGCCGTCGGGACCGGGAGAATATTCGCGCTTTAGTTTCTTTATCTTTGCTTCTTCGAGAGACTCGGATACTTCAGATGAGTTTGCTGAAGTTTGTGGACAGCTTCTTATGTAGGAAAAATAATCAAGATCAACTTCAAGCCTTTCGTTGTTAAACGATTGGCTGAAATAGTTTTTGGGCCTTAAAATTTGAGCTAGAAGGATGAAATTTGGTACACGTGCGCTTTGTTGCTCCCAGCAGAACAAGTGTAAACATTTTTGAAATCCGCACACTGCCACACCCCCTTTTCAGAAAAACGTATTTTTTGGCCAAACCATAAGGATTTTTAAAAAAGTTTCTGAGAAGCGTAGTTAGACAATCATAATATATATATTTCGTTTTTATAAAGTTTCTTGCCACGCCCACTTTTGGAGGCGTTTTTAATAAAAAACGTTTTTCGGTCAAATTTTAAATATTTAGAAAAAAAATGTTGATGCAGAATCATTAGTAATATTTATATGAACATTTCGTCTATAGATCATTTTAACCCGCGCCCACTTTTTGGGGCGTTTTTATATAAAAACCATTTTTATACACTACCCCATAACATATGCAGGAGAAAACCTTGTCTTTTGTAGAACCGTAAAAGTGTTTTGTAAGCATTCTGAAGAATTGGTTGTCACTATATCATTATACCCTATCCCATAGGGGTATATTAGTTTTGATACATAGTTTGTAACATAGAGAAATAATTTAGGTACATATACCTCAAAGTATATGGATCGACTCAGAGTCGACAGCTGGGTCGAATTAGCCATGTCTGTCCGTCCGTCCGTCCGTCCGTCCGTCCGTCCGTACGTCACCAGTTGTGGGCCTTAAATTTTGAGCTAGAAGGTTGAAATTTGGTACACGTGCTCTTTGTTGCTCCCAGCAGAACAAGTGTAAACATTTTTGAAATCCGCCCACTGCCACCCCCCTTTTTAGAGAAACGTATTTTTTGGCCAAACCGTAAGGAATTTTAAAAAAAGTGTCTGAGCAGCATATTTAGAGAATCGTAATATCTATATTTCGTCGGTATAAAGTTTTTTGCCACGCCCACTCTTTGGGGGCGTTTTAAAAAAAAAAAAACGTTTTCTGGTCAAAATTTAAAATTTTCAAAAAGAATTAATATGAACATTTCGTCTATAGACCATTTTAACCCACGCCCACTTTTTGGGGGCGTTTTATTACAAAAACCGTTTGTATACCCTACCCCATAGCATATGCTGGAGAAAAACGATGTTTTTTGTCAAACAACAAACGATTCTGATAAACTGTTTGAATAATTTGTTGTAACAATGTCATTTTCTATATTATAGGCCCATAAAGCCCACTTTATGGAGACATTAATTTTAAGGATGGGATGGGATAGGGTATTCAACGATCCGCACAGCGGATTGTAGCCCTCTCATATGTTTTTTTCTATATTATCCACATCGTGTTTTTAGTCATGCCGACTTATTTGGGGATTTTAGTTTTACAGATAGGATGGGATAGGGTATTCAACGATCCGCACAGTGGATTGTAGCCTTTTCATATGTTTTTTGTTAGATTGTGTTGATAGAAGTCATTCGAGTCGCTATAGCACTTGATTGCAAGAAGCACATGGGAAAGTGTAATGTTCTTGCATTCTTCACAAAAGTACAGGAGGTTACCCGGAAATTCTTTAATGAAAACAGTTTTTCTTTTATTAAGCCCGACACAGATGGCATGAAAGGATTTGCCACAGATTCCCTTACAAATAACCCAGTCGGCATTTTTATCAACGGTTTGAAAATTGGTTGTTGCGCAAGACATGGTGAGTTGGGGGTTAATGATCGAGAATGTAAACAAAAACGGCAGGTGAAAAATGTAGGTCGATTAATTTAAGGGCGCGTCAGCGAAAAATTGTTAATATTATGTGAGATATGCAGTGGGTTACTAAATTGATTATTAGGCAATAATAAATTTAAAACGTACTTGGGGAGCGAAAAGAAAAAGCGACTGAACACGGCGACGGATTACACTTACATTATAGAGTAATAAAGCCCACTTTTTGGAGATATTAAATTTTGAGGATGGGATGGGATAGAGTATTCAACGATACGCATAATGGATGGTAGCATTCTCATATGTTTATATCCTATCCTATATTAGTTTTGATACATAGTTTTTAACATTGAGAAATAATTTAGCTACATTTACCTCAATGTATATGGATCGACTCAGAATCGCTAGCTGCGTCGATTGAGCCATGCCTGTCTGTCAGTCCGTCCGTCCGTTTGTATGTCCTTCCGTTCGTCTGTGTGTCACCAATTTTTGGGCCTTAAATTTGGAACTAGTGTTTTGAAATTTGGTATATAGACTCCCTGTCCGATGAAGCAGAACAAGTGCAAACATTTTTGAAATCCGCCCACTGCCACGCCCCTTTTTAAGCAAACGTTGTTGTTTATCAAATCGTAAGGAATTTTGAAAAAGTGTCTAAACAAAATATTTAGAGAATCTTAATATCTATATTTTATCTATATAGAGTTTTTTACCGAGCCCACTTTTTGGGGGCGTTTTCCAACAAAAACCATTTGTATAGCCTACCCCATAGAATATGCAGGAGAAAAACGTTATTTTCTGTATTTCATCTCCCAAAAGCCCACAATTTGGGGATATTCATTGTAAGGATGGGGTGGGATAGGGTATTAAACGATCCGCACAGAGGATTGTAACATTCTCATATGTTTATACCCTATTCCATAGGGATATATTAGTTTTGATATATAGTTTGTAATATAGAGAAATAATTTAGCTAGATATACCTTCAAGTTTACGGATCGACTCAGAATCGAAAGCTGAGTCGATACCCTATGGGATAGGGTATAAAAACTAACGTAAGTAAAGCGAACTTAAAACGAAGTTCTTTGCCTTCATTATCTTAATTATGGCTGATGTTGACATAGTCTTAAGGCCACATGCTGTCATTTCGTTTTAAAAACATATGAGAAGGCTACAATCCACTGTGCGGATCGTTGAATACCCTATCCCATCCCATCTGTAAAACTAATATCCCCAAAAAGTGGACATGGCTTAAAACACGATGGGGATTTAAATATAGAACATATGAGAGGCTACAATCCGCTATGCGGATCGTTGAAAACCCTATCCCATCCCATCCTTAAAATTAATATCCTCAAAATATAGGCCTTATGGCGATGAAATACAGAAAATGACATTGTCAAAATATATTGCTCAGACAGTTTCTCAAAATCTTTTGTGGTTCGACAAAAAACAACGGTTTTCTATTGCTAATGCCTTGGGATGGGGTATACAAATGGTTTTTGTAAGAAAACGCCCCCAAAATGTGGGCGTAGGTGAAAATGATCTATTAATAAAATGTTTATATTACCATTGCGGAAGTATTTGCATCAAAATGTTTTTCGAAAGTTTTAAAATTTGGACAAAAAACGTTTTTTACTAAAAACGCCCCTAAAAAGTGGGCGTGGCAAAAAACTTTGTATGGGCGAAATATAGATATTAGGATTGTCTAAATATGTTGCTAACACACTTTTTTGAAATTCCTTACGGTTTGGCTTAAAACTACGTTTTTTCAAAAAGGGGGCGTGGCAGTAGGCGGATTTTAAAAATGTTTACACTTGTTCTGGTGACTCGGCCAAGGATCCTAAATACCAAATTTCATTATCCTAGCTCAAAATTTAAGGCCCAAAAATCGGTGACGAACAGACAGACGGACGGACGGACAGATACACATGGCTAATTCGACTCAGCTAGCGATTCTGAGTCGATCCATATACTTTGAGGTATATGTAGCTAAATTATTTCTCTATGTTACAAACTAAGTATCAAAACTAATATACCCCTATGGGATATGGTATACAAATCTGGTCCAGTCAACCATCTCGATGAAGGGCAATTCGATCGAGTTGCTTCATCGGTGACGTTATCCTGAGTAGGTATCCACCTCCAATTGAACACCTCAGTTGAGGCGAGGATTTCAGCCACCCTGTGGGCTACAAACGGCTTGTAGCGGTGGTTTTGTAAGCCAATCCACTTGATGACTGTTTTGCAATCAGTCCATAGAACACAACGGCTGATATTCATGGTTATCTTCGACGAACGTCTGAATCAAGCGAGTCCCAAGAACGGCAGTTTGTAGCTCAAGGCGTGGAATGGTCATCGGCTTTAATGGTGCGCACTTGGTCTTGGCCCAAACAAAAGCGACCGCTGCTTCTCCATCCAGAATTTCAGACCTCCAATACGCTACGGCCGGCGGCAAATGCTTCCTCGCTCGCATAGACAAAGATATGAAGCTGGAGCTTCGACTACTTGTTCCAGACTGTATTGATGTTACTAGGCAATAAGTCATCCCAAAGCATGTTGCACCTCCACACCTCTCGCATCAATAATTTCGCACTGATCAAGAAGGTTGCCAGGAATTAAAGTGGATCTAACACCGACATGATGAAGCTGAGGAGCTCTTGTTTACTAAGACGTCTGCTTCGGTGATAATATCTGGATCAACTCGATGGAATTTCAACTGGTATCTGAAGGTGTCACTCAACTGCTACCAAAACATACCAAGCACCTTTTCAGTAGACAGATTTCCTTCAATTATCGGCACTTTCCCAACTGAAACAATCTTGGATTCAGATTCGTAATTCAAAGCTCTCAATGCGTCTGGTGAATTTGAACTAAAACTCCGTAACTCAAAACCGGCTCCTTTGTATATCTCCCGAACTTGCTTGATGACGCTGATTGCTTTTTTTATTGACTCGAAGTAGTCCACAAAGTCGTCCACGTAATGGTGTTGCAAGATGGACATCACAGCTCTGGATATTTTTTCTCGATGGTCAAGGGCGTTAATAGACTTGAAATGTTGACCTGCGCAAGGTGAACAAGTAGCACCAATGTCATCACTAGCATTTCGTAGACATCAGGTTGAAGTTCGGCAATGCCATGAAGCCAAAGATACCTCTGTGAGTCCCTATCCTCAGGTCGAATGAGCACATGTTGGAACGTCTCACGAATATCTCCACACACGGCAATGGCACCCGCTCGAAAGATAGACAGTACTGATGGCATCGGTTGGTACTGCTGTGATCCCTTTACCAAACATGAGTTGAGTGAGTTTCCATCAACTGTGGCGACGGCATCAACGACTAGGCGAAGCTTACCCGGCTTGTTGGGATTCACCACGGCAAAGTGAGGAAGGTACCACGTCCTGGGCCCTGTTATGGTGGCTTCTGCTGGCTGCAGCTTGCGGTCTTACCCCAAACGTACGTGTTGATGATCTCATTTTAGACAGCGGCAAATATATTTTCCTTCCTCATCAATACCGGTGAGTATCTTCTTCGCCATTGCATAGGAGAGAAAACCATAACTCATGGCTCTGTGATGTTGTGGGGTCTGACTCTGTAGACACAAAGAAAGTAACCAAGGCCAGATCAAAGATTATTTTGTTAATTGAACCTGTGAGATTTGTTCATGTTGAATCCACAACGACGGCCAAAGGGGCATGGGATAGTTTGGCAGCTGCGTCTCAGTATTCCGGTTTGACCCGTAGGATGGGTTTGTTAACAAAGCTGATAACTACAAGAATATAGGATAGCATTTCAGTTGAGGAATACGTGAACAAGATTATAACTACCGCCCATAAACTCATTGAGTTGGTTTGCAAGTGTAAGTGAGGAGTGGATAGGCACAATTCTCTTGGCTGGTTTATTTGATGAGCATAAGCCAATGATCATGGGCATAGAAAGTTCGGGAATTTTTATCACAGAAGATGCAATAAAGACGAAGTGACTTCAAGATGTCATGATAGAGGGTGAAGAGGGCTGGTATTTAACGGACGGATTAGGCATACATTTAAGGAGAAGCACGATGATGGTAGTGGTGCAACAACTGTAAATAACAGCAATGTACCAAGATGCTTTGAGTACAATAAGCCAGGTCATTTTGCTAGGAATTGTCCATCAAAACACAGCAACAAGAAGGAAGTCACTGCCGTTTTTTACACGTCATTCGCGGTAAGTTCAGTACAACCACAATCATGGTATTGTTATAAAATCGATTGCAATGTGAGCCCGTATGTGCTAACATTTTCGGATATTAGTGTACATTGGTACTGAATGCGCCCACTGGAATGAATGACTGGAATAGTGGTATCTGGCAACAGGAACACCACTTCTCGAACAATCAAGAAGCCGCGGGAACCTCCGAAAAAAAATCCATCTCTTTCTAGATCAGTATGTGAAGTAGTATAAATAGAGATGAAGTGACATCCATCGAGTTAGTCTAATTTGTGACCTGAACGTGATTTGAATAGTGTTAACTGAGTGAATTACCTGAGTGAATTTTGAAAGTGATAACAGTGCGTGAACTTAATCGTTGGTATATGATTTCAAATAAGTGTAATTGAGTTGTTAAACGAGAACAAAGACATAACCGTTTTGTAAATGATATAATTCTAGAAATAAGAGTGTGTTTAAATAAATTATTGTTAATCATAAAGCAGAAAAGCGTTTTATCATTCGAAGCACGGCTTCATTCTACATTGGTGTCATACATATTAGGCGTATTCCACTTGAGGATCTCTCAAAGATCTCCGCAAGTAAAACATAATTCCTCACTTGGCAAATCGTAGATTTCAATACGTTGATAAAAACATTTTTTGATTTATCTCCTCACCCTTTCTGCTAAAAGAGTATAGTTGGTTATTTTGTATGAATCAAAAGGTAAATCATTTAAAAACTGCGAAAAAAGAAAACCGGTGTTCTGACAGAAAAAGTTCCGCTAGATAAATAGAAGTCAGCTGAGAGGGATCCATAAATGGAACACGCCTATTGTTATGTTATTAATGGAATTATATTTCTGGCATCATATCACTGCCTACAGTGTTTTCCGACACAACGTCGCTGCGGAACAAAATTCCACTATAGCCACCACACGGTTTCCTCACCTTGATATCCATTGTTGCGGCAATAACGCAACGTTTTTAATTTGTGAAGACGCATATTAAAACTCGATTTTATTACTAATTCATTTATTAAATTTCTTAACGCGACTTACAAATTTATTTTAGTTTTTATACCCTATCCCATAGGGGTATATTAGTTTTGATACTTAGTTTGTAACATAGAGAAATAATTTAGCTACATATACCTAAAAGTATATGGATCGACTCAGAATCGCTAGCTGAGTCGATTAAGCCATGTCTGTCTGTCCGTCCGTCCCTCGGACGGACAAACCCTCGCACACTTTTTGGGGCCGTTTCCTTACAAAAACCATTTGTATGCCCTACCCCAAGGCATATGCAAAGAAAAACGTAGTTTATTGTCGAACCATAAAAGAATTTGATAAACCTTGTAACGAACCCCCTAACGCTCGTCCCGCCTGGAGAATGACATCTAGTGAGCAGATGTCGAACTAGTAAGTGGCTAGTCCCCAACCGGCACTTTCACCCGTACTGGTGAAGGTCTGACCACGCTCACTTCTCATCGTCTCTCACTTGGCGCGAGACCCACGCTAGGGGTTAAACCTCCTATCAACTTCCTCCACCCTTATGACCCAAGGTAACAGGACCCTTAGGCCAGTCCGGGCAGATTGATAGGAGGGGTATCCAGCCATCTTGCGGCCAGGCATGATCCTCCGCTCGCTAGCTCGTCGGCGGGAGTGGATTCTTACCACAAGACCTGGACTGGGGTTACATTTATTTTTACATGCCTGTACCAACCAAAAACGAACGAGGTGTTATTACTTCGTGATCGTAACCGAGAAGTGTCAAAAAAAATGCGAGGCCCGAGTTTCGTCTACATTCACGTCCTCCACGAATACTTCCATAGCGTAAATAAAAAAAAAAGGAGAGAGGAAGATGGTTATTCTCTCTGAGCTGGCCCACCCCATGCTAAAACGACAACTTTCTAGCGTCCATGGCCTCCGCTTCGCTCCACTTGCGATGGCCCCTAACCTGAAGGAGGTTAATGCGCACCCCTGAAAAAGGTTGCTAACCCCGAACTACGTGTCATCCTCGTTTACCGGCCCTCTGATCCCCTACTCATCCTCTAATATGCGTTTTACTGAAACGCCATACTTACTGGAAAACGTACGGAATAAAATAAATTCCATACCAATATCAAACCAAATAACAAAGTCTTTCTTTGCCAACCAATTTATAATAAGGAAACCAAAACATTTTCATAAAATGTTATAAACGAATGATTGATTTTATTCTCAAAAAAAAATATAAAAAAAAATAAAAATTCTTTTAGATACCAACACTTTGGTATAACAGCTACACTAATCTATTCGCTAAATACAAAGGAATTATTGTTTGATAAAACTAATTCAATTAAAGCATCCGAAAAAAAAATTGTTTACACCTGGTTCTTGTACCTTTAGTAAAATCAAATTTAGGAACCTTGCTTAAGAATTTAAAAAAAAAATGATCATTGAAAACTTAAATGGAAATATACAAAAAAAAAATCATAAATAACTTTTCTTATAAAATTTATTTTTTTTTTTAGTTTAATTTATTTTTTTTTCTTTAATTTAATTTTATTTTAATTTAATTAATTTTAATTTCATTTATTTTAATTTAATTTATTTTCTTTTAATTTTTCTTTAATTTAAGTTATTTTAATTTAATTTATTTTAATTTAATTTATTTTCTTAATTAGTTTTCTTTCTGAGTTCTGTTATACTAATTATTTTTACTATTAAGTTTTGTCGCAAAAAAAAAATCCTATCAGTGTAATTTTATTTAATTCTTTTCTCTTTCATTTCTTTCTAAATTTCTCTTTGATTAAAATTGTCGTCTCTAATCTTTCGTGTTTAACATTTTTTTTTTGTTTTTCTGTTTTTTTTTTTTGCATTGTAAATTTATTTAATACTTATATCTATTTTTTTTTTCTTTTCCACTTTCTTATCAACTTTTCTAGTTTTGATAAATTTTAATATCTTTACTTTAATATATACAAAGAATTTTTTTCAAATTTTTTTTTTTTTTTGTACCTTACTGTACTGGTCAATTTTTGTCTAAGCCCCGGGTTTAAATATTTACTAATCAAAATATAAAAAAAATATAAACTTACCCTTATTTGAGGGTTAATTACCAAGGTAAAGGACTGTGGTGCACCGCATTCCGCCTCGTACTCTGTCTAAGCTATACTTGGGAGAAAATACATTTAAACGCGTGGGCGAACAACACAACATAATTGACCACTTGATTTTATTCAAATTTTTTCTATATATGTACACGACAGATAAGAGAAACAAGTTTTCGTACGTATACAGCGCCCTCTAGGATCGCATAGGAGAATCAGAACTGATGGTTGGTGTAACTGCTGGATGTAGGTTTCTTCGCTGCTGAAGGTGGTGGATGAGCTGGTGGTGTTTCGTGGTTGATGTAACGTCGATGGTGTTTTGTGTTCGGCGATGTGTGTACGGTTGATTGTCAAAAGGTTTCACGAGGGGGAGGGAAAAAGGGAAAGGAGTTGTAACTTTCGGCAGAGCCGGGAATCCGCGATTAAGTGATTTCACGCGTGCTGTACTATTTTTATACCCTATCCCATAGCTACATACATAGCTAATTTAGCTACATATACCTCAAAGTATATGGATCGACTCAGAATCGCTAGCTGAGTCGAATTAGCCATGTCTGTCTGTCCGTCTGTCCGTCCGTCCGTGTGTCCGTCCGTCCGTCTGTCTGTTCGTCACCGATTTTTGGGCCTTAAATTTTGAGCTAGGACAATGAAATTTGGTATATATGATCCTTGGCCGGGTCACCAGAACAAGTGTAAAAATTTTTAAAATCCGCCCACTGCCACGCCCCCTTTTAGAAAAACGTGGTTTTAAGCCAAACCGTAAGGAATTTCAAAAAAGTGTGTTACCAACATATTTAGACAATCCTAATATCTATATTTCGTCCATACAAAGTTTTTTGCCACGCCCACTTTTTGGGGGCGTTTTTAGTAAAAAACGTTTTTTGTCCAAATTTTAAAACTTTCGAAAAAAATTTTGATGCAAATACTTCCGCAATATTAATATAAACATTTTGTTCATAGATCATTTTCAACTGCGCCCACACTTTGGGGGCGTTTTCTTACAAAAACCATTTGTATACCCCATCCCAAGGCATTAGCAATAGAAATACATGGTTTTTTTTCGAACCACAAAAGATTTTGAGAAACTGTCTGAGCAATATATTGTGAAAATGTCATTTTCTGTATTTCATCGCCATAAAACCTATATTTTTAGGATATTAATTTTAAGGATGGGATGGGATAGGGTTTTCAACGATCCGCATAGCGGATTGTAGCCTCTCATATGTTTTTCTCTTTTTATAGGTATTCTCCTTTTCTCGTAGGATTTGCGGCTCGCGAGCGGGACTTGAAGCCGACGTATTTTTTTTTTGTTGGCTTTTCCGAAGTCAAACGATATATTCGCACGGATCGTGGCGTGGTTTTAGAGAGCGTGTGTAAGATAGACCTTTTTTGTTTTGTTGACCTTCGCGCAAAAATCACGATTTTTGTTTTAGGTTTTGGTTTTCGGGTACTTAATTTGTAGTTTTTTTTTTGTCACGTGCGACAAACTGACACTACGCGATAAAAACTGATCGACGCGATAAAAAATGATCTACGCGGCTATGCTCTCACCACCCACGTCCGATTCGCGTCACCTCCTCGTTAAAACAGACCGAGCAACCACCGGAAAACATCCTATCACGCAAGCTAGCCGGAAATGTCTCCCTCACACCAATAGGCACAGTATATGTCAGAACTTTATAATCCCGTAGCTCGCAGGGTTTTGATCACAAGAATCGCATTTTGGTCTTAAAACTTAAGTTGAGATTTTTCGGACCATTAAGGAAACAAATAATTAACTTTTGAATAAAAGTCAGCGAGCTAAAGGGAATATAAAATTCCGCCATAAACTGAGCGAAAATGATGGCCGGTTCCGACGTTTCCTCTTGCTGTTTCGCTCACCACCATATCCTTGCAGCGAAAATCTAGTTCACAATAATTCCTTTGCTATTTAGCGATTCGATAGTTTTTGCTTAATCGTAGTCTGAGCTTAATTGATTTTTATTTTTTTTCTCTTTGAGGTTTCCCACAACCTTCGGAACAATATGTTGGGACAACGTCATTTTCAATACTTTATGACCATAAAGACCATATTTTGGGATATTTATTTTAAGGATGGAATGGGATAGGGTATTCAACGATCCGCACAGCGGATTGTAGCCTTCTCATATGTTTACTTTTTATTTTACTTCCCGCGTGGTCAATTGTTGTCGAAAAGTTATTAATTAAAAATGTAACGTTTGCCTAAGACACCGAACCACGATCGACTTTGCGAACAGACCTTAGCGACTTATCTGTCATTGTATGTTTGCCCCTGGCTGTCATCGAACATTTGTCCATGCAACGCCATTTTTCAGTCGTCAACCAAGCAAGTCGGTCGTGGATAAAGTGCCAGCAAGTGAGTATGGATAAACATGAATTTGCTATATATATATATGAATAATGTAATTACAGAAAATAAACCTCCATATTGGAATTTACCAACGTGGTGTTCTTTTTTGGCATTTTTGTTTGAACGGTTGACGACAACTTTATTTTTTGCTGTACACAATTATCGCCACAGCAACAACAACAATTCCTTTCCGAGGAAAAGGAATTTATTGCCGCCCGTCGTTTTTCACGAAAATTATTTGCAGCCAGCATTTACACGCCAGAGGAATCACTCCCGCACATACATATGTATGTATATTGCCCTGGGAGAGCCGATAACCTCAACAGAACCACGCCGCTTACCATTTGTTGCAGTCAGCAAACGACAAACTGTAAGTTGTCTTTGCTTAGGAGAATAATTCCTTGCCGCCATCAGCAAAGACAAAGCAAGTGCAGTTCATTGTTTCTCTGAAAAGGGTTTCGACGTCGTCAGTGAGGAAATTTGTTCCGCTACATAGTAATGTATGTACATATATATGTACATTGTCACAACGGGAAAAGCCGCTAACCTCAACCGCCGACGCCAAATAAAGCAATCCCATTTGCCGTTGGGTATTGAGCCGTAACAGTAAACGCCGTTACATATAAGCAACGAAGTCAACGCGTGCCGTCGCAGCCAGCGACAATTGACTGTACTTTGTCGACCCTTAATAGAAGGAACATTGTACGATTTCAACGATCAAGCCGTGATGCCACGAACTATGCAGACTGTAAGAGAGACTAGGAGTTCTGTCAAAAACGCAAGTGAATCTGCTTCAGAGGAGGAAGAAGCCAACGACACAATAGTGGAAGCAGGAGATTGTAGCTCCAAAACACAACACGAGCTTATACAACTACGTGCACAGTTGCAAGCAGCCATAACATCAGCCAAAGAGGAGAGACAAGAACGTCAGCGTCTCGAAGTATTGCTTGCAGGAACTGTTACCGCATCTGCTCAAACCGCGGTGCCACGTGACGATCCAGTTACTTCATCGCCAATGCATCCTACAGTGTTTGTTGCTGCGACAGAATCCGTTGCTATGACCGTTCCCTCTGCGGTAGCAACTACGGAAAGACAAGCCGTTACTTCTGTTTCCACAGCTGTTACTCACGTAACCGCGTCGGGAGCCCAAATACCAGTGCCACCTTCTGCATTTGTTTCCAATGGGGCTTCTATTCTTCCAACATCTAATTCAGCCCAATTTACTTCAGGCCTCACTTATTCGCAGTACTCTTGGCCACCACCAGCTCCTTCGTTACAGCAACCTAGTCAATTTGGATGCACCGCATATGGATCCGAGACCGCCACTAGAATCCCTACGTTCCTACCACCAGTCAACGCTCATCTCACATTCGAACAGCAACGTTCTGAGCCACACCGAGTGTCATCGCCAGTTCAGCGGCCGACGTCATCGCCAGGTTCCTACGGGGGTCATCGTAAGTTACATGACTTGCCCGAGTTTCATGGAAAGCCTGAGGAATGGCCAATGTTCTGCATGGCCTTCGTCGAATCGACCAACATGTTCCAGTACAGTACGGTGGAAAATATGTTTCGCTTGCAGAGATGCCTTAGGGGACATGCAAAGGATGTCGTCGAATCCTTACTGATCCATCCAAATAACGTCGAGCAAGTCATGTCAACTTTGGAGTTCCGATTCGGGCGAACGGAATGTCTAGTACAGAGCCAGCTGAGGAAAGTGCGAGAAACTGGCCATATTACGGAGTCGAGGGTGGATCTAATCGTGGAGTTCGCCACCAAAGTGCAGAATCTTACTGCATTCCTCGAGGCAAGTGGAATGCACCAATACTTGATGGACCCTCTGCTTCTGGATGAGTTGATCGGAAAGCTTCCAATAAGCAGGAAATTGGAGTGGGCGCAGAGCAGTATGCTTATCCAACCCTACGCCACAGTCAAGCACTTCAACGAATGGCTCAGCCGCTTGTCGCGTATAATTTGTCTCGCCACAACGATTCCAGCGTCTTCTTCATCGCAAGCCAGATCCGAAGCCAAGCCGAGGGCAGGAAGAATTTTACATGCCGACAGTGGAACGACATCCAAAGACGCAAGGAGCGATAGGTGCCGACAGTGTAAGGAAAAGTGGCATCCCATAACCGAATGCAGCAGTTTTAACAAACTGGATTCTCAATCCAAATGGAAATTTGTCCAGACGAATAAGCTTTGCTTCGGATGCCTTCGACGTGGACATGGAATGCGAACATGCAGAGTTAGAACAGTTTGCTCAATCAACGGCTGCTCCAAGAAACATCATCAATTGCTTCACGAAGAAGAGCCCAGACAGAAGGATGACCCAACGACCAGTGCCCAGTGTGATGTTCAGAAGCCAGTGCTAAGTTGCAAACAAAGCAGTGATAAAAAGATTCTGTTTCGGGTGGTTCCAGTAAGAGTGTACAATGGTGACATAAAAATCAGAACATATGCGTTGTTTGACGAAGGCTCTTCAGTGACCATGATTAGCTCCAACCTAGCCAGACAATTGCAACTTAAGGGAACATCAAAGCAGTTAAACCTACGATGGTTCGGAAGTAAAACCTTGTCAGAAAGCTCATTCGTCGTAGATGTCCAAATTAGTGCCGATCGGAACAAAGCCAACAAGTTCAATATGCGTGGAGTTCAGACAATTGAGGGGCTCAATCTTCCGATGCAGACGTTCACCGCCTCCGAGTTCGAGTTTCATAATCTCCGGAAGAACGCGCCAGCTGTAACCGAGTATACCGATGCCAAGCCGGAGATACTCATCGGACTCGACAACTGTCATCTGGGCGCTCCAATAGAAAGTTCGAAGACGTCAAACGGAGCTACGATTGTGTCACTCACCAAGCTCGGATGGGTGGTGTATGGAAGTGCAACTTCAACAACCCATATGCCGGACAACGTCGTTCTCTGTAGCACTCAGCTTCCAAAACTAGACATGCACTTGGATAATCTTATTGAGGATTATTTAAAGATCGAGAACTTCGGCGTTGGCAAACCAAAGGAAAAGCTAATCTCGGACATAGACAAACGCGCTTTGATGCTTCTTTCCACGACAACTGTGTCAACTGGTGATCGTTACTCTACGGGCTTGCTGTGGAAGGAGGATGGCATTAAATTACCAGATAGCTACCAGCAAGCCAAAAGAAGACTGCATAGCCTTGAGTTGAAAATGGAAAAGGATCCTGACTTCGCTGCCCAATACAAGGACATCGTATTAAATTACATCACTAAAGGGTACGCCAGAAGACTTACACGTGCTGAAGCAGAAACTAAAGGTCCCAGGACGTGGTACCTTCCACATTTTGGAGTAAAAAACCCCAACAAGCCTCGAAAACTCCGGCTAGTCTTCGATGCTGCAGCCGAAGTGAATGGTGTGTCCCTTAACTCTCATTTATTGAAGGGGCCTGATGACTATAGACCACTAATCGCCGTCTTATCCAACTTTCGTATGCGGCCAATTGCAGTCACCGGGGACATCAAGGAGATGTTCCACCAAATACTTATTCGGAAGGAAGACCAGGATTCTCAACGCTTTTTGTGGAGAGATAACAAAAATGTGCCAATCGACGTCTATGTGATGGAAGCCATGACCTTTGGGGCTAGCTGTTCGCCGAGTTCCGCCAACTTTGTTAAGAACATCAACGCTTCAAGATTCTCAGCCGAGAACGCAAGAGCCGTCGAAGCCATAACGAAGAATCATTACGTCGATGATAATGTCGACAGCTTTGAAAACATCGACGAAGCCATCGAAGTGACAAGGGCCGTTGTCTCTATCCACAAGAGCGCCGGGTTCGAGCTGCGAAACATCGCCTCCAATGCAAACAAGCTGATCTGCGACCACGCCCACCGAGATAAAGAGGGACAAACCAGCCAAGCGATTGACTTAAATATGGATTCAGTCACAGAAAAGGTTCTTGGCTTGTATTGGGACACCCAGAAGGACGTCTTTGTTTTTCGTCTTAACTTCCCACGTGTGAGTCAAGCCATCATTAAGGACAACAGAAGGCCTACCAAACGAGAGTTCCTCAGTCTGACGATGTCCATTTTCGATCCATTTGGTATGATCGCGAACTTCTTGCTTCATCTTAAGCTCCTCTTAAGATCGATTTGGCGTCACGGTGTTGGATGGGACGACCCGATCCCGGATGAAGTTTTTTCCCAGTGGACCAAGTGGGCAGCGGAGTTACCGATCCTGACTCATCTGACGGTCCCAAGATGCCACTGTCTCAGTTTATGGAAAGCAGATCGAGTAGGCCTCCATACCTTTGTGGATGCCAGCGAGGAGGCCTTCAGCGCAGTCAGCTATTTTCGAGTGGAGTTTAACGGAGAAGTCCATGTGTCGTTCGTGTATGGCAAGACCAGAGCCAGTCCCAAAAAACTTCTTTCCATACCGCGCCTTGAACTGAATGCCGCCGTTCTAGGCACAAGACTTAGTAACGCCGTCATAGAACATCACGACATGCCAATAGCCGAGCACGTATTGTGGAGCGACTCCAAAACAGTGTTGCACTGGCTTCGGTCCGACCCTCGCCGTCACAAGGAGTTTGTGGCCTTTCGGATCGCCGAGGTCTTAGACAGCACTCATGTCAACCAGTGGAGATGGGTTCCCTCCAAGATGAATCCGGCTGATGACGGCACACGAGCACGTAATCCTCCGAAGTTCGACTTAGACAACAAGTGGATAAATGGGCCTGCCTTCCTAATGTTGCCAAATGAGGAATGGCCCAAACGCCCAGATGACCTCGCCGCCTACGAATGCCAGGAGGAGTTGCGTCCCAAGCACATGCTCAACGTAACGCTGGCCGAGAGTTCCTGCTACGACGGAACTAGATTCTCGACGTACCGGAAGCTGCAGAGAACGGTGGCATGGGTGCTTCGCTTTATATCCGCGTGTCGGTGCTTGCCGATTCAGACAGGAGGGTTGAGCGTTTCGGAGCTTGTCTGCGCTGAACATCTTATAGTGCGCCAAATACAAAAGGAAGCGTACGGTGCAGATCTAGATAAGCTGCGATGCAACTTACCTATTGAAAAGGGTAGTAAGATTTACAAACTTACCCCATATCTCGACGAATCTGGAATCCTTCGTATAATGGGCCGAATTGATGCTGCGACGACGATACCGTTCTCAACTAGACGTCCCATAATACTGCCGAAGTCTCATAGGGTGACCAGACTCCTGATAGACCAGTTTCACTGCCGTTTGGGTCACCAAGCCGATGATACGGTCGTGAATGAAATCCGGCAGAACTTCTGGATAGTTGGACTACGCGACGCTGTGAGGAGAGCAAGGAACGAGTGCCAACAATGTCGTATTCGATGTGCCAGACCATTGCCGCCGTTGATGGGACAGCTGCCGGTGGATCGCCTTACGCCACACGTCAGACCATTCACGTTTACTGGTTTGGACTACTTTGGACCCGTCGCCATCACCATCGGCCGCCGAAGGGAAAAAAGGTGGGTCGCCCTCTTCACTTGCTTGACCATACGAGCCGTACACCTCGAAGTCGCAGCGGACTTATCAACGGACGCTTGCATTTTATGCGTACGTAACTTCGTCAACAGAAGAGGAGTGCCAGTCCGCATAAGGAGCGACAACGGGACCAATTTCGTCGGCACGAAGAATGAACTGCGCAACAACAGCATATTCGACAACGAAGCTATGAAAGCGGAACTCTCCTCCAAAGGCATCGAATGGGTGTTTAATTGCCCCGCAAATCCACATGCAGGAGGATGCTGGGAGCGGCTAGTGCAATCCATCAAACGAGTTCTGTCACGAACACTATCTGATGTCGCACCAAGATTGGATACTTTGCAGAGCGCATTGATAGAAGCGGAAAACATCGTGAATAGTCGCCCGCTGACGCACCTACCCGTTACAACTGCAGAAGAGGAACCGCTCACGCCGAACCATTTTATCCTGGGATCTACCAGCTCAACTCAGACGCCAGGTCCGATCAGTGACAGGGTCTTGTGCCTCCGTAAGCAATGGAGAATCAGTCAACAGCTTAAAGACCGTTTCTGGAGGAGATGGACGCGAGAGTACCTTCCAGTCCTAACCAAGAGATGCCGATGGTTTGAGAAGGTTCCGCCATTGAAAATTGGCGATCTCGTTCTCGTATGCGATGTCGACGTGCCACGGAGTCTATGGGAACGAGGCAGAATCATGAACGTGTATCCCGGAGCAGATGGCCAGGTTCGTACGGCAAAGGTAAAGACACTGAAAGGAATCATCCAGAGACCAGCAGTGAAACTCGCCGTGCTAAAGGTAAGTGAGGCTCCCTGTCAAGACTCGGACGCCTCACGGGGGGTGGGATGTCGAAAAGTTATTAATTAAAAATGTAACGTTTGCCTAAGACACCGAACCACGATCGACTTTGCGAACAGACCTTAGCGACTTATCTGTCATTGTATGTTTGCCCCTGGCTGTCATCGAACATTTGTCCATGCAACGCCATTTTTCAGTCGTCAACCAAGCAAGTCGGTCGTGGATAAAGTGCCAGCAAGTGAGTATGGATAAACATGAATTTGCTATATATATATGAATAATGTAATTACAGAAAATAAACCTCCATATTGGAATTTACCAACGTGGTGTTCTTTTTTGGCATTTTTGTTTGAACGGTTGACGACAATTGTCAAAGAGCAAAAGAAAGATTTTTTCCTAGTTGTCGTTGACATAAGACAGATGACTTTTTCAGCGTCATTGATTTTAAGGGTGCGTTCGCAACACCCCCTCCTGGTATGTCCGCTGACGGGCCTACGTCTAAGTCCCTTTTGATGTCAAGGACAGCTAGCTTCACTGCAGGTCTTTCATATATACTCGCTTGGGTTAAGATGGTCGCACTCCTCACCTGTCCATCTAGAGCCAGCTTCGTTGCGATGACCCGCCCTTTTGGCCAGCAATTTCGGAAACTATGCGGGTCCACGATCAATACTATATCATCTTTCTTTATTGGATCTACTGGTGTAAACCATTAGGTACGTCGCGGGATAGTCGGCAGATATTCGCTCACCCATCGCTTCCAAAATCGTTGTGCGTATCTCTGGGATATCAGCCAGTTTTTTCGTAGGACTTCCTTTTCATCATGGAATACTGCTACAGGCTTCGATCCATTTGACGAGCCGAGCAAAAAATGATTCGGGGTGATAGCTTCATCGTTCTCATGGTGAATGGGAATGTAAGTCAATGGCCGAGAATTAATGATAGTCTCTACCTAAAACAGCATACTCTTCATCAGCTCATCTGAAGGATTACGGGTAGGAGCGATTTTATACAAAATGGTTTTCACGGACCGAACCAGCCGCTCCCAGCTGCCGCCCATGTGCGGTGACCCCGGCGGCATAAACGTCCATTTGGTGGTTGCAGACGTAAAGTTATGAACAAGTTTGTCATTGTCAACCTGCTTGTAGGCTTCTCTCAGCTCCTTTTCAGCACCACGGAAATTCGTGCCATTATCGCTAAATATCTCAAGTGATGTTCCTCGACGCGCGATAAAGTTTCTGATGGCGAGTATGCAGGAGTCAGTTGTCAGAGAATGCGCGACCTCTATATGTACAGCGCGTGTTGTCAGGCAAGTTAGAAGAACTCCGTACCTCTTTTCGATTCTCTGCGGTGTACCTTTCGGACAACTGCTCGCATTCTTGGGATGTGGTACTTCTGCCGCAGCTCATTAAACACCGTCTCGTGATTTTGATGGTGATAACGTTTATAGTATTCGGCTACTATAAGTGTGGTAATACGATGCTGCCTCGGTAAAATTATTGGCCGCCTTACATCTGCATAGAATTCGTCGAACTGGATTTCTCGACCATACCCTTAGCGGATAAGCTGGAAACCTCATCAGCGAAGGTGTCCCATTGGACTTGCTTGAGTAGAGCCCGTTCCGCACGCAGAATCTCGCCTCGAGTAAGATATCCGGTACTACGTTCCGCTGACTCTCCTGTGCGTGACCTGGATAAAGCTGACAAGTTTGCGACGTAACGAAGAACCCTTGCTGCACATCGCAGTAGTCGAAACCACTCGGAGAAACGTTCAGGTTGAAAGACTTGTTTTACTCCAGCGATGTGAATACCGGCAAACTGGGCTCGCAGTTCTTCCTGCGTGACGTTGTCTGTGGATTTTTCTTTGGGCCAAATGGAGTCTGGTAGTTTTAGGAATGGGGGTCCGCTAAACCACGGACTTGATGTGTTAAAGGTGGATGTTTTTTGCCACTTGGTACCTTCGTCAGCCACATTCAGTTTCGTCGGTATCCAGTGCCATTCAGATATGGTTGGTAAATCAAGAATTTCGCTAACTCGGATAGCAACGAATTGTCTATAGCGGCGATGATCAGACCTCAGCCAGCTTCGCACAGTTTTTGAGTCGGACCAGAAGACTTGTTGCCGAAATGTTATAGAGTGAGATGCTACAATGCTTCTAGCGAGTCTAGCTCCAAGAAGAGCTGCCTGAAGCTCTAGTGTCAGAATCGACAGGCTTTTGAGGGGGACGACCTTTGTTTTGGCTCCGATCACCGCACATTCCACTAAATCGTCTAAATTAGATCTGACATATGCAACTGCTGCGAATCCATTTTCGCTGGCATCGAGGAAGACGTGGAGTTGCATCTCTGGATAATCGGTGAATTTTGAGGAAATGTAACATCTCGGAATCCGTACTTCTTCCAGACAAGGTAGCAGGCGAGTCCAGTGCAACCATTTTTTGTGCAACTTCTGTGGAATTTTTTCGTCCCAATCAATGCCAGTGTGCCAGACTTCCTGCAATAAAACCTTAGTGTACATCAGGAAATTCGCCAATAGTCCCAATGGGTTGAAAATCTGCATGAGCATCCGCATCACTTCGCGTTTAGAGGGAATTTGTCCACCTTGTAGCTTGAATGTAAGATAATCGACTGAAGTACACCACCACATCCCAAGCACTTTTTCCGTGGTAAGCTCAGAGTTGGTATTGAGGTTGACTTCCTTCTTTGGGTTGGATAGCATGACATTAGTTACCGCTTTCGAATTAGAGGTCCAATTTCGTATACGGAAGCCCCCTGTTGGTGAATAAAGGTAACTTCTTTAGCCAGTCTTACCGCTTCTTCCTCCGAGTCCACGCTGTCCATTAAGTCGTCAACATAGTGGTTTTCACGAATGGATTTCACAGCTCGAGGATAGTCACGTTCGAACTTCTCCGCGTTCTTGTTCTTCACGTATTGCGCGGTGCTTGGAGAACAGGTTGCCCCAAACGTCATCACCATCATGACGTATTATTCAAGTTCGTTGTCTCTGCTAATCCATAGAAACCTCTGATAGTCTTGGTCTTCTTTCCTGATCAGGATTTGATGAAACATCTCTTGGATGTCGGCACAGATCGCGAATCGCCTCTCTCTAAATGTTGCGGCGGCTTGGGCAGCTGAAAAATAAATGAGACAACACAAAACCAAAACACTATTTTTTGTGTTTCTTTATTGTGTTGTGTGTGTGGCTGCTTTGGCGACTGAACGATAACTAACTTTAACCAAAAAATAATGTTGACAATGAAAAAGGAAGATACATTTGCGGTGTATCATTCTATATACCTTGCTGTGTATCAACATCTACATTCTGTATACCTTGCGGTGTATCAACATCCACATTCCTCCCCCTGTGAATGACTTCGGGATTCACCATCAACAGCTAAAACGGCTAGTTTTGTTACTGGACGTCGGATTATTCCACTGTCCATCTTTGGATTGAAACACATTTGTAATACGGCCATTTTCCCACTGTCTTCTTGGCTGGCTGGGATCGCAAACGATTACCAGATCATCAATTCGAAGCGGTGGTGTTTTGTCATGCCACTTTGGAGGCAGCAACAGTTGTGGTAAATATTCGACGACCCATCGTTTCCACAACCGATCCTTTAGGTTTTGGGAGATTCTCCATTGCCTTCTCAGACAAATCTTGACGTCAACGGGATGTGGAGTTTGAGTTGAATTGACGCACCCTAACAAGAAATGGTTAGGTGTTAGTGGTTCGTCTTGGTCACTTGTCATCGGATATCCGTAAGCGGGCGAGAATTAATAATGTTCTCAGCTTCGATTAGGACACTTCGGAGTGTCTCGATGTGTGGTGATGTTTCGCGCAACGTTTTGCTGAGAAGGCGTTTAATAATTCCTATGAGGCGTTCCCAACACCCACCGGAACTTGGATTGGCAGGACAATTGAAGATCCAATTAATTTTATTTTTAGTAGCCTCTTCAGTTATATCTAAGAGACGTTCAGATTGTTTCAGCTCCTTCTATGCACCAATAAAATTTGTGCCATTGTCACTCCTGATGCTTATTGGTGTTCCTCGACGATTGACGAAATTCCGCAGGCAGATGATGAAAGCGTCTGTCGATAAGTTTTCGGCCAGTTCCAAATGGGCAGCTCTGATCGTCAAGCAGGTAAATATAACTGCCCATCTTTTTTCTCTGCGGCGTCCGATAGAGACATTGAACGGTCCAAATAAATCCGCACCAGTGAAAGTAAAAGGACGGACATATGGTGTAACGCGGTCAATCGGTAGTTGTCCCATCAACGGTGACGCTGGTTTGGCTTTGTCGTTTTGGCATTCCTGGCATTTTCGTTGCACCGCTCTAAGTACTGCTTTAATTTGTGGTACCCAAAATCGTTGACGTGTTTCGTCAATAATCAGAGCAGATGATGAAACTTCACATGAAAGTATCGCACAATGAGATCAGTCATTATGTGCTTTTGCGGTAGTAGAATGGGCCGCCTGGCACTAAAAGGTAAACATCGGGCTTCATCCAATCGTCCTTCTACTCTCAAGATACTGCGGTCATCAACATACGGCGTGAGACCATAAATGGAACTTTTTTTAGAAATCGGCTGTTTATTCTTTAAGGCGGTAATTTCCTTGGCAAATTGTTCCCATTGAACCATAGTAAAATCTCGGCGTTATTCAATTCATCGACGAAGAGAAGACCAGTTTGTAGTAAATAGTTTGTCCGGCGCAATCGATTCAACAACATATTTCCAAAACGTAGAACGTATGCCATCGTTCGTTTAAGCTTTGAATAAGAAGAGAAAGCATTAAAATCAATTATATCATTACTCGCCTGAATATGTATTTGTTTTGACTTCTTCTTCAAGTAATTCCGGTGGTGGTTCGAGTTGGAAATTATGCCATTCATCTTCCGAGCATTTTAAAAAGGCAGGTCCACTTATCCATTTGCTGTCAATTTGAAACTTCGGCGGAAACCGGGGGCGGGTTGCTTCATCTGCTGTATTCTGGTTTGTTGGTACCTAACGCCATTGACTTGGACTGGTTGTGTTCATTATCTCGGCTATTCGGTGGCCGACAAATGGTTTGTATTTTCGTTCAGCTGAGTGAATCCAGTATAAGACCGTACGAGAATCACTCCAGAATGTCACATGATCGATGTTGATTTCATGGGCTTCCAGAATTAATTTACATAGGCGTACACCGAGTACCGCGGCTTGCAGTTCCAGTCTTGGAATCGACATCAACTTCTGAGGTGCTGTTCTTGTTTTCCCAATAATAAAGGCAACATTAACTCCATTTCCATGACAAATGCGGAAGTATCCCACGGCAGAGAAGGCGGATTGGCCAGCGTCAACAAAAATATGGAGTTGATTATTAATAGATATTTGCAAATTTGGCGAATAGCATCTTCTTATTTGAAAATACTTCACTTGCTGGAACTCACTCCACCATGCATTCCATTTCATCTCGATATCAGGAGGAATTGGGTCATCCCAATCGAGACTGTACTTCCAGGTGTTTTGTACCAAAATCTTTGAGAATAAAAGGAAATCCGCAAGTAAGCCATATGGATCGAAAACGGCCATTATAATTCCCAAAAGCTCCCTTTTTGTTGGGGCCCGCATTCCTTTTATTACTTGTTGTGGGATTCTTTTTCATTTTCTTTTCAATATTAAGAAGCCGTATTTCTGCCATGGCATAGCTGTTAGGAAGAGTAGGAGGGAAATTTTTCCAAAGCAATCCAGTTTCAAAATGCTTACCAATTCGACGAGTCGTTTCCTCCATGATCCGTCTAGCCTTTGCGTCATCTGTCGACTCCAACATACAAGGTGTAGCATTAATTCCGAAGTTGTCTGTCGCGAAGAATTCGGAAACTATTTGATGTAACTCGTTCAATGAATGGTTCTCACGTATGTGATGGACGGCAGGATATGATGAATTTATTTTAGATGTTGGACCATAAACAACCCAACCCAATTTCGTTTTGGCGGCGATTGGTGATGACACATCAGATTGAATAGTTGTTGTAGAAACTCCCAAAATGGACATGATCCAACCCAATAAGCATTACTGGCTTAATGTTGTTATAGTCGTCCAAAGGAACCACTGCCAAATGTTCAAAATCTGATTTTATTAATGTTTGAGTTGTCAGATCCAAATGTTTAATCGTCCTTATGTTCTTCATGCCAAATCGAGTACACTGTCCGCGTCCTTCAATCTCCAAACTGACTCTTGATGTTTTTTCTGTCATAGTTTTTTGGCCATACCATTGTAATGTCAATGTCTCATGTGGGCCCTTGAGACCAAGTTTGGTGGCTACATGTTCTTCTAGTAGTGTGATGGCGGATCCTTCATCGATCATAACATAAACATCAACTTTACCATTAGGTCTGAATAAGGTCACTGGCGCAATTTTAAACGATTGGCTGCTATTTCTTGTAGTTGAGCGACGACACAGATGTACAGCATCGTTTGTGTGGGACTCCTCGTGTAAGATTCGGTGGTGATTACGGCGGCAACCATTTATTTCACATGTCCTTTCAGCTCTGCAATTCAGAGATCCATGTCCTTTACATAAACAAGAGAAGCATAATTGCTGGCTTTTGACTCGTATCCAGCGGCCTTGAACTGTTAATGCTTTAAAATCCTTGCAATCGACAATTTTATGCTCTCCTCCACATTGAAAACATTTGATTTCTCTTTTCGGTGCATTTTCATCTACGGGCATGACTCGACGGGGCGGTGGTGAACTATTCTTCGGCATGGTTTGTCCCGATGGCGGCATTAGGCAAACAATTCTGGCGAGGTCACTTAACCACGCAGAAAATGTTCAACTGTGGGGAACGGGTTGATGGTGATAGCATGCTTTGCCCAATCAAACTGTTTATTTAGTGGCAATTTTAATACTAGTTTTTCCAAGAGGGATGGATTGCACAGGTGCTGTTCACATTTTGCAGACTTTAAAAACGCGACTATGTTGCGGACTCTCGTAGAAAATAGTATGAGCTGATCCAATTTCGATTCAGTAATTGCAGGGAATTGCTCCACCTTATTTATCTGACATCTTTCCAACAAATCTGATCTCCCGAATCGAAATCCAAGCTCCTCAATTGCATTCGACACATCACTCGGATAAATTAGCATTGACTCCACTGCCTCCTTGGCTGGACCCAGCAAACATTTTTGTAGGCGCATTCAATTTTGTATGTTGTTGTATCCGAAGGCCTGAGTGGTGTCATTATAACTGGCAAGGAACAAAGGCCGTTCCTCGGTTTTACCAGAGAATGTGGGCAAATCGTACAGTCGAGTCTCATGTTGAGGGTGTAAAATATTGTTGTTACCACTAGGTGCTACTGGCAGTGATGAATTGGTGTGGTTATTGTCACATAATTCCGGCGACGACACCATCGTTATTGGCGATGGCCCTGGTGATGGCATACTCACCCCTAAATCTAACACCGATCTCTACTGCTGTTCACGGGATGACTCATTCGGCAAGACATTATTTACTCTTTTTCGAAGATTCAGAATATCCCTCTGGCTATCGGCAGTGTTGTTACGCAGCTCCTCAACTGTAACTTTTAGTGCATTTAAGCTATTGACCAACAAAGAAACCATTTCATTGTCAAGAGTATGTGTCGCGGATGGCAACGGAGGCGTTTCTTCAGCAGTCGGCATTACTGCCTTGTCCATAATATCTTCGTCACTCGACGACTCACTATTACCTTTCGATGCTCCGTAAATTATAATTCTTTTTCGACATTTATAATTCCGTAGACGAACACAAAATTAATCTTGAACTTTCACGAATCTCTCTCTTCAAAAAAATATTTCAACCCCTATTTGAGTTGTGTTGTCTCTATCTTTCGCGAAGCAGATACACAAAATAAAGAAAACTGTTGCGGCGGCTTGGGCAGCTGAAAAATAAATGAGACAACCCAAAAACAAAACATATGTGAAGGCTACAATCCACTGTGCGGATCGTTGAATACCCTATCCCATCCTATCTGTAAAACTAAAATCCTGAACAAGTGGACATGGCTAAAAACACGATGTGGATAAAATAAAGAAAAGGACATGGTGACAACAAATTCTTCAGACTGCTTATAAAAAACTTTTACGGTTCTACAAAAGACAAGGTTTTCTCCTGCATATGTTATGGGGAAGTGTATAAAAATGGTTTTTATATAAAAACGACCCAAAAAGAGGGCGTGGGTTAAAATGGTCTATTGACGAAATGTTCATATTTATATTACTAATGATTCTGCATCAAAAGTTTTTTAGAAAATTTTAAAATTTGACCGAAAACCAAATTTCATTATACTAGCTCAAAATTTAAGGCCTAAAAATCGGTGACGTACAGACGGACGGACGGACGGACGGACAGACTTAATCGACTCAGCTAGCGATTCTGAGTCGATCCATATATGTACTTTGAGGTATATGTAGCAAAATTATTTCTCTATGTTACAAACTTAGTATCAAAACTAATATACCCCTATGGGATAGGGTGTAAAAATTTTTGAAATCCGCCCACTGCCACGCCCCTTTTTAGAAAAACGTATTTTTTGGCCAAACCATAAGGAATTTGGAAAAACTTCGTTCATATAAAGTTTTTTGCCACGCCCACTTTTTGGGGGCGTTTTTTTTATAAAAAAATATTTTTTGGTCAAATTTTAAAATTTTCGAAAAAAATTTTGATTCACAATCATTGGCAGTAATAATACCAAGATTTTAACCCATGCCCACTTTTTGGGGACGTTTTCTTACAAAAACCATTCGTATGCCCTATCCCAAGGCATATGCAAAGAAAAACTTTGTTTTCTGTCGAACCATAAAAGAATTTGATAAACCTTCGGAACAATATGTTGTAACAACGTCATTTTCAATACTTTATGACCATAAAGACCATATTTTGGGGATATCAATTTTAAGGATGGGATGGGATAGGGTATTAAACGATCCGCTGTAACCTTATCATATGTTTATATCTATTTTTTCTGTTTCTTTATTGTGTTTTGTGTGTGGCTGCTTTGGCGACTGAAGACTGAACGATAACTAAGCGCAAAGGCCGTGAATGGTCCACCCTAAGCGAGTTTTGGCAGCCACTGGTTCATCCATCTTTCCTTCTCTGCAGCTTAGTGGTAGCCCCAGCTTCCAATTATTGAGTCCAATAAGCAATCGAGGGGCCGCGTTTGAATAAGAAGCTATAGGAAGATCACTTAAATGTCTGTATCGCTTCTGTAACTTCTTTGCGTCCAGGGATTGAAGTGGAAGCTGGAGGCTTTTTACGGTATGCACGTTCTGTAAAGGGAACATCTTTCTGCTATCACCAGTACTGGATATGCGAAGACTCATCACTCTTTAGTCATTTTCATACCTGTGGGTATTAGCGGTCCATTTAATGCACAATTCAGTTTAGCTGCCAATTCTTCGTCCATTGGGCCTGCGCACACGAGTATGCTTCAACCGTAGTCATTATGGTTACTTTCCAAACACACACGGGAATATGTTCAACCGGTTGAATTTTGTGTAATATACCAAGCTTTATATGTATGTGTAATTCGATTAACACCGAACTAGCCGCCGTATTTTTTTTTAATACCACAACTGTCAGAAACGCATACATGTGTTGGTAGATTCAACCTCTTCAACCACTTAATTTTGGGTGAAAAATTGCTCTCCAATGCCTCTCAAACTGTGCTCCCTCCTCACCCGTCCCACCAACAAACATGACGTTCAACCGGGTGAAGCATACTTTTAGTATTTTTTTTAGTATACATAGTTTGCGATCGCGCACAACATCCAATTTCGACGCATGACTCAAATGGGTGAATTTAGCACACTTGTCCATGGAAGCGCAGTTCCCTTTGCATATCATACATTTATGCTTCATAGATTTGTCCATTTGTGGAGAGGCCGAATGGCTGCTGCTACTTGGTACCGCTTCAGTGTGGGTGTGAAGAAACCCCTTTTCCTTTTTGCATGGTCCAGAAGCCTTATTTCCTGCTGTTTTGACTATAGAGCTTGGGCCAATAACGCAATTAGCCGCCACTGCAATATGGTATATCCAAACGCTGAACTCAGATAGAGTGCAGACTATCAAAGTCTGTTTATATAATCCCCAGTTGAGCTGAATCGCTGAGGGTAGCTTTTCAACGAGTTCCTGCAAAAGGGTAGGGTTGTTCAGATGCGTAGCAAGACCAGCTGCCTCAATCGCGGCGCGACACGACCAGTCCCAACAGTAGCTTCGGAGCGTTCTGGTGTGTAATGGTTTTTTGACTTGTTGTTTGTCAGAAGTGCACACCGCACAGATAAAGTCTTGGGTGTCGATAGCCTCATCCACTCCTGCACACACGAAATGATACCATAGATCGCACTTGTCACATTCCACCATGTTGTCGTAGGAATCGGAAGCATTGCACAATTGGCAATTGTATTCCTTTACTGGATTTACCGAAGGCTCCATTGGAATTGTTTTTTCGTTGAGACACAAAATAAATTTGTAATAATGTTGCGTTATTGCCGCAACATCCATAATTTCGAAAGACGGCAATCACAAGAGGCCTGCAAAACCTTCCTTTGCAGAACGCGTGTCCTTTAACCTTTCGATTAACACCATACAATCAGCATATACTCTCGAAGATCAATGTTTTGATGAAGATTGCAGACAGGTGGTCGCAACTTCGGTTTAGAAGGGAAGTACACTGACTTTTCAAAATGAAGAAGTAAAGGAAAACGGGTGATCGAAGATGAAGAAATGTGCCACACTCCATTGAATGAAGTTTGTTACAAGTCCGGACATAATACTGTGGAGATGAACAAGGAAAGATCGTAGTTGAGACACAGTCGAAGCTGAAAATATGGAAGAACCACTTCTGGAGACTGTTAAATCGCGACGACGGCAGAACCAACTATTCATTATTGGCGACGACAGCGAAAACTACTATGCGCCCGACTTAAATGAAGTGAGGATAGCAATATTCAAACTAAAGCTCAACAAGGCTGCTGGCAATAACAGCCTTCCTGCCAAGCTAGATAAAAACGGTGGAGATGATTTGGTAATAAAACATACGCCAACTCATTACCAAGTGTGGTATGATGAAAGTGTGCCTAATGAATAGAACATCACCATCGTTTGTTCGATCCACAAAAATGAGACCCTCTGAACAACCTGATCGGCATTTATTTTGCATTTTTAGATCAGGAGTCCACAGCTGATCGAATATTCACACTGCGACAGATCCTGGAAAAACCCATGATGTCCGAATCGATACCCACCACCTATTTATACATTTTAAAAAAGCATTAGACGAACTATACAGGCAATCCGTCCGTCTGTGCAAGATTACAATGGGTCGGCAACGTCCTCACCGAAACATGTAGACAAGGTGACGCATTATCGTGTTACTTCTCTAATATACTTCTTGAGAGGATTGTGCAAAACTCCCGAGCAAACACCAGAGTCACAATCCACAATAATTCTGTGTAACTACTAGCATACCACGAAATCTTGACATCATTGGTTGGACTCAACGTGATTTAACATCCACGTTTGATAATATAGAGAAGCACAGAAATACAGTCCATGATAAACATCCCTTATCGTCCTCCGTCATAAGACTTAAAGCCAATCCCGATTGCTGCGCATAAACACTAAAATGTGTTTGTATCATTTCTTTTTATTAATCTGATTATATAGTAAATTAAGTTCTTACATTAAAGTTTAGTTATTTTTTTGTTTAATATTTCCAATCGTAATTATCATTATCGGTTCGTCTACCATTTATAGCATTTACACACATTTATTCCGTTTATATGTATAGATATATATGTATATATTTCTTTACATTCAATGTTTAAATTTATTTTTTGTTCACTCGTTTTAAACTTAAAAACTACTTCTTACTGCCTTAGTGAATATATTTATGTACTTGCTGTCGTCTGCGTCTTAAAAACGGTTTTTAGTCAACTGGGCGTACGCGCGATTAATAAGTGCCTCACTGATGTCTTATCATTTGTAATAATACAAAAAATCATTAAAATACACTAAGTTAATCAAATTAAAAAAAAAGAAAATCTGTATTTACATAATAAACATTAATAAATAAATATCTAATAACTTGGCGGGTGGGAGGAGGAGTCAACATAATGGTGAGTTACAAGAAGAATAGGGGTTATCATACACTTAAATGGGAAAGACCCGTTTGGATCTACTCGTGTGAATTATGTAGCTGCAGCAACATCTATGTACACATTTTATTTTCTATTCTGTTTCAATAAAGTGTTTTTGTAGCTACCTAGGGTTAGTTAGTTTTTAAATCAAAATGTTGTTCTTCACTAAAAAAAATACATCTGTACATTTAAAAAAAAAATATATAAAAACTAATATCCTCGATGAGAATTTTTAAAAAATGTATCTTTATCTTTATCAACAAAAAAAACATATATTTACAAACATATTAATTTTTTTAAAAGAGAGTTGCTTTTGTGTGTGTGTATTTGTTTAATTTTAAGGGAACTTAAAGCATTGTCTTGTCAAGCCACCACGTTTTCACGTTTGGCTTTCATTTGTTAAACCTAATTTACGACTATCGTTAATTTTTTTTTTGCAGTGATAGAGAGAGAGAGAGAAAGTGCTGGGGAATTAGATTCATGATGATGATGATGCGTCCATAGCTTCGGAGTGTTTCTCGCAATATGTCTTGAAGTCTCTCTCGTTCAGATCCCAATTGCAGAGTCGCGCACAGGGTATATGCGCCTTTTCACCACAGCCACGCTGAAGGCAGCATACCATCGCACCTTTTTGCGTACACAAATTGCAGGTGTGATGTGTGCTGCTCCACACCGAACTCTCTAGGCCAACTATTCGAGCGCCCACTAAGAACACACCGGGCGCCCAAACCGTACAGTCTTCGTGCAGCCACACTTCAAAGCTGGCGTCGGACACTTTAGACATGCCGAAGAATAGGTCCTCTGGCAATTTGTAATTGGCTACAGATGTCTGCGATTCCGAAAGCCTTTTCTTCTTTTTGTTCTGCAAACAGAAAACAGAAAACTGAATTATTGGGTATTCCATAGAAAAGGGGGACTACTTACATTGAGATTGGCTGCATTTGAATGCGACGACGGCACAACTGGCATCGAATATGGCGTCTTTTGGAACATTTCACTCTTCTTCCTTCGGCTGACGAAATCACAGTCAACATCGTCTTTTTCCGCCGCCTCAAACTCCGCACATTTGCTAGTTATAATGTACGGGCCGAATAGATCGCCCAAACCGAATTTGTGGGGTCCCTTCTTGCAGAAGACACACATCCACGTGGCATCGGCTGTGTCCGCATCATACTTGTTGCCCAGTGTGCTCATATGAATGCCACGGATTTTACTTCGATCCACATGGGTGTTGGGGCCCTTCTTTACTTTGTTCACCTTCTCGGGATCATCTTCCGCAATTGGAGCGTTTATAACGTTGATTGTACCGTCTGGCTTGACCAGCACATATGGACCCTTGTACTTGGACTCGGCAACGATTGCGGCTGCAGATGTATCTTCGACTTTGGCTGCCGACGATTTGGAACAACTCGCTCCAGCACCACCACTACCGACACTGTTTCCGCCACCTTTTGACTTGTTACCTTGCGCTGTAGATGATTTACTTGTACTCGCTGATGAAGCAGTCACCCGGCTTTTTTGCTTCTTTTTCATGGGCTTCTTCGTTAGACGCGCCTTCTTCTTGACTGGACCTGGTTCACTCTTAGGCGTGGAATGTAAACGTTTCTGTATGGCATTCGATGTGGATGCAATCACACTCAGAGGCTTATGCTCCGAGTCTTCGTCGTCATCGTCGTAGTCTTTAATATTTTTTTTTGGCAATGCAAGCGCTAGACTCAAATCCGTTGTGACTTCACTTATTGTTGTGTCGTTGGCAGGTGCCGCGCTCTCAGGTTGTTGTGGTTCGTCTTCAATTCCCGCAAACATTTCTTCCAGTTTATATTCAACCTAAAAATAAGAAAGTGTCAGCGTTATTGAAAAAAAGAAGAAATGGAAACTAGATCAGGAAAAACATGTACCTCTTCAAAAGTACTTTTCGCCATGTCGGTCTTATTGTCTGGTGATGATTTCTTCTCCTCAGTGTCTTCTGCTTTTTCAACCACTACCTCCGCGGGTGGTGGTCTGGGCGATGATGATGATGCCACAGCTGTGGCATAGGTAGGTTTCTGACTAGTCCCACTCGCTGAAATGGGATCGGACGTTTCGAGAATACTTTTCAAACAATCTTCTGATTTGGAAGACATGTCGCCGGAAAGCTGCTCAGCAGCGGCGTCTGGCGTTCGAATGTCTTGCTTGTGAAAACTGCCTTCCATCTCCTCGTCATCGTTCAGAATTATGACAGGGCTGGATGGGATCTTTTTATTGTTGTTGCCATTGCTGGTTGGTTCTTGGGAACAGCTATTACTGCTGCTACTCTGGGCAATCATCTCAGCGATCTTGTCTATTGTCTCGACATCGTCCGAATCACTTCTGTTTAATTGGCTGTTGTTAGGCAGATCTGACTGGTTCAGATTGTCATCGCTCTCCGTGCTGGAACGTATATCGATTATGTTGTTATCACTTGTGGTCTGCAGTTGTTCTGCTACTGTCAATGTTGCTACTGTTGCAGGTGACGGAGTCTTTGGCACTGGCGCTGCTGTTGGTTCGTCATGTTGGCTGTTTCTCTGTTCACTGTAGGATGTATTCTCCAACTGCTGCTGTTGTTGTATTGAAGTACGTTCCAGTTGTGCCAAGCCATTTGAAACTTCAGCGATTGTAGGGAGGAGTTGCGGAGGTGTCTGTTTTTCGGGTTGAGCTGCTTGTTCACCTAGAGATATATTTTCGTCTGTTTCGCTGTCGTGGGACATACGAACGGTTTTATTCGGCTTTCGCTTTCGTCTTGTTCGCGAACCACTCGAATCGACAGAGTCTTCATTGGAAGTCACATTGGCTGGCGAGTCGTTTGTCGACAGACTGTTGCAGGAGTTCTCTGTCACCGTTGACGCTGTTGTCAGATCGGTACCACACTTTGGTGGTAAACAGCTGCCACTGGTCGTAGATTCTGTAAGCATGTGATTGAGGGGAGTATTGAAATTGGTTAGTTGAGTGAGTCGACTGTTGTCGGGGGAGTTTGGTCCATTGCTACTGCAAGAGAACTGCTGCTGTAGTTGCTGTTGCAGTTGGATTTGTTGCTGGGTGGGAGGTGGTGAAACTGAAAGTAAGTAATAATGTTAGGTATTGCGGTGAATTGCATGGTTTCAGTTTTTCTTACTTTTCTTAGGTGAGTTTAGGATCAATTTATTTGATAAATTTGTATATGTGCACTCCTTAACCAGTTCTACTGGTTTTGTTAGGTTTGATTGAATCTGAAATCAGAAGGCAAATAAACACAGATTTAACCACCATCAGAATATTAACCATGTAACATTGGTTTGTTATGTTTTGAAGCAACCTTACTCGTTTAAGCTAAACGAGATGTAAAGACTGATTGAAGGAGATGATGCAGACTATAGCTCACGAACACGATGTCTTTCGGTTATTTGTCGTATTCGATATGTCTAGCCTCGTTTAATTGCTTCGTTTTTATTGCGATCTTCAGCAGCGTCAAGTCAACGTAATTGCGTGCACTTTTTGGGACTCTAAGATTCAATGTGTCCCTGGATTCAACACTTAAACAAAGTTATACACCTAACCAATTGTTAGCTTAACTTTCCAGGAATTTCTGGTGGATGGATTCGTGCAAGATGCTCTAAGTCGAAAATTAAGACAAGTGCTTTTTATTCTACGGTGATATTTAATAACTCAATTATAAAGACACAGTGAAAATTACCCCGGTCACTTTAATGTAAAAAAATACATCGTCAAGAGATGACGTCGAGTATCCTGCTTACGAGAAGGAGCTATCATCAATCCTACACAAACTGTGAGACCTACGTCCGAACATTCTCGGTACAACAGCAATCGCCTTAAGGCATCTGTTGAAAAATCCCTTTGAAATTTACCATGCGGCGGCCATCTTTGAAAAACTTTCCACGAACGACCAAGAATTTGAGGCAAGAATTTGCACCCACTTGGAGGAAGAGTTTAGTGCGGTATTTCGGTTAAAAATATTAGTAGACCCTATGTCAACAAACAAGCAAGACAATAAATAAATATGAGTACTCTTTATGCAAAGTAAACTGAGCCCAGTAACAAGAAAATACTTTTCAGTCCTAAAGACAATAGACTTGTTCCCTCTGGGGATATATGCAAGCAACAGTTTACGGGAAAAAAACTCAAAGTATCTTGCAGAAAGAAAAGTGGTGGACATTTTGTTTACACACTTGGTTTAGATGAGGAGAACCAATCTTCTACAGATCTAATACTTTTCTCCTGGTTGTAGATATAATAGTTGTACAGGGCGGATCACTTGTCGATGGCGAATTATGAATGTTGATAAAGAAAAATGGCTGTTTGTTGTCTCAAAGAATAATTAAATTGAGCATTGATGTACTCCAGTATTTGTAGAGAATCTTACTTATTTGCAAGAGTGAACCTGGGCTTTAAATAACATGCGTTTAGTGCATAAAATGCTCATTTCATGTACCTCGGTTTCCACTTATGGCCACTGCGATTGGGAGTATTTGAATCCAATCACTCTACATGCCTTAGCCATCTTAAACAACGCGTAGTTGTTAAATCAGGTCTGGAAGTACAATTCATGGTTGCAATTAAGGCCAACATTTTTTTGTGGGTCTTCTGCATAATCAAGAACGTTGATAAAATGATTCGTCGCCTTGTTAAAATCCTTTTTCTGTTTTTAAATATTTCGTTGCCACACTTGATGGATCATACACAGACGGACGAGTTTGGGAGATATACCAAAACTAGAAATGGCAAAGGTCTGGATGCTGTCTTGCGATGCAGTATATTCTCACAGTTGTTTTGGTGTATTACCTTGACTGCAACAAGAATATGGTTCGAGTTGATGTTAGCTGTTTGTTGACCGACTGTTGGATAAAGAATGCCATATTCCCTTATATATGTTAAGGCGAGGAAATCCTGTGCTGGCTGTGGTGGCATTTTGTTCCAAAGCGATGTCAATCAGCCAAAGTTCGTTGCCAGTTGTCAATAAATGGGACATATAGCTCAGCAGGTCTCAAGTTCAGTATCTATCACTTATGAATAAATTTGTTTTTTAGTGTGGATACATTTCTACATTACAATTGGATGTAAGGATAAGGATAATAAAGCTATCGGTCTGTAGTTTTAAAGCATGTTGCTTTGCCCTTTTTTGGCAATCATATACAGAGAACAGGCGCTAGTTCAAGTGCTTGAGAGCAGTATGGAGAATCACATCAAAATTGCCTTCAGTTCAAATTGTTGAAATGGTATGTTGATCATCAGTGAGTGTAGCTGCACGGACGGATTTGTTGAAGATAATGCCTTACATATTTACACCTGCCCTACGCCCAATATGTTCCAGTATGATCGTCTCCTTGTCATAATCCGGTAAATGTTAGGTAATATCCAAATAAGCTGTTTCCAAACAGAACATTGGCAACTTCCATATTTAAAAAGTTCTGCTGGTAATCCAGAATTGGCTGCCTCTTATTCTTCAGCCTTATTATGGCTGCCCTAACTTCTTCAATACTGGGGCAGAGTGTTACCTCTTCGTTGATTAACAATAACAATAAAGCAGCTGTTGGAAATGCAGCCTGAATACATCTATAATTCTCTGCGCGTCTGTGACTAGGTTGCCATTATTGTTTCGTAGAGTTGAAGGATGTTCTTCTTGTCAATTTCCCTGAGCTGGGACACTGCGTGTTATTTGTTTCTAAGCAGGATTTTCTTTCTTCTTTTCTTTCTGCATCACTCGATACTCTTCCGATATAGAATGAGGGGAGTATAATGTCGATAAACTACTTCTCTGACCGGATGTTTCATACTTAGATGTTTTGGTCACGTAGCACGCCCCCAGATCGATATCCGAGACGTGCTATTGATGCTGTAATGTCAGATAAACGAATTTGTTTTGATGGTTTGACCAAATTCATGATCTATGCCATTCTCGTCTAGGAATAGCTCCTGATGATTTGGAGTCGATGGCAGGACACATCAAAGCATACAAGTCTTTTTTAGATATATTCTAGGTTAGACCTAGATATGGTGTTTGATGATATGAAGTCGATAGTAGATCAATAGTAGCATGCCTGCATTAAAGGAGTAGACCTGTAATGGGTGCTTTTATAATCCAAAGTAGTGGAATCTGGCCAATCTGGGAATAGAAATTTATACTTTATCGAATTTCATGTGTCCCTCATGCGACTTAACATCGTGACCTTTTGAAAAAATTAATAATTTTCATAATTCTTTTTGGGACTTTCATAAAAAATCGTCGCATGTTCATAAGCTAACCTGAAGCCCTAATATAAATGACCACACCAAAGGTCACTCTCAAACCGTTTCTCTCGAAATCCACTACAAACACACATTCTTCATTGTGCTTTCCATGCTTCGTCCTGATAAACAAAAAAAAAAATAAGCAACTAATCAAACAGCAGGTACTTACATCATTTTCACAGGTTCTGTTAGTCATCTTGGCGTAGTCATCGTTTATCCTATCCGTATCTCGAATATACAGGCCACATGCTTGTTGCTGCATATCCACGTCGTTCCCATTCGTCAGCAAGTACTTTGACAACGGCGGTGGCGGTGCGGGAGGTGCAGCCGAACTTATCGATTGCGTATGATGTACATTCGAGTTTGTCGATAAATTATGACTGCAAATCGAATACAGAAATCAATTAACTAACAATAAGCCACAGCGCTTAACCACTTTGCTTTGCTAAAATGGTATGGCGACGGCGACGGCACTTACATGGGGAAATTATTTTGTGAATGGGAGGGTGGTGGCGGTGGTGGTGGTTTATGACCAAACTCTGGTGGCACCGAAGCTGATAAACCTTTAGTTAGCGGGGAACTACTATTCCGATTCGATTGCAATGACAAATCCATCGAATCGAACGGGGAGGGACCTCTGACGAACGGCGGCAGCAAAGGGTTCAACTGGTCTAGCTTTAATTTTATAAAAACAAAAATAAAATAGATCATTGTACGTCACATTAGAAATGGTTGCCAACACTAGTTGTCTATGAGAACGAGTTAAAATTGGGAATACGCGGGTTTAAAGCTACTGCGGCAATCATGCTTGGATTATTCAAAATTAGTTGGGCGCAATTTTTTTTACAAACGCCGGTCTATATGATACCAAAAGTAAGCGCTTTTCAATTATCATTACACGTTTATGCTCTGATGTTTTTTAGACACAAGATTTCATGCAAAATAAAAATCAAGGAAGGTATGTTAAAACAACATCTATTGGACGCAAATTACTACATAAAGAGAGAGAGAGTGTGGGGAGTGTAGTGCAGGCAGGAAACGGGCAATGCAAGTTGAATATACAAATAGTTTTTTTTTTTTTTTTTTTTTTGAATTACATTTTTGTGGTTAGCCGATATAAAATTGTAAAGGGACTCCGGCGGCGTAGGAGTATGCCAAGCTAATGGTGAACGAACCATCGGCCTTTCATTAGACATGTGTGCCAATTGTGGTTGCCTTGGAATGTAAGACGGTATCTATAAACGGATATTTTTGTTTTATTAGCAAGAAATACACAAAATTTAATTATTTCTTTAGAGAAAAGAAATGGAAATATGTTTAAGGGTTATCGATGTTAATCAATGTTTGGATGCGTTTGGAGGATACGCTTGAGTTACCTGAAGTGGATTCCATGATGAATTCTGCGGCTGACTCAGGTGATGTGGATTATTCCCAGACATGGTGGTGTTTTTGCTTAGCGTTTTCTTCTTTAGAAGTAGGGACAGTCTTGGCTGCAACTCTCAGGTGCTATTCGGATCTGGAGAGACAAAAAAGTGATTGGTTGTTGTAAGTGATGGTGATCGAAGGAAAAAGAATAATTTTTGTTATGCAACTGGGTAAGCATGCAGCAATTGCGGTCGTTACATTAGATGGGGCGTGCGTCATCAGTACGAAAAAGGCCTCGATTTTTGCACAACAATTCATATTCATAATGCATAATAACAAATGCTTTTACTCACATGATTTGTCAGATCAAGGAAATTGAACCCAAACCATTTATGCAGCAGTTCATCAAACTGCCCAACTGAGCTCTTAATACACAGCTTTCCTCACTGTCGGAAATCGGAAATCAACAAAAATGACAAAATCTCATAAAACCCAGCGATAAAGCTCGGGTACTTAGGCTGCGGTTATAGCTATTATTGATAACCATTATTTGAAATTTTTTTTTACTCATTGCGGTTTTTTTATAAATTCAACCATTGGCGAGTTGATGTCAAAACAAAGCTTATCAATTTTAGAACATGATTATCCAAACATATTTTAATTATACCCTATCCTTATAGGGGTATATTAGTTTTGATACATAGTTTGTAACTTAGAGAAATAATTTAGCTAGATATACCTCAAAGTATATGGATCGACTCAGTTGCTTAGTCGATTTAGCCATGTCTGTCCGTCGTTCCGTCCGTCCGTACGTCATCAGTTGTTGGGCCTTACATTTTGAGCAAGAATTATGAAATTTGGTGCACATGCTCTTTTCTGCTCCCAGCAGAACAAGTGAAAACATTTTTGAAATCCGCCCACTGCCACGCCCCCTTTTTAGAAAAACGTAGTTTTTGTCCAAACCGTAAGGATTTTTTTAAAAAAAAAGTTTTTCTGGGCGTTTTTAGTAAAAAAACGTTTGTCGGTACATTTGTAAAATATTTGAAAAAAATTTTGATGCAGGATCATTGGTAATGATAATATAAACATTTCGTCCCTAGATTATTTTAAATCACGCCCACTTTTTGGGGGCGTTTTCTAACAAAAACCGTTTGTATACCCTACCCATAGCATATGCAGGAGAAAAACGATGTTTTTTGTCAAACAACAAAAGATTCTGATAAGCTGTTTGAACAATATGTTGTGACAATGTCATTTTCTATATTATAGCTATCATTGAAAAACATCATTAAACATTTTCTTTTACTTGCGGTTTTTTTTATAAATTCAATCATTGGCGAATTGGTGTCAAAACAAAGCTTATGAATTTTAGAACATGATTATGCAAACATTTTTTTACTTTTTAATCGCAGAAAATCACTTTTTATTTTTCACTGATCATGATTTATTTTTGTGAAGTAATGTTTGTCGTTTCATTCCATTATGTTTTGTGTACCAATGAAGTTGTTCAATGATACCTGTAACCGAGGGCTTGAGGCCCTGTTTCAATTCAACAGAGCGATGATTAACAATGACCCAACCTTTGCAAAAGGTTTTCAAGACCATAAAAGCCTGAATGAGACATTTTATACCAAACGTATGGTGGGTGCACGAATGGGTAGTACCAAAGAGTATACTCACTTGATAGAATTTCTATAGAATAAATAGAATTTGTTCTGTCGGCAAACTCATCTCATGGGCTCATCTCAACATTTATGCGTACTCTATGTGATGCGTACTCTATGTAGTTCTATACTCTTTGGTCGTACGCAACTCTTTCTTCACAGTGAGTTGGACGTTTTTCATATTTATATATAAATATATAAATAATGTCGAAGTGTGATTATAGGAACTTTTATTCCTGAATTTGAAGGAATTTTAATTTCCAGTTATTGGCCAAAACTGAAAAAAATATGTTCAGAACTATTTGGGCTAAAACTAAATTTGTGGAATCGTTACAAACAATAATAGTAATACAGTTATTCAATTATTTCATTCAATTTGACCAAATAATTTGGGAGAAACTGACAATTTTCCTTATATGGCCTGAATCCAAATCATTTATATGGATTTTCTCGAAAAAAAAAAAACTGGGTATGTAGTTTTGTTGGAACTAATATACTTACAGCATGTGTTAAGTCTAATCAAAATCGTTAGAGTCATTTTCGAGAAAATTAACGTTATGTGTAATTTTTATATTTAAATATGTTAGGTACCGGTAATAAAATGACTAAAAGTAAAAAAAAACATATGAGAGGCTACAATCTGCTATGCGGATCGTTGAATACCCTATCCCATCCCATCCTTTAAATTAACATCCTCAAAATATAGGCCTTATGGCGATGAAATACAGAAAATGACATTGTCACAATATATTGCTCAGACAGTTTCTCAAAATCTTTTGTGGTTCGACAAAAAACAACGTATTTCTATTGCTAATGCCTTGGGATGGGGTATACAAATTTTTTTTTGTAAGAAAACGCCCCCAAAATGTGGGCGTAGGTGAAAATGATCTTTGGACAAAATGTTTATATTACTATTGCGGAAGTATTTGCATCAAAATTTTTTTCGAAAGTTTGAAAAATTTGGACAAAAAGCGTTTTTTACTAAAAACGCCCCCAAAAAGTGGGCGTGGAAAAAAACTTTGTATGAACGAAATATAGATATTAGGATTGTCTAAATATGCTGCTCAGACACTTTTTTGAAATTCCTTACGGTTTGGCCAAAAAATAAGTTTTTCTAAAAAGGGGGCGTGGCAGTGGGCGGATTTCAAAAAGTTTTACACTTGTTCTGGTGGCACGGGCGAGGATCCTATATACCAAATTTCATTATCCTAGCTCAAAATTTAAGGCCCAAAAATCGGTGACGAACAGACAGACGGACGGACAGACAGACATGGCTAATTCGACTCAGCTAGCGATTCTGAGTCGTTCCATATACTTTGAGGTATATGTAGCAAAATTATTTCTCTATGTTACAAACTAAGTATCAAAACTAATATACCCCCCTATGGGATAGGGTATAAAAATATGGTGGGGTGCAAAACTGGGTCGTACGCAACATTCTCTTTGACATGGAGTTATGCGTAAGATCCAGAACGTTTATTCCGGAATTTCGAAGGAATAATAATGATTTTCTGTTTTTGGCCAAAACTGAAAATTTCGTTTAGGTATAGTTCTACTAAAACGTTTTATGTGGATTTCTTGCAAACGACTCGACTATCCTCGATTGAACCATCAGATTTGGCAGCATACAACATTGAACTTGACGTTTAAAACAAAAAAAAAAATCACTCGATAGAAAATTGTTACCGTCTGCAGGCATTTTATTCGAAAATAATTAAATGAGTTTCAGTAAACATTCTTTACAAAATCAATTTTACAATTTGTCGATGTTATTCATTTTTTTAACATAAGTTTGGATCGATTCAGAATCGCTAGCTGAGTCGATTAAGCCATGTCTGTCTGTCTGTCCGTCCGTCCGTCTGTGTGTCACCGATTTTTGAGCCTTAAATTTTGAGCTAGAGTGTTGAAATTTGGTATATAGACTCTCTGGCTGACGAAGCAGAACAAGTGTAAAAATTTTTGAAATCCGCCCACTGCCACGCCCCCTTTTAGAAAATCGTAGTTTTAAGCCAAACCGTAAGGAACTTCAAAATAGTGTCTGAGGAACATATTTAGAAAATCCTAATACATAGCTGTATTTCGTTCATACAAAGTTTTTTTTTGCCACGCCCACTTTTTGGGTGCTTTTTTAGTAAAAAACGCTTTGTGTCCAAATTTTAAAAAGTTCGAGAAAACTTTTGATGCAAATATTTCCGTAATGATAAAATAAACATTTTGTCCATATATCATTTTCACCTTCACCCACTTTTTTTGGGGGCGTTTTCTTACAAAAACCAATTGTATACCTTACCCCAAGGCATATGCAATAGAAAAACGTAGTTTTTGTCGAACCACAAAAGGTTTTGATAAACTGTCTGAACAATATGTTGCAATGTCATTTTCTGTATTTCATCGCCATAAAGCCTACATTTTGAGGATATTAATTTTAAGGATGGGATGGGATAGGGTATTCAATGATCGGCACAGCGGATTGTAGCCTTCTCATATGTTTTTATTTGAACTTGGAAAATGATTTACGAAAAACCTTTGTTTCGAGTTGCAGATCGATCAACAATCCTCGATTGTATCAAGTTACGTGCTGGCACCCCTGATTTGATGAAGAACCAGCAGATGTTTGCAGTAAAAATAAGGAGGAACAATGTAGGAGGGAAGAATACCGGCTGTTCAGAAAAAAGAAAAAAAGGGAGAGAAGTTCGTGATCGAAGATATATAAATCTTCATACCTTTTACTAAAGTGCAAACGTCAAAGACAGGTTTACAAGGCTTAAACAGAATCCTATCGAGATGAACGTGGAAAATAGAATCAAACAATTTTAACAGTTAACTAAACGTTGACAATACAAATACAAATTTTTGGAAGTAACAGGCTCGTTAGTAGCCAGAGCCTAGCTTCCTCACAATCATTCAAGCGTGCGTGTGTACTTCTTGCACAATTGCGGGGCCTCCTCCTGCCACCGGCTAAGTTGAAATTTGATTTCCCAAATCATCACGTGAGGAGGACCAGTGGAAAAATCATTTAGGTGTTACTAAGGCTAGGAATCGAATCAAAACCTTCATCGCGCCATTGAGTTGCAATAAAAAACGCCAAGAAATTGGTAAAAAATTAAAATTTTATACAAATTTGCATTTTAATATTTTTATATTTTTAAGAAAGCACATAGCTATGCAAATCCAAATGAAGAACATATTCAACTAACGAAATAATATTAGTTTCCATCAATTAGGCAAACATAGTCAACCAAATAACAAAAGCCACAAAGAATGCTCACAACGAAAGGCTAACTACCAAACTTTTGTCATGTCAACGAGGCTCTCAAACATGTTGGTCAATGGAAAAGTAGTTAAAGCAGCAAGTGGAGAGGATGTGCACGTGTCCTAATAAATTGGAACTGGCTCTCCTGGTAGGGGGTTGTGCCGTCAGCGTAACTTTCTTACCACGTAAAAAACCGTCGGTTATGGACAGATAAAAGTATCAGAGAAGGGATCCCTCAAATGCTAACCAAACGAGGAACGAACACGAACACCGAGTTACTTTATTAAAGCTGTTACCAAAGGCTGCACATATTAAGATGCAGATTCGTTTGGGAGAGCCCAGAAACGCAAACACACTAAACAGTGATTGACTTTAATCCGATTAGTAATTGCCTGGCTATGGTCCGTACCTGGGCATCCTTTTGGATGGAGACTACAAATCCTGTCTGGAATACGATGTAAAAAAAACTTGGGGATTTCAATTCAAGAAATTGGAAAGAAATAAACTCCGGCGGATAGTTGGAAAGGACAGATTCCACGAAACAGATAACACTCTTTACCAATATCAACCCCCAGTGCATGGAGTACCGCAACATTATTAAAGATGAAGCCGATTCGACCATAGGCTGTCAGACACCCCCGAAAAAAATGTAATCCGGCATAATTTTTAGCAGTTACTAAATGGGCATAATGAGAGTGATTGGACAAGAAATACACGTTCCTTTTTTCCATGAAGAGATAACGCAGCCTCCCAATTTACAAGAAGTCAGCGCAGTCATCAAACAGATAACAAACAAAATATAATTCAGACAGTTCTAATAGATTACCAGTGGAACTCTTTAAACACGAATTTGTTGCAATGGAAATGCGCCAAAGCATCTACATTAACGAAGTCTGGATGGATGAAGCATGTTCAATGACCGGAATATTAGCTTCAAATTCAAATCGACTATCCATGTCCTGCGAAATGTGAAATAAATATATTTTTTGTTCTCAATAACATAAAAACGTTGATTTTAAGTAAATACATTTTGTTTACTAATTTATTATTGGAATGCCGTATGCTCACAATTTTTTACGTATGTGTATGAGTACAAGAAAATATTAATTTTAGTGGCGTATACGGCAAACTCATTTTGTAATCAATTTAAAATATTTTAAAAACTAAAAGTGTTTTAGAATAACTTTTAACATTTTTTGAAAAAGGATTTGCGTATGAATATCGTGTGAAAAAATTAAAAAAATCCCAGAGGTTGGTTTTTATGTAATAGGTTGCCAAAACTATAAATGTAATTTTTGAAAAACATTAAAATGACGTTTACGGCAACCCAATATTGGGGCGACGACATAATAAAGGAATATAGCCGCAGAGACCTTTGTATTCCCACGATTAAAGATGATATGAAAAATATTGCACGATAACACCACGATGCACCAAGGTCTTCTTCAGACAAAGTTATTGCGTCATCTTCAATGAATATACCCTTGGAATAAACGTAAGCCCGATAAGAACAAACAATTACAGAAAAAGAAGGAATTCTGACAGGAAAGTTACCTGCCAAATGTTTATAAACCGTGTTTTATTAAGTTTTCTCAGGTGTGATAACGCTCAAAGACATGGTGCTCTTAGAGCGTGATGTTTGGAAATGTTTGACTTTGTTCTTGAATTGTTGTAGATTGTACGCTGTTTGAAATTCGTTTGCCCAAACTCCTATATGTGACTGATTATAATATAAAATTCTCGTTGCTCATTGAGAGTATCGTCCTAAACTCTTGAACTAACGACAGGGCCACAACCATTCATAAATCGTACCTATACACTACTATGTCGACGATATTGATGTCTTTGGCCGACATAAAAAGCGTTTGTGGGCATTCAAAAGGAAGCTACAAAAATAGGTCCAATATAAAGGGACAGACAACCTTGACGAATCGAACCCAAAAAACCGCCATTAAGTTAAAAATGAAAAGAACAGATTTGCCGATTCATGCTTAGAAGGCATTTGAATAGTAAAGCCCTAATTCGAACGCCTAAGATGTCCGTTAACAAGCATGAGCATTCCAAACTTCATCGTTCCAAGCGCGTATACGTGTTGGTTAGCTTCGGAGGCATAGAATCGACGACAAACTTTACGTTAAGGCTTCACGGGTCCGTAAAGAAGAGTGTCCTCTACCCTCTCTTGGAGGTTACTTTTTCTGCTTTCCCACTGGATCATTAAGTTATCTCCATCCATATTTATGACTTCAGAATAGTACAAAGAAAAGTTATTTGGATTTTTTCAAGCTCCTGGATATTCTGGACATCTTGTTAGTGTTATGTTCCTCAAGTGACATATACTGGGGCATAGACTTGCTTGTCTTCGTCACCACAAATGTTGTATTCCCTAAGATTAATTTTCATTATGTGGTATCTTATAAAGTTATGACCAGCGAGTGCCCCAATCAGCTTAGACAGTGAGTTTCATACAAGTTTGTTGGTACGATTTTTGCGCAAAGCTTCCTTGATGTCATAGGTGGACGAAATTTTCACCTTTTATTGGATTTCATTTGATCTAATTGGACTCCACTCGTTCTCTGAGATTACAGATTAGTGGTTGGACCACTTGAATTGTCTCATGGTCTTATGCAGATTCACTTTTTGTCAGTTTGTCGAATTCTTGGTACGGGCTATGTCTTTGAGTTTGTCATCTCTGAGCTCTGAGCTTCTCACGATAGCCGCGAAGTAATACTTACTACACATACACTTAACTGTCTCATTACGCTACCCACTTGATGCGGTATGCCCCGGTCTCTACGGAATATAGTTGAATACCCGATGTCGATAGAAAAACGATCTCAAATCAAAAATTTAACGTTCTGTCAACATTTTGGTGAATGTTTAACGGCACATCTGTTACAAAGATAATACATGCAAGGAGCACAACAAAATATCGAATGTCCTATTTGCCTGCCCCCTACTTCTACGACTAAACCTTAAGATTAATTTAGTAAACATCAATCAATCGCATGTCAAGTATCGACACAGAAATCAAGAAAAGAAACATCCCGCCATCCAATAAGAAAGCTAAACGTGTCCCTTGGCCCATGGTGGACTTCAAACTGTACATATAAAAGCCCCACCAATTACACAACTCAACGTCGCATTATCCTTACAACAATAACATCTGCCAATCAACTGAAGTGAACGTACACTAGGCTCAATCTCAATGAATAGATCACAACACCGCGCACTTGAATTGTTACTCTGCCAGCACCCTCTTCCTGCGGTCATCGTGAGCGCGCCTCACTCAAAGAATCGTGCATACACACAACTTATTTTCACGTGCCTTTGGGATTTATATCTGAAACACCAAAAGCTGTCACACATCGATTCCGCTGTAATTAAAAACAAAAGTGCAACGCACTATCGACGCGACGGAAAACAACTAGCAAACAGGCATACGACATTAGAATTAGAATAGGAATTGGTCTTTCAGTTGCGTGCATAATAAATTCAAAATGCCGCGGCATTCCAAAAAAGAGAAACCAACGAAAAAAAAGTTATGAACTCTATCGACCGTCTCACCTCCTTATTGGATTCACTGGAACACCATATTCCTAGACAATCGTGGTGGACAAGGCTACCTAATGTGTATGACACTAAGCTGGAGCGCTTGATATGCAAGAGCATAAGGTGGACACCGACAAACTACGACGACGAAACACGACAAAAACGACAACCGCGACAACACACACGCAAACAGTTCATAAAATTCAGGTGCTTTCGACGATTTTTTTCTTTCGCTTTCGGGAATTTCTCAGAGTCCTGGTCCCAGACTCCCCGTCAATGGCGGTGGTCGTACCACACTTTCTCCCGAAACATAATCATTTTTACTTGCAATTATTCACGCATAACCAGATCACAAAGTCTTCAAAAATCCAACCGTGTACAATTTTCCGTATTATTTTTTTTTTTTGATGATGATAAAAGAGGAATCCTTTTTATATTTTTTTGAACGGCGAAAATTTTGTTGTATCTTGCTTCGCACTCTGGCGTGTTTTGCTGATGATCGACACTACTGCTGTGCTACTCTTTTCTAGTTCCCTTTTTGGGACAATTGGCAAAGTGAGAATGAGAACCGACCAGGTAACAAATAAAAAAAAACACTGTGATGTCGAGATTTTCTAGTTTTACTTCATCTCACTTTTAGGGGGATTTTCACTGGATTATATAACAAAATCGACCATATGGATGGGGAATTTATGAAGGATACACTTTGCGATTCATATTAACACATAATACTTCATTTTTGCCAAATTTTGACGTAGGAATTGTGATTTCTTTCTTTACAATATTCCGCGATGGGCTTTTTACATTTGCTGTAGTGTTTGGGACAGAGGCGGCAAGGTAGTGTGTATGAGATTGCCATGATGTTGCTTGCTGGTAGATGCACAGTTGTTGGCGGAACTGTATTACCATATTAAGGTATACATAACATTTGGCTATCTGTCTGTTGGGATTTGTTGGTAAACAAATCCGCCAATTAGACCATCGGTAGTGATTTTTAATATGTATCAAATTTTGTTATAATTAACTCATGGCGTTTTCTATTGCGAAAAAAATCAATTTTTTTTGATCTGAAGACCGATTTTGACAGTTGTTGTGTTCCATTGGGCGAAAAAATTGATTTTTTTTTGATCAGCGATCAATTTTGCAAATCTGAATTTTTCGGCAGATTTACCAATACCAATACAAATGATAGCTGTCAGTTTAACAAGATTGATTTTCATATTGATTTTTTACTTCGGTTGTGATGTAATGGATATAGACACAGAAAAGAAAGTTATACGTGAAATGAAGATAATTTCTGTATTTTCAAATGTTTGTTATGTTTTTAATGGGCCTGCGCACACGAGTATGCTTCAACCGTAGTCATTATGGTTACTTTCCAAACACACGGGAATATGTTCAACCGGTTGAATTTTGTGTAATATACCAAACTTTATATGTATGTGTAATTCGATTTACACAGAACTAGCCACCGTATTTTTTTTTTAATACCACAACTGTCAGAAACGCTTGCATGTGTTTGTAGATTCAACCTCTTCAACCACTTAATTTTGGGTGAAAAATTGCTCTCCAATGCCTCTCAAACTGTGCTCCCTCCTCACCCGTCCCACCAACAAACATGACGTTCAACCGGTTGAAGCATACTCGTGTGCGCAGGCCCAATGTTGGCAGCTACACCGACGCTAACTTCACAGACACGAAATGACACCAATACAATGACAAAAAAAAATCTGAATCGTGTTCCATTGACACTCAAAAAGATCAAATTTCAGATCAAAATCAAGATATAGGTATGGGTAGCAATTCTGTACCATAATCGACAGCGACTGCGACGCAACTTCAAATTCGAAGTTTGCATTTAAGTGAACTTCAGAAATCAGAAGTAATCTCTTGTTATTGGCACCAAATATTTGACAACGCGTATCTGATTCGATTTAATTTTTAAAATATAAAAAAAAACCGATGAAACTGAAATACCCTAGGATATATTGGGGAGTATGAAAATTGTAATTTCTGATATTTGTATGTGTTAGTGTATCGCTTTCACGAAACGTCTTACTCGAAACCATAATGTTTTTTTTTGCCACCAGTAGGCAGATAACACCTGAGAAAGTAAATTTGATGTTAGACATATTTTGCATTATGTGATTATCGCACATCTGTCACTTTACAGCGAATTACCGCCACCAATAGAATGTTGCATATACATTTTACACTCACAAAACTAACTCCTGACAGAAATTATAATTTTTAAATTTCCTAATATAAACCCCGAGTAAAACAAGAAAACGCAAGTCTGCAGATAATAATTGATAATAATATTTCATTTTTTAACCCCCGCTTCATTTTGTGGGAAAATGCTCTACACTAAGGACTTTAGATATACCCCATAATAATTTCATTACCATAACTTTTAAATATGTTTAAAATAAAATAATATGTAAAATAAAAATATATATTTTGATTAACCTTTAAAAAAGGGTATTCATGCAACATCGCAAAGTCGACAATAACTAGAAATAAAAAGATATAATTTGCATTATACAACTTTATAATTCAATAAAATGATTTACCGAATGCAAATGAAATTAAAATTTCAAACTGACGAAATTAAACTGTCTTTGGTGTTGGTAGATATTAAATATAAATCTCGAATGTATAAATCTCGAATCGAGCTGTCAAAGCTGCTTGGATTCACATTCATACATTTTTATTCACAATAATCAAGATCTCTGTAGCCTGTCTTAGACAATACCAAAATCTGAAACCATTGACACATCGATTAAAACTCGCAATATGGACCTTAGTAAAGAGAAATTACGCCATATTTTACATTTGGCGAAAAAGCTTTGAAAATGCGTGAATAGTGTATATTGTCCTGACATTTTTTCGGTAAAGCCCAGTACGCAGCTCGCGCTAAATTTTATCTCCCATACAAAAATCTCTACAGAGATAAAATTTTGCGAGCAAATTTATCAGTGCAGTACGCAGGTAGGATAATGTAGGTAGGATATAACAATGTTATGTGTTATACTAGGCGGATGAAATGTCTCCACTTATTTATCTCGCGAAATTAATGTGCGGGGCATTTAAATCGGCGAAATTTTAATAAAAAATTACAACAAAATGGAAGAAAATGAAGAATAATATTTAATAGAAGGAATTCTCGAGGAAGACGAAATCTTTATTAACAAAGAAAATATTAATATTACTGACATCTGCGAATGTATGACATTTCCCTGACTCATCTATATGCTGTGTACGAATTTAGCGAGCATTTAAGGCCTGCTCAGAATGCATATCTGTAGCTGGTATCTGTAGCTGAGTGAAACGTCAAACGTGAATCTGAAGCGTGAAGTTGAACCCCATTCAACTTCAAGCTACAGATTCACGGGAGATACACATTGTGAAAGCGCTTACGGGTTGCCTTGTTTTTAACTTTCACTCAGCTACAGATACCAGCTACAGATATGCATTCTGAGCAGGCCTTTTATCTTTGGATTGGAGAAAACAAGTGGATAAAGAGATAAAATTTTGCGCGAGCTGCGTACTAAGCTTAATCAGTCACTTTCACACATCAAACGTATGCGCTGAAAAAAATTATCGGGAACGGAAAGAGAATAATAGGAACAAAATTCTATCAATAAATACTTTATAAAATGGGATTGAATTCAGTGGGTTACCGTATTATTTAATGGTGCAGTTTTAGGGTCGTTCATATGACGCTCTTTCGTTTACATGTCTATGGAAATAAATCTCTTCTCACAAAATGTCGATATTTTGTTTACTTTGGAAACAATTTTTTTTCGAATAAATGTTGCTGCTTTGTTTACGTTACTATGGAAATTTAAACTTGACGGCAGGGTGTTTCTTTGCTAATTCGCTGTGAAACAGTATCGTCTGTGCTGTTTTGGAACATATTTATTCGCAGAAGCGTATTGCGACGTATTTTTGCATTGACCTGAATGGTGTTTCCCCAAGATCAACCCTACCGTGGACAATAGCCGTGACAAAGTAGAAAAACCCTCGCTATTACAGAAGTAAATATAGCACTTTAGTTGATTTTATGGTGACATCTATGCGCAAGGTAGAATAGTCCAGGTCACCTAAATAAGTGGACTGACCTAAACGCTTTTTAGTCCTTGTTCGATGTATTTAAACCGATGACACTTACATAAAATGTAGGCTTATACAGCCGTATTTATTAGATTTCCTTAGACGGGGTCTCAGAGGTTGCCTAGTTAGGCATGTCTAAATATTTAAGTTGCCTCTAGGCAACGTTGCTTAAATTCTTATATATAATCGATTTTCCATTGCTGCCTAACTAGTAGCACAGTTTACAAATCTAGTATAAAAAATTAAGATTCTTGTACTTTGTTTACATCAGATTTTCTTTTTTGTTTGGGTTTGACAGCATATGTTATTTGTAAACAAATATCTTAAAGGAAGAACATGGAGCTATATGGGCAATGTTATATTGCTGTTCGGAATTAGTTTGAGGATTCAACAGTGGAGTGAAAAGAATGTTGGAGCAGGCATAGCCCCCATCACCGAGTAAGCGTTTTGTATATTTTTGGTCTCCTACTAGTTGGCATGTATGAATTTATAATATTCACTACACTTAAATCATTTACAAATGAAATGTAGCTTGAGTCCATTCTTATTAAAATATTTTCACTTCATTGCAAACCACCACACAAAATCTCAAAATAAATTTCCAGATTGAAATTCTCGTAAACGTCAAAATGAAAATGAAATGAAAATTTCTTAGGCAGCCTCTAGGCAGGGTTCGCTCGCGCTTAAGTTAGGCGGCCTTTAGGCAACATTGCCTAAATGTGAAAATCAATTATAAATACCGATTTTGCACTTAGGCAGTACTTAAAGGTTGCCTAAAGTTAGGCAACACCTAAAATGCTTTTATAAATACGGCTGATAGTACGTTTCCACCGAACCGAAACTAGTCATTTCATGAACGAAATTCAGCATTTGAAAATGGTATTCCCACAAAAAAAAACGCACCCCAACTGTCAAACACTTTTATGTCACCGGACTTTCTTTGACAATCATCCCAGTACCAACCACTTACCAACCACTATATATGACAGGGTGAATTATAAAATAAATTTACATGCAAATTTGGTTAAAAATGAAAACCCCTGCTTCGTGCAATACAATAGACTTCCAAATCAAACACACCTTTTAAGCAAATGATTTATCAACAACTATTATACTGGCAACGCTGTTGTATAATACAACGTACGACTAGTGTCAAGTGTCTAGTGTGTCGAACTGTCGACCAGTGATAAGGGAAGTATGTACACTATTCTCATTGGACAATCGAGCATTTTTAGTCACGTGACATGGTCGAAATTCTGAACACGACCAATGTTTACATCCCAAGCAAAGCATTTCAGAAGCATTTTAATTACGAAAACATATAATCTGCAAACCTCTACAATGAACAATTCAACAAATAGAGGAGCTTTCATCGTCTTTGAAGGATGTGACAGATGTGGGAAATCAACACAAAGCTCCTTATTAGGTGGGTTTTGTACATGTCATTTTTGTTTTCATTTCGCAATATTTTCATGTTTTCCATTTTTAGTTGATTCTTTAAAATCACAAAATGTTGCCGTCAAGCATATGATGTTTCCCGATAGACAAACGCCCAGTGGTGGCCTTATCAACTCGTACTTGACCAACAAACAGGATATGCCCGATGAAAGTATTCACCTCCTGTTTGCCATGAATCGTTGGGAAGTGCAGAACGATATGAAGAAGCTACTACGTGCTGGAACTACACTAGTTGTCGATAGATATTCTTACTCCGGTGTTGCGTACAGTGCTGCTAAGGGTAAGTTGTAACTGAGCCCATCGGTGAATTGGAAATTCATAGAAATTCTTGCTTAGGAATTAATTTTGAGTGGTGCCGTGCACCAGAAAGGGGACTCCTTCGACCGGATGTGGTTTTCTTTTTGAATACAGATATTGATACACTCTCGAGAAGAGGTAACTTCGGAGAGGAAAGGTTAGTAGCGAATGGTATATCAGATAGCTGTTCGATTCTTATTTCTAATATTTTTCAGATACGAGAAAACAGAATTCCAAAAAAATGTTTTAAAGATTTTCAACGAAATCTGCGAAACAGAAAGTTATTATTGGCAGAAAATAGATGCCAGTCAATCGGTTGATAGTATACACGAACATTTATCAAGAGAGGCAGTGAATGTAATATCAGAAGTAGGAAATAAAGATCTAGAGACTTTGTGGAAGTTCGAGAAGTGTTGATAATCTGCGTCAATGCATTGGAAATAGTGTTTAAGTTCTTAAATGGATTAATAAACAAAAAGCAAAAACAATTCTAACAAACGTACACCATTTGGATGCTACACGAATAACTTTAATCATAATGAGACATAAAAAAAAGAACATAATAGGTTTTGCAGACTTGCAAGTAAATACGTGATCGGGTAAAGGTAAGCATATTTTGGAATTTCAATAAAGCTGTCTATATAGAATCGTAGCTGCATTTCCTCTGTGTAGTTCATTATGCAAGCAATTTTTTCTTACGCAAATTTACTTTTTAAAGACCGTTGCTTGTGCACATTCTTTTCTTAAATAGAAAAACAGTAATACCCTAGCTAACTCCCTTACTTTCTAAATTAAAGACTGCGGGCGAGTTGTTGTTCGCCTTCGCATCGTAAACATAAAATACTAGGTATAGGTCGCTGTACAGCTCATAAAGTTATTGTTTGAACTGTCGTCTTCCTATCCTATTTTTCAAAAAAAATTGTGACATTTACTTTATTTATTTATTTATTCATCACAGCTATGGCTTTCTTAGACAGAGTTACATTTTTATAACCTATCCCATAGGGATTGTTGTGACATTAAGTTTGTAACATAGAGAAATAATTTCGATAGATATACCTACCTCAAAGTATATGGATCGATTCAGAATCGCTAGCTGAGTCGATCTTGCCACGTCTGTCTGTCCGTCTGTGTGTCACCGATTTTTGGGCCTCAAATTTTGAGCTAGAGTTATGAAATTTGGTATTTAGACTCCAAAAATCCGCCCACTACCCACCCACTTTTCAGAAAAACGTTATTTTTGGCCAAACGGTAGGAAATTTTGAAAAAGTGTCTAAACAAAATATTTAGACAATTCCAATACCTATATTCTGTCTTTACAAAGTTTTTTGCCACGCCCACATTTTGGGAACGCTTTCATTAAAAAAACAATTTTCAGTCCAATTTTAAAATGTTTGATAAAAACGTTTGATGCAAAATCATTGTCAATATTAACATTAATAGTTCGTTTGTATTTCATTTTAGCCCACGTCCACTTTTTGGGGCGTTTTCCTAACAAAACGATTTGTATGCCCTACCCCAAAATGCAATAGAAAAACGTCGTTTTATGCCGAACCATAATAGATTTTGATCAAATGTGTGAATAGTCTGTTGTTATAATGCCATTTTCTAATTTCATCCCCATAAGGTTTTTAGCCGCGCCCAGATATTAGTTATTAAGATAGGATAGGATGTGATAGGGTATTCAATGATCCGCACCGCCTTCTCATTATACCCTATCCCATATGGGTAATTAGTTTTTATACATAGTTTGTAACATAGAGAAATAATTTAGCTACATATACCTCAAAGTATATGGATCGACTCAGAATCGCTAGCTGAGTCGATTAAGGCCTTAAATTTTTTTTTTAAAATCCGCCCACTGCCACGCTTCGTTTTTAGAGAAACGTAGTTTTTAGCTAAACCGTAAGGAATAAAGCTCAAAGCTTTAGGCCCAAAAACTGATGACGTAAGGACGGACGGACAGGCATGGCTAAATCGACTCAGCTATCGATTCTGAGTCGATCAATACACCTTAAGGTATATCTTGCTAAATTATTTCTCTATGTTACAAACTATGTATCAAAACTAATATATCCCTATCCCATCCCATCTGTAAAATAAATATCCCCAAAAAGTGGACATGGCTTAAAACACGATGGGGATTAAATATAGAAAATGGCATTGTCACAACAAATTGTTCAGACATTTTATTGAACACTTCAGGTTCTACAAAAGACAAGGTTTTTCTCCTGCATACGTTATTGGGTAGTGTATAAAAACGGTTTTATATATAAAAACGGCCCCAAAAAGTGGGCGTGGGTTAAAATGGTCTATAGACGAAATACTTACTTACTTAAGTGGCGCTCCAGTCCGGGATGAACCTGGGCCTCAACCAACATGCCTCTCCAACTAGCCCGGTCCTTAGCTAACTGCCTCCAGTTGCGCACTCCAAGTTGGTTGAGGTCGGTTTCTACTTGTGCGCGCCACTTAAGGCGAGGTCTTCCTGCGTTCGACGTCTGGCTGGGAATCGAAGACTCTGCGAGCCGGAGTATTGGTGTCCATTCTTTCTACATGTCCTAGCCATCTAAAACGTCCAATGCGTAGTTTTTTGACTAGGGGTATATCGATGTACAGCTCGTATAGTTCGTGGTTGAATCTTCGTCTCCATAGGCCGTCAACGCAAACGGGACCGAAGATTTTCCGAAGAATTTTTCTCTCGAATCGACCAAGGATTTCTTCATCCGCTTTTGATACGGTCCATGCTTCAGCGCCGTAGAGCAGGACTGGGATGATCAGGGTCTTATATAGGATCTCCTTAGTAGTTCGAGTGAGGGCTTTACTACTAAATTGCCTTCTTAGCCCGAAGAAACAGCGATTGGCAAGAGTAATTCTTCGTTTGATTTCTGACGAGATGTTGTTGTCAGAGTTAATAGCGGAGCCGAGGTAGACAAAGTGCCGTACTACCTCAAAGTTATATCTGTCAATGGTGACGTTCTGTCCAATTCGTCGATGTTGTGAGTCCTTTCGTGATGACAGCATATACTTAGTCTTACCCTCATTTACTGCTAAACCCATTTATGCCGCTTCCTTCTCTATACTAGCAAACGTGGCTATGACATCACGTTGAGTCCTACCAATGATGTCAATATCGTCGGCGTATGCTAGTAGTTGCACCGATTTTTGGAGAATCGTGCCTCTGGTGTTGGCTCCTGGGTTTTGCACAATCCTCTCAAGACATGGCTCTGTATAGTTCGTCTCTATAAATGCTGTCGTGTGCGGCTTTGAAATCGATAAATAGGTGGTGGGTATCGATTTGGACTTCTTGGGGTTTTTTTCCAGGATCTGCCGAAGTGTGAAAATTTGATCGATTGTGGACTTTCCTGGCCTAAAACCACACTGATAAGAGCCGATCAGGTTGTTGGTAAACGGTTTCAGGCGTTCGCATATTACGCAGATAGGATCTTGTAGGCGATGTTGAGTAGCCTTATGCCTCTGTAGTTGGTGCAGTTCAGAGGGTCTCCTTTTTTGTGGATCGGGCAAACGATGCTGAGGTTCCGTTCTTCAGGCATGTTTTCAACCGACCATATTTGGCTTATGAGTTGGTGGATGTTGCTTACCAAGTCATCTCCGCCAGCTTTATAAAGCTCATTTCCGGCGGCCTTAATAAGCTTGAGTTTAGATATAGCTATCCTCACTTCACTTAGGTCGGGTGGTTGGCAGTTTTCGCTGTCGTTGCCAATATTAAATGGTTCGTTCTGCCTGACAGCGGAATGTTGTTCGTCATCGCAGTTTAACAGTCTGCAGAAGTGGTTCTTCCATATCCTCAGCATCGACTGTGTCTGAACTACGATATTTCCTTATTCATCTCGACAGGATTCTGTTCGAGCCTTGTATCCTTGGCTTTGGCAAGCGAGAAACCTAGCAAATCAGTTGCGGCTGATCTAATGGCTTGTTGGCTTTGTTGCCATTTTTCTTCGACATTAGATGCTGGTGGTGGTGTGTTGTGAGTCGAGAGTTTAAGGGATACGCGTTGCGCGAAGGTCTTGGCGGTCTCTGGCGATTGCAGTCTTTCGACATTAAATTTTTTTTACAGTATTTCTGGTTTTTTTTGTGGCGTGGTGGATATCCGCATCCTTACCTTGGCTACAACAAGGTAGTGGTCCGAGTCGATGTTAGCCCCTCGGAATGTTCGGACATCCAAAATACTGGATGCGTGCCTCTTGTCTATCGCAATGTGATCAATTTGGTTGACTGTTCGTTGATCTGGAGACCACCATGTCCCCTTATGGATATCGAGGTGATGAAACCGTGTGCTGGCTATAGTGGCATTTCGTTCCGTAACGAAGTCAATTAGCATAAGTCCGTTACCAGACGTGTTGTCGTGTAGGCTATATTTTCCGACAGTACTGCTAAAGATGTCTTCTCTTCCTACCTTTGCGTTTAAATCTCCCAGCACGATTTTAACATCGTACTTTGGTAGTCGCTCATAGGTTTTGTCGAGGAGCTCGTAGAAGCAATCCTTAGTTATATCATCTTTTTCCTCCGTCGGAGCATGAGCGCATATAAGGCTTATGTTGGCGAATTTGGCCTTGATGCGGATTGTTACAATGCGTTCGCTTATGTCTTGAAAACATAAGACTTCTTGCCTTAGTCTAGCACTTATAACAAATCCGCATCCAAATAGTCGCTGTTTCTGCTCACTATAACACTGTCCATAGTAGATGTCACAGTTTTTATACCCTATCCCATAGGGGTATATTAGTTTTGACATTAAGTTTGTAACATAGAGAAATAATTTCGATACATATACCTCAAAGTATATGGATCGATTCAGAATCGCTAGCTGAGTCGATATCGGATATCTAAAATGTTTACACTTGCCTGCTTCGTCGGCTAGAGAGTCTATATACCAAATTTCAACACTCTTGCTCAAAATTTAAGGCCCTCTATATTTCGTCTATACGCGTTTTCATTAAAAACCCTTTTCAGTCAAATTTTTAAAATATTTGAAAAAATTGTTGATGTAAAATCATTGCTAATATTAACATGAATATTTTGTCCATAGATCATTTTAGCCCACGCCCCCAAATTTAAATAGTTTTACCATTTGGTGTCTTAAAAACGGTTTGAATCTGAACCCTACTGAGTGTCAACATATGCCATTTTCACCAAAACGTGCTCCATTAAATATTAATTATACTTTGTCCGGGCTCACTCTCTGTCGTGTAGACAGATCTCGATGTTTATTTTGATCATAAATTGGAGTTTAATAAACACATTAACTTCATCTTCAATAAATCCAGCTCTATGTTATGATTTATTAAAAGATGGTCAAAAGATCTTAATGACCCTTATGTCACACTCTCGCTCTATAACTGTCTAGTTCGCCTTCACTTGGAGTATGCCTCACAAGTTTGGACATCCTTCTATGTAGTTCATTCAAATAGAATTGAATCAGTCCAACGTAAAATCATAAGATTTGCTTTAAGAGGACTTCCATGGGATGATCTTCATGATTTGCCTCCGTACAGGTGCAGAATTAAACTGTTGCAACTGTTGCCTTTGTCGCAACGTAGACTTAACAAAGACATGGTTTTCTTACACCAATTATTATCAGGACAAATTGATGCTCCTGATCTTTTAAGTGCTATTGGTTTTAATACCCGGTGAGGTTCCTACAATCTGCGTAAATTAAATATATTACTTAAACCTAATCACAAACAGAACTATGGTATGCATGAGGCCATTAGTCGTATGAGTAATAATTAATACCCTATCCCATCCCATCCTTAAAATTAATATCCCCAAAATGTGGTCTTTATGGCCATAAAGTATTAAAAATGACGTTGTCACAACATATTGTTCAGACGGTTTATCAAAATCTTTTTTGGTTCGACAAAAAACAACGTTTTTCTATTGCATATGCCTTGGGGTAGGGCATACAAATGGTTTTTGTAAGTAAACGCCCCCAAAAAGTAGGCGTGGGTCAAAATGGTCTAAGGACGTAATGTTCATATTAATTTTATTAAAGTTTTTGCATCAAAACTTTTTTCGAATATTTGATTATTTTATTTGATTATATACAAGGTGGCGCAAAAGTAATCCTCCTATCAGAAAATGCTATAAATTTTGCGATTGGCCCCTAATGGCAGTTCTGTTTTGACATTTGTGTAGTAAACACATGCGAAATACACGTTAATTAACAATGTTACGCTACACTGCTCCAGAACGCGGAATATTGGTGACTATTTATTTGAGCAATAATCGGTCGGTGACTTTGGCACAACGTGAATTTCGTCGCAGATTTCCTAGCCGTCCAACGCCTACTGGTGAAACACTGCGACGTTTAGCCGCTCGCCTCGAAGAGGCTGGCACAACACGAGATGCTGCCAGGCGTGGCAGACCCCGGAGTAGCCGTTCTGCAGAGAATATTGCTGCTGTAAGCGAAGATGTCATCGTAGCGCCGTCGACATCGACCAGACGACGTGCCACGCAAATGGATATCAGTCCACGGTCTTTACAGCGAATTTTGGTACATGATTTGAAGATGTTTCCGTACAAAGTCCAGACGGTGCATCAGCTGTTAGCTGCTGACCGCCAATCGCGTCTAACATACGCTCAAGCCATCCTTAATCACCATCAAGAGGAAGATGATTTTTCATCAAAAATAATCATGAGTGATGAGGCCTATTTCCATCTTAGCGGGTACGTAAATAAGCAAAATTTACGCTTCTGGGGCACTGAAAATCCGCGTGTAACCCACGAAGAGCCATTACACCCGCTCAAAGTCACTGTATGGTGTGCTGTTTTCGCTGGAGGAGTCATCGGACCTTTTTTCTTCGAAGACGTCGCGGGCCAAACGGTTACTGTGAATGGTGAGCGCTACAGAGCAATGATCAACTAGTTCTTTTTGCCGCAACTTGATGAATTGGGATTGGAAAACATGTGGTTCCAACAGGACGGTGCAACGGCACACACTGCACGTGCCACAACCGATATGCTGAAGGATGCATTTCCCGGGCGCCTAATCTCCCGTTTTGGCGATTTGCCCTGTGAGGACCTATCGCCGGAAGTTTTGCCCAAAGTGATGGAAAATGCCATAAAAAGGGCTCAAATGACAATCAATTGTGGCGGCGGCCATTTACATGACATCATATTCTCGACTTGATGTAAAAAAAAAATTAAAAGACCAAATAAAAATAATCCACAATTAAATTACAATTTTAAATTACAGCCAAAAAACATCGGAAGGCTATTTTTGCGCCACCTTGTACTTAGAGTCGTAATAAGTGTATGTAACATTGTTTTTTATTTTGGTAACAATATTATATAGAGCTAAATTGTAAAGTCATCCTTTTGTTTTTTATTCCGTTAATTATGTCAAACTTAATAACTTCTATGATGAGCCTGTGGATGCATACTTTATGCTGTGGCAAATCTATGCTCGTAGATGCTGCTTGTATTAAGCTCGCTGCGACACAGATCTGATACTGTTTATAACCTTTATAATCAAAACGATTTTTATGCCCTACCCCATAGCATATGCAAAAGAAAAACGTCGTTTTATGTTGAACCATAAAAGATTTTGATCAATTGTGTGAACAATGTTGTCACAATGTAATTTTTTAATTTTATCCCCATAAAGTTGTTAGTGTTTTTTTTAAATATTCTTAACAAAACTTTGAAAATAAATCGCTGATGTGAACTCCTGCAACGAAATATTCGCAATGGCCTCATCCTAGTGGCTCAAACTTATATGCTTTTCAAGTAGTTCATTGTTTGATCTTGGGAAATTCCAACGGTGACTTCCTGTTGCGAAAATATGTACCTGATCACACGTAGTAAAAGTTTCTGGGTACAAAAGAGGTATAAAGAGTGAAAATCGATTGCAACATGTATGGCCTCAGCCTAGTGATCAATGTATGTATTTGGAAAGGTTTTAAGGTTTTGTCCGATAGTAAAGTATTTTAAAATCTACTTTTGCAGTTGATTTATTTTATACTTATATTTTATATACGTGGTTATAATATTTTTTCCACATTTAGAGTGCGCAGACAAACTTTTCCTGTAGTCAATTATTGACACGCGATTTTAAAAACACTTTTTCTAAAATGTGCTCGACGGCTAATACGTAACATTTTCTTGTCATCAAATCGATTCAGCGCATGCCTGCTCAGTGCTCATATTCAATCCACCACCACCACACAGCATCCACTTTGCCTCCATATCCCGGCATGCACGAGTATTTGTACATCCTCCAGATTAATCACAACATCCAACCAACACTCAGGTGTAGTCGCTCCGTATACAGTAAATAAATTCTACTTGTAGCCTGCAGTTGACATTCCACCGCTGTTGGCGCTGCTCCTATTCTCTAACGCAGCAAAGTACAAAAGGACAAAATCAACAAAAACTACATATAATCCAAATCATCTGAGGCCCTCTCCTCACTGCCGGATGTATCGCCCATTTTGGTACTTGCAGCGATTTCCATCACTTGTTTTACTCCTCTGAGTGCAGTGTTGTGTACAGTTCAGTTCTGTCCGCCGTGTTTTTTTTCTACGTTACCCCCCGTGGGGCAGGATTCGAGAAACGTCGCCTCTAGTTTCGGTGGAATTTTTGACCAAACACTTAACGCGAACAAGAGCCCCTTTTAGTGCGTGTGTGTATGTGTGAATATTTTAATAACGGTGAAATTGTGATTTTAATCAACATCAGTAGCAAATCGGTTGGCATCACATGAAAACACTTGTTGTGCATCCTTGTGGGTGAGGACGAACCACCCAGCGTCGTCAATCAAAGTTTAATTGAATTAAATTGATTTTTAAAGAGTGAGTGTATTCGCCAATTGGTTGTGTGACAGTGAATACGAATACGTGCACCATCGTGGTTGAGCAATGCCTTTTCGGCCAGAGCCAGGCATCTGTTGTGCAGCATCATAGATCGTACAACAAAAGCCAGGCACACAGAGCTATATACTCTCAGTGCTCTGCTCTGATTTAGTTAAATTATTCAAGAGGAATTCGCTTGTTTTGCATGGAACAACAGACGACGAAGGATTCATAATCGTAAACGTAAATCCCCCGACTCTGCAAGAGTATTTGTGTAGACTTGACGTACCTTTACTTTTTTTGTATGCAATAGGGTAGTGCCGGTTTGTCCACCATAGTGCTGCAATAACTATTCTGCTAGTTCATAATCTTGGGGCTTCTCTTTCTTGTGGGTAAAGTATGATTTAGTTCGAGGATTAGTAATCTCCGGAAAGGGCATGGAATTATGGGAGAGGAAAAAATTATAACGAGTAGTATCGCTTCTTCTTAGAAAACCTGCTCGTTTCATAGAGATGCTCTAGGGGAAACCTTTATTCTTTTATATTGATGTTGTTATCTCTGAAAGGATGTATATTTGAGGAAAGGACGAAACATTCCTTTGGAAAATGAATCGCAAAAAAAGAAAAACGGAAATCATTGTCGCGGGGATGACAGAGGATTAACCATACTTGTGTGTGGAGGTATTTGATTCCGTACACTTGAACGTCCACGTCCTTGTTGGTGGCAAAGAAATGAAATGGAATTAAATTTAAGTAAAAAGTTGGTAATGAAGGGCGGGCATGTAGAAGTGGAAAAACCGATGAAAGAAATCAGGCTGAAGTTTAATTGGCGTGAGCATAGTTGTCGGACTTGCAAGTTTTTTTGATCATTGAGGCCCGAAGGAATAATCGCATTAGTCTTAAAACAAGATAAATTGGGGTGATAATATTTTGATTTAGCCTTTAAGGATAAAGAAAACAATTCCATTTGAGTGGGCAAATATTCCACGCTGGATGCTGAAATTGAAAATTTGTTTATTTTTAATTAGACGCGCAGATGCTTAGCGTCTATGGTTGACGTTCGTCATGATGTTTAGACCAGCATACTTAATCACGTGTGTCTGTGGTGAACATGGGCTCAACTATCTTGTCACTATCATACTATCACACTTAAGCCGAGGTCTTCCTCTACCACATCTATCATCTGGCATGAAATCGAAGTCTTTTCAGGTTGGAGTGTTGGTGTACACTCGGTCTACACGACCTATACATCCAAAACGTCTACGACCTAGTTTTTTTAACAGGTCTATATCGCTGTACAGCCCGCCCATTAACGGAAACCGAATCATACGATTCCCATAACTGCTATATACGATCTATGAATATCTGAAAAGACATGTGACTGTAAATGTTGTTCACCTTCATTGTGGATCAATCACACAATGTCTAGCGCAAGAGGTAAAATAAGCCCAAATGGTATGTTTTCAAAGAAACAAATTCTTGGCGTTTCCAAGATAATCGCGTCCTGCTAAAGTCAGCCAGACCATACTTAGTAGCACTAGGGGCCGAAATGAACATGGGCCTAAAGCAACATGCTTCTCAAATTATCCCGGCCTTACCTAACTTGTTTTTTATACCCTATCCCATAGGGGTATATTAGTTTTGATACATAGTTTGTAACAAAGAGAAATAATTTAGATACATATACCTCAAAGTATATGGATCGACTCAGAATCGCTAGCTGAGTCGATTTAGCCATGTCGGCCCGTCCGTCCGTCCGTACGTCACCAGTTTTTGGGCCTTAAATTTTGAGCTAGAAGGATGAAATTTGGTACACGTGTTCTTTGTTGCTCCCAGCAGAACAAGTGTAATTTTTTTTTTTAAATCCGCCCACTGCCACGCCTCCTTTTTAGAAAAACGTATTTTTTGGCCAAACCATAATCAATTTTGAAAAAGTGTCTGAGAAACGTAGTTAGACAATCGTAATATCTATATTTCGTTCATATAAAGTTTTTTTGCCACGCCCACTTTTTGGGGGCGTTTTTAATAAAAAAAACGTTTAACGGTCAAATTTTAAAATTTTTGAAAAAAATTTTGATGCAGAATAATTAGTATTATTAATAAAAACATTTCGTCCATAGATCATTTTAGCCCACGCCCACTTTTTGGGGGCGTTTTCTTACAAAAACCGTTTGTATACCCTATCCCATAGAATATGCAGGAGGAAAACGATGTGTTTTGTCAAACAACAAAATATTCTGATAAACTGTTTGAACAATATATTGTTGTGACAATGTCATTTTCTATATTATAGGCTAATAAAGCCCACTTTTTGGAGACATTAATTTTAAGGATGGGATGGGATAGGGTATTCAACGATCCGCACAGCGAATTGTAGCCTTCTCATATGTTTTATACCCTATCCCATAGGGGTATATTAGTTTTGATACTTAGTTTGTAACATAGAGAAATACTTTTGCTACATATACCTCAAAGTATATGGATCGACTCAGAATCGCTAGCTGAGTCGAATTAGCCATGTCGGTCTGTCCGTCTGTCTGTTCGTCACCGATTTTTATACCCTATCCCATAGGGGTATATTAGTTTTGATACATAGTTTGTAACATAGAGAAATAATTTAGCTACATATACCTCAAAGTATATGGATCGACTCAGAATCGCTAGCTGAGTCGATTTAGCCATGTCTGTCCGTCCGTCCGTCCGTACGTCACCAGTTTTTGGGCCTTAAATTTTGAGCTAGAAGGATGAAATTTGGTACACGTGCTCTTTGTTGCTCCCAGCAGAACAAGTGTAAGAATTTTTGAAATCCGCCCACTGCCACGCCCCCTTCTTAGAAAAACGTATTTTTTGGCCAAACCATAAGGAATTTTGAAAAAGTGTCTGAGAAGCGTAGTTAGACAATCGTAATATCTATATTTCGTTCATATAAAGTTTTTTGCCACGCCCACTTTTTGGGGGCGTTTTTAATCAAAAACGTTTTACGGTCAAATTTTAAAATTTTCGAAGAAAAATTTGATGCAGAATAATTAGTAATATTAATATAAACATTTCGTCCATAGATCATTTTAGGCCACGCCCACTTTTTGGGGGCGTTTTCTTACAAAAACCGTTTGTATACCCTATCCCATAGCATATACAGGAGGAAAACGATGTGTTTTGTCAACCAACAAAATATTCTGATAAACTCTTTGAACAATATGTTGTGATAATGTCATTTTCTATATTATAGGCTAATAAAGCCCACTTTTTGGAGATACTAATTTTAAGGATGGGATGGGATAGGGTATTCAACGATCCGCACAGCGGATTGTAGCCTTCTCATATGTTTGGGCCTTAAATTTTGAGCTAGGATACTGAAATTTGGTGTATAGGATCCTCGTCCGTGTCACCAGAACAAGTGTTAAAATTTTTGAAATCCGCCCACTACCACGCCCCCTTTTTAGGAAAACGTATTTTTTGGCCAAGCCGTAAGGAATTTAAAAAAAGTGTCTGAGCAGAATATTTAGAGAATCGTAATATCTATATTTCGTCAATATAAAGTTTTTTGCCACGCCCACTTTTTGGGGGCTTTTTTTTTTTATAAAAAACGTTTTCTGGTCAAATTTTAAAATTTTCAAAAAAAATTTGATGCACAATCATTGGTAGTATTAATATGAACATTTCGTCAATAGACCATTTTAACCCACGCCCACTTTTTGGGGGCGTTTTCCTACAAAAACCATTTGTATGCCCTACCCCAAGGCATATGCATTACAAAAACGTTGTTTTTCGTAGAACCATAAAAGAATTTGATAAACCATCTGAACAATATGTGGTGACAACGCCATTTTCAATAGTTTATGACCATAAAGACCACATTTTGGGGATATTAATTTTAAGGATGGGATGGGATAGGGTATTAAACCATCCGCACAGCGGATTGTAGCATTCTCATATGTTTTTTTTTATAAAAAACGTTTTTTTGGCACAATCATTGGTAATATTAATATGAACATTTCGTTAATAGACCATTTTAACCCACGCCCACTGTTTGGGGGCGTTTTCTTACAAAAACCATTTGCATTCCCTACCCCAAAGCAGATGCAATAGAAAAACGTTGTTTTTTGTCGAACCACTAAAGATTTTGATAAACTGTCTGAGCAATATATTGTGACAATGTCATTTTCTGTATTTCATCGCCATAAAACCTATATTTTGAGGATATTAATTTTAAGAATGGGATGGGATACTGTATTCAACGATCCGCACAGCGTTCAGGCAGAACTTGCCTTAATTTGTATTGGAGGCCTCTGTGCCAAACCTTGTTAAAAGCTTGCGACACGTCGAGAAATATGGCTAATCAAGTTTTCTTATTTTCGAAAGCTTTCTCGAATACATCAGTAACTCGATGTACTATGTCCACAGTCGCATATTTACTTCTTAACCCAAATTGATTGTTAGGTAAAAGGCGTTTCTGATCAATAATGGGGTGTAAGCGACCGAGTAATATCCTTTCAAAAACTTTTGAAGATATTGGAAGAAGTGAAATAGGTCATTCATTCGGTGATTTTCCTGGTTTGGTCTTGGTATGTACTCTAATCTAATTGCCACATTTACAATGTAGAGAAGTTTAGTTAATGCTTTCCGAGGCAACATTTTAAGAAGTTGCCCCGTAATCAGGTCATAACCTGGAGCCGTTTTAGGCTTTAGTTTATGTATTTCCCGTTTAAGCTCGGCATTATATCTTACTACATTATTTTCGGTTGTAGTGCCAAATACATAAATGTTTTGATTTTGGGATGGACCATCAAAGGGCTTAAATGTTTCCTCAAGGTGAGAGGCAAAGACGTCTGCCTTTTCCTTATCGCTTTTTGCCCAAGAATGTAGAGTTACCCTTATTGGTGGCACAGCGATTTTTGGCTGTTTTATGACTTTAATTTCTTTCCAAAGTGAATAATTCGATTCTGTTCCAGCGATTAGGCTTTGCAGAAAAATCTCACTAAACCTTTTATTTCTCGGGGGTACTTAATTATTCAGGCTGCTTTTTGGATGGTATTGATAAAGGAGTCAACCGCGACTTCGAGTTCTAATGGGGTTCTGAGCGATACACCCAGTCGAATATTATTTTCAATATCGTCTTTGAAACCTTCCCGGTTGGTTTTCCCGTTTATTAGTCTGGATGGTATTTCATTTATAATGAGTGACTCGCTCGTTGTTTTCATTTACAATGAAAAAATCGATCAAATCCGGTCTGTTGCGAATACTATTTTCGAGCTTAACTAGCCTGTTTATTCGTTTTGCTTTGTTCCTCAAGTTTTGAAAGTAAAATCGAGAATACGTTTGCAATTGGGTCAGGTGAGATATTTTTTTGAGCGTTATCGCTTGTACATTTGGTTTTGGATCCGCATACAAGATCCGATCGGATTTCCGATGGCCTCGTAGTTTTTGAAAATCTAAGGTTTTTCGACTGTAGCTTGCTTTGGCTTCGGCATATTTTTAATCAGAATTTTTGGCTTTTGCTTGTTTAAATTTAATTTTTCTGAATTAATACTCTTAAATTTCATCCATCTTTTTTGTAACTCTTTTAATTTTGTTCAAATTTTCTGCTTTATCGAAAGTGAGTATAAATAAAGGAAGACCTGGTTTTATCGCATTTTCTTCGCCCTCATTAACTGTTTGTCTCGCTTGATAATGTTAACGGCATCTATAAATTTATATTGCCTATTTTTAAGATCGTTAAGCGCGATGCATGTGACCATCTAGCTTCAACGCGTAAAGGCCTTTCAGATTTATTTTCAAATGAATACCATTCTATTTTATCGGTATTCAGCTTGCGAGATAATAGACGGTAACTTTCAGGGTCTTTAACGCAGACTTTCCATGTATTTTTTTTGAGCGAAGTTACTTGGTAATGGCCCCAATTTTATCAAGGTGTGCAAATTGTTAAAGTCATCAATACCGATCACATTAATTGGCGGTGGGGACCGTTGTTTTTGCTCTTTCTTTTTATAAATAATCTGTTTATCGTGATTAATAACTTCAGGGGGATACAGCTTTCCTTTTCTTCACCGATCTTTTCTTTATAATCCAGTCGGTTTCTCGACTAAGTTCTTCTTCATCCGTATGGTATTCTGTATTAATGGGACAGTTCGCACTCGGTTTTGGTTTATAAGTTAATTTTAATGAACTCTGGGTCATGTTTTCATCTTTCAGATGAAAAATTTATTTACGAAGCTCTTCGCAGAGCAATTCGACTTTGTTTAGCCTTGTTCGAAGAACGTCGTTTTCGTCCTTAAGCCTTTTACTTTTCACTGAGTCTCGTTGTTCGTGAGCCGACACTTCTGACGTTGTCTAGCTCCTGGCGACGCATGTATTTTTTTGAGATCCAGATCTAGGTGACTTCATTACCCTTGAAATTTTCCCGAAAGGTTTACACAATTGCAATAATTGGCTCTCCCCAGAATCCGTAGAGCTAACCTCCGATGAGGGTGGATTTTCCAGTGCCACCTGGGGTATTAAATCTTTTCGTTGTATTCATTGCATTTTCGTTTTTTTTATACATAGTTTGATATATAGTTTGTAACATAGAGAAATAATTTAGCTAGAATCTAGAATAACTAGCTAAGTCAATTTTGCCATGTCTGTCCGTCTGTCCGTACGTCACCAGTTTTTGGGCCTTAAATTTTGAGCTAGAATTATGAAAGTTGGTACACGTGCTCTCTGGTGCTCCCATAGCAGAACTAGTGTAAACATTTTTGAAATCCGTCCACTGCCACGCCCTCTTTTTAGAAAAACGTAGATTTTGAAAAAGTGTTTGAACAGCATATTTAGAGAATCGCAAATACAAAATACAAATACAAATTTTTGGCGCAACAGGCTCGTTAGTACCCAGGGCCTAGCTTTCTCACAACCATTCATGTGTGCGTGTGTACTTCTTGCACGATGGCGGGACCTCCTGTTTTATGCCGACTCCGAACGGCTAAGTTGAGATAAGCTATTCTTGACAATTGATACTACTCGGACGATTTGTCAGATCATCACGAGAGGAGGGCCAGTGAAAAATCATTTAGATGTTGCTACGGCTGGGAATCGAACCCAGACCTTCTGCGCGGCAGTTCATCGCACTAACCATCGCACCACTGAGCCCATCGCAATATCTATATTTCTTCAATATAAAGTTTTTTGCCATGCCCACTTTTTGGGGGCGTTTTTATTAAAAAAACGTTTTTTGGTACATTTTTAAAAAAATTGCAAAAACATTCGATGCAAGATCATTGTATATGATAACATGAACATTTCGTCTATATGTACATATGTAAGTAATTTTACTACAGTCCGGAATGAACCTGGGCCTCAACCAACATGCCTCTTCAATTAGCCCGGTCCTTAGCTAACTGCCTCCAGTTTCTCACTCCAAGTTGTTTGAGGTCGGTTTCTACTTGCGTCCGACGTCTGGCTGGGAATCGAAGACTCTGCGAGCCGGAGTATTGGTGTCCATTCTTTCTACATGTCCTAGCCATCTTAAACCTCCAATGCGGAGTTTTTTTTGACTAGGGGTATGTCGATGTACAGCTCGTATAGTTCATGGTTGAATCTTCGTCTCCATAGCCCGTCAACGCAAACGGGACCGTAGATTTTCCGAAGAATTTTTCTCTCGAATCGACCAAGGATGTCTTCATCCGCTTTTGATACGGTCATGCTGCAGCGCCGTAGAGCAGGACTGGGATGATCAGGGTCTTATATAGGATCTCCTTAGTAGTTCGAGTGAGGGCTTTACTACTAAATTGCCTTCTTAGCCCGAAGAAACAGCGATTGGCAAGAGTAATTCTTCGTTTGATTTCTGACGAGATGTTGTTGTCAGAGTTAATGGCCAGTTGACAGGACCATTTCTTGAAATGATGTTTTCATCGAACGTTTTCTTAATAAAGTGATTGATTCGTCATTTTCTGTGGAACAGTGTGGAACCGTACTGTGGAAACCACAAGTCAGCTACATTAATATCTTGAATTTTCGGCAATAACAGTTCATTGAACATTGCTCTGTAGCGATCTCCATTGACATAAACACGCGTTTTTTTCCACATTTTTAAAGAAATACCACCCGATAATCCCGCCTGCCCATAAACCGTACCAAACAGTGCATTTTTGGGGTTGCTACGGCAATTTTGCGGTTTAACAAAAAATTAACTTATTCGCTATAAACAATTTTTTGATAAAAAAAATTATCACTTTAAAGCTGTTCCGAGGCCCACAAACTGTTACTGCAGCAGTATTCTTATTGTTACGGACTCTACACCTTCTGTTTGTTGATGAACAATTGGTTCGGAATTTGGTGATGGTTGTATGAATAGTGCGTTAAGTTAGACAATTATGAAGTTTAGTTAGATGATTATGATTTTAACTGAACATTAATTTTGAAAATCAGTTTCCAAAATTAGTAAGCGGTGTAAGTCTATTTATGATGAAAATGCAATGTATACTGAACACATAGACAAGCCAGTTGACAAATAATAACTGTCAACTACCAGTTGACAATAAAAACAACACTACAGAAAAGAGCACCTTCTATTGGATCACTCGTTACACACTTGCTCTTACCTTCAATTGCTGTTATAAATACAAATACCATCAATGGAGGTGACATCTCGTTGATTCCAATTAATAATGCAAAATTGGAAATATCGTCGTCGATTTATGGAAGATAGTTCCCCTGGTAGTGGCTCGGGTGTTTTGGATTTGTGGCTGTCACCATTCTTTGTCAAACCAGGGGTTTCTTGGTAGGGAGCGGATAAACGGCGGAACAACAGTTGCGGTCGATCTTGAGGCTTGCTGAAATCGTCGCCATTGGTCTTCGACATTAGATGCTAGGTATTAATCGTGTAAAATGAGTAAAAACTAAAAACAAACCAAAAGTCACTCTTCAATTTATTTGTGACTTATATATATATATTTTTTTTTATTTATTTATTTATGAAAGGAATCATTATTTTTTGTATGCTGATTTATAAAGGGTGTTTTATTTTAGAGGTGTAGAACTTTGAAATGGAATAAAACAAAGTTGATTTTTTTTAAATTGACATGGAATTTACTTTATTCGAAAAATAATCTTCTGGCATTATAATTTAAACATGATTTCTGGCATATGACAGCGACGGCTGGCTCGGACGTTATCTAATTTGGAGGTCTAATTTTCGATGACATTTTCCAACATTTCTGGCCGTATATCGGCAATAACTCGGCGAATGTTGTCCTCCAAGTGGTCAATCGTTTCGGGCTTATCGGCGTAGATTCCGAATTCACATATCCCCACAGAAAAAAGTCAAGCGGCGTTAAATCGCACGATCTTGGAGGCCAGTTCACAGGACCAAAACGCGAAATTATGAACTCACCGAACGTTTCCTTCGACAAATCAATTGTGGCACGAGCTGTGTGACATGTTGCGCCGTCTTGTTGAAACCATTGCTCCTGAACATCATGGTTATTCAATTGATGAACGAAAAAGTCAGTAATCATGGCTCCATAGCGGTCACCATTGACTGTAACGTTCTGGCCATCATCGATTTTAAAGAAGTACGGACCAATTATTCCACCAACCCGTAAAGCACAAACAACAGTCAGTAAGATCTTTCCGCAAAATCTGATAGGATAGACTGATTCGGGTCATCCTCTATGCTAAACTCTACAGCAGCAATGACTTCTTCTGTACTCACTGTACGACGTCTCTGTGGATGCGTATTATCATTTAGAGCAAACATGGTGCAAAAACGCTACATACTTAATCGAATTATTTGCTCTGATGGACGATTATGTTGACCGTTAAATGGACGTAGTGCGCGATACGTATTTCGAACAGAACCATGATTTTCAAAATAAATTTGCACAAATCAGAAGCGTTGTTCAGACGTCAGTCTATTCATATTGAAAATCCAAACCAAACCAAAAATCACTTGACAGCTGACAAAATGGTCGCCAATTAAAATAGTATGAGAAGGCTACAATCCGCTGTGCGGATCGTTGAATACCCTATCCCATCTCATCCTTAAAATTAATATCCTCAAAATGTAGGCTTTCTGGCCATGAAATACGACATATTGTTCAGACAGTTCATCAAACCTTTTGTGGTTCGACAAAAAACAACTTATTGCTGTTGCTTATGCCTTGGGATGGGGTATACAAACGGTTTTTGTAAGAAAACGCCCCCAAAAAGTGGGCGTAGGTGAAAATGATCTACAGACAAAATGTTTATTTTATCATTACGGAAGTTAGTTAGTTAGTTAGATTGGCTGTTCGTACAAGACGAAACACAATTAGCGCTGGAGTGCGCCGTTTTGATGCCAAATACTCGTGCGGTTAAATGTTATATCTTGTTGTTAGTTGGCGTGTTCTAAATCCAACCAGTGACATTAAGGTAGGCGATCAGTTCTTTGATGTGTTTATCAGAGAGGTCGCGGATATTGTCAAAGAAAGGTTTGCCTAGAGTTCGTTGTCTTGCTATTGACAGAGCCGGGCATTTGCACAGAAAGTGAGTTAAAGTTTCCTTTTCCCCCACCTCCTTGCAACTGCGACAGTTGGTGTTGTGGGGTATACCCATTCTAACAGCATGGTCACCGATGGGCCAGTGTCCAGTGGTAATTGCTATCACCCTGGAGACTTCCTTACGGGATCTGCTTAAGAGGTCGCGTGTTTTTGTCTTGTTGTAGCGAGGCCACATATCTCTTGAAATGGCGCACCCACTGAGGTTTCGCCACCTATGTTCAGCTGTTTTAAGAGAGCGTGTGTTGATATTATTCATGATAGTTTTTAAAGGAGTGAGAATGCCGATTGCACGTGAGCTGGGAAGGGACGAGCCCAACCTGGCTAGGGCATCAGCCTGTTCATTTCCATCTATGTCACTGTGGCCTGGAACCCATATGAGAGTGATATTGTACCGACTCCCAATGGAGTCCAGTTCGGTCTGGCATTGAAGTACTAGTTTTGATGACGTCGATACCGAGATAATCGCCTTAAAAGCGGCTTGACTGTCGACAAAAATAGCGATATTTTGCTTGGGAGTACTATCGTGTCTAATCGCGTGACAAGCCTCCCTAATAGCCAACAATTCCGCCTGGAATACGCTGGAGGAATCAGGGCGGCGAAACGATTTTTTTATTTTTAGTGTGTTCTAGTAGACACCTGCGTCCATTTTGGAGTCGTCGGTGTATATAAGTGTGTCAAAATCTTTTTCAACCACTGCGTTTTTCCAATCCTCTCTAGCTGGAAAGCCAGCGGTGAAGTGTTTGTGGAAGGTCAGTTTGGGTATCATGTAGTCGGTATGATGGTCAGCTAGACCTGCTGGCATTGAATCTAGGATATTGCTGTGCCCATAGGGCTTATTGAACCAGCAGCCAGATTCTCTGAGCCTGACTGCACTGCACATTGCAATGTCTTTGATATGGATATCTAGAGGGAGAAGGTGGAGAGGAACCGTTAAGGCATCAGTGGGACAAGATCTCATGGCCCCAGTTGTGCCGATACAAGCGGTTCTTTGTACCCTCTTAAGTTTGTCAATGATATACCCTTTACTCACAGAAGGCCACCAGACTAGTGCACCATAGCTATGATGCATAGGTGAGTATCGGCCGAACAACAGCAGTGTACATCCAAAGTGTCATCTTTGGTTGTAGGCCCCATCTTTTGCCAAATGTTTTTCTACAGGCATAGAAAGCTATACATGCTTTCTTGACCCTTTGTTCTATGTTGGTTTTCCAATTAAGCTTAGTATCTAGGATAGTCCCTAGGTATTTGGCATTGGATGAGAGTGAGAGCGCTTGTCCATTAAGTCGGGGGAGATTAAAGGATGTTATTTTGGTCTTCGTGGTGAAGAGCATCATTTCCGTTTTGCTCGGATTAACACCAAGGCCACAGCTTGTAGCCCACGTGCTCACAGAACCCAGAGCGTACTCCATGATTTCGCTAATCACTGGGAGAAACTTTCCTGACACTAGGATCACCACGTCGTCCGCGTGGCCACTGCCTTAATCCTATCCCGATCAAGTCGGACTAACAGTTTGTTCATAACAATAAGCCACAGCAGAGGAGATATCACACCACCCTGTGGTGTACCTCTGTCAGCATATCGCGTTAAGCTGCTGTTGCCTAGTGTTGATTGAATGATTCTAAACCTTAGTATGGATATAATCCATTGGCTAAAATGCTCCTCTACACCAGTTACGGTTAGGGCTTCTAGTATACTGTCAGTTTGTACATTATTGAAAGCCCCTTCTATATCAAGGAAGGTGGCTAGGGTGTAATCTTTGTAGTAGATGGACTTTTCGATGGTCCCAATCACCTCATGCAGAGCGGTTTCAGTCGATCTGCCTTTGAGATAAGCGTGTTGTGATGTGGATAGCGGTGATTCATTAAGAATGCTTCGCACATGGATGTCAAGGATGCGCTCCAGGGTCTTAAGTATAAAGGAAGAAAGGCTGATTGGCCTAAAATTGTTTGCAGATTCATGTCCACGTCTGCCTGCCTTTGGTATAAAAACTAACCTGACATGTCTCCATGAGTGTGGAATAAAGTTTAATAAAATACAACTTCTATAAATTGGCAACAACCACAGTAATACAGTGTCCTGTAAGTTTTGTAGCATGATCGGCAAGATGCCATCAAGGCCAGGTGATTTATAAGGTGAGAAGCTATTTATTGCCCAGGATGTCTTTTCCTTGGTTATGATGGATTTGATATTTTCCCAAGTTGCATGGTCAACGGGCCGATAGTCAGCAGATGCTGGCGGCACCTGTTTACAACCCGGGAAGTTAGGATAGACAGAGATTCTTATTAAGGACGGGTTTGAATGGTCCTTCGCTAAGATTTTGCTCAGTCTGGAAGAGTCTTTAAGGGTATTAATGGATTCGCAGTATTCCTGCCAAGATTCTTTCTTGGCGCTACGAATAGCCGCTTTGTATATTCTGAGGCAATCTTTATAGGGCTGCCAAAAATTGTATTTATGGCAGATGTTAAAGATGACCCTGGTCATATTCCTAAGTTTACTAAGGTCCTCACTCCACCAGGGAGGTAGTTTCTTCTTACCGAAACTGGCTGGACACGAGACCTTGAAAGCAGTACTCATTGCCTTCTCAAAGGTAACGATAGCTGCGTTCAGTTCGTCTGTCGAAGTGAACTTAGATTTTGGTATTACTTGAAGTCTAGATTTAACTATTTGGTCAAACTTTGGCCAGTTGATTCTTTTGGGATTTCTAAAGGGGATTGGTGCATCAATCCGAATATTGACATCAAAGAGTATCCAGCTGTGATCAGAGAAGGATTTCAGGTTGGATACTCTCCAGTTATGCACCTTTAGGTTGTCGTTGTTTGTGGCTAGTGTGATGTCAATGACTTCTTCCCAGCCCCTAAAACTCACCGTGCTCGGGAATATGAAGGTTAGGGTACAACCCTTGTTGCAAATTGACAGGTTGTTATGAATTATAAAATCAAAAAGAGACTTACCTCGTTCATTGGCTCTGAGCTGCCCCACAGGGTATGCCTGGCATTGGCATCGCAGCCCAGAATCAAGTGGGTCTTCTTTTTTGATAACGTGGCTGTGAGAAACTCTACCTCCTTCGGTGGAGCATTCTGGTTATGTGCCATATAGGCCGAAGCAGCATACAGACACTCCTGCTTACCAGTTTCAATCCGTATAACAGCTAGGTCGTTGCAGCTAAGGTTGGGACAAAAGAAAGCTTTGATGTGTTTTTTAACTAAAATACAGGATCTAGGCTTACCGTTATGTTTGTCGATGTTGTCTGATGCCAAACCTCAATCTGTTGTCGGCCTTCTCTAGGGCTTCTAGAGACTCCTCGTTGATAAGTAGGAGGAAGGGCTTAGTGTGTGGGGTTGGTGTCTCTACCTTAAGGACGGACCAGTCAGTCATGGGAATTCCGGGGTTATGCAGCTGTAGGACCTGGATCAGTTTGACCCTGTCTAGGGGCATATTGGGTAGCCAAATGCGGGCTCGCGGTCGCCAAGGAATGTCATCGGCTGGAACGAGCTTCTAACTAAAACCCGTCCAGTTGTTCCGAATCTTGGCAACACAGTTTTCGAGGAAGTCCCTCGAAAATTTGTCCGCACATTTAACCACCCTTATACCCCTTACAACTTCTTCGGAATCGAAGCATGGCAGAGGGCCACCCGGATTGTCCAGCAGAAAGTCCATAACCATCTCAGACAGCTTGGCTTCAATCTCACCCCAAGCGTCCGCCACCTTGCTACAATTTGTCGGCTGCTCGTCGATAATTGCAACTTGCTCTTACGACCCGTGTATTGGAGCGCTTCGGTTTGGGTTTGACTTTGGCCTCCGCAAGCTTAGATGAGTTGCTGGAAGCTGAAAACTTCCCCCTTTGAGGCATTAGTTGGCTCATCATGAGACCTACTGCGCTTCGCGGTTTCAGACTCTAGCCGCTTTTCCTTGAGTTTGTTGTAGTCTTCAACAATCATGGTACATGTGTTTGTCACTGTCTTTGCTATTTACAATACCAGCCGCTTCATTCTTAGCTGTCTTACCAAGAATGAAGCAGGCTCTACTGTACTGACTTTTGGTGATGTTCGATACACTTGGTTGTTGGCCATCACAAGCGACCTTAGCCGGAATCGTTTTGGTGTTTAATAACTTAGACGATGCCGATGTGCTGACTGCACATGTTCCAACGCCTAAGTCGGTTATTGTTTTCAAGACATTAGATGAAGCGAGTGTACTAACTATACACTGCCCATCGCCTGCGTTTTGTTGGGTGTTAATTGGCTGAGACTCCGCGAGTGTACTAACTATACAATGCGCGTCGCCTGAAGAGGTCTCCAGAGATACCACAGGCGGCGTGGGAATACTGCTTGTATCCTTCACAACGCCTGTAGCCATCTCTTGAGAGGAGGCTAGTAACTCCTCTTCCGAAGAGGTACCGACCTGCTTATCCTCGAGTTTATTTATTTTTTTTTGTATTTTTTTATTTATTTGTTTTTTTATTTTTGTTTGGTTCATTGAAAATTTTGGACCCACGAGTAGAACGGAAAGGAGGTCCACTCCGGCAGAGCCGATATACCGGAGTAAGGCAAAAGATACGACAGACCATGCCTGTGCATCTGAAGGAGCTCGTTAGCGGCTGGTTTAACCCCCAGTCTTGCATTCTTGGGCACGGTTTGCATTAAGTGCGCTCACACCACCACTGAAATCAGGTACCTCTAGTCCTATGGTCAAAAGGCAGAAAAACGGGATATTTTACTATTGAGAAGTAGAGTAACATCACCGCAATGCCCTCTGACCTTAGCTGATTGCCGTCTTGACAACGTACAAGAACACTGTAGCAATCATTACCGGCCGGCACCCACTGGGAGGGTTTGGATGAGGATTTTCGCCGGCCATTACGCAAGTATTTGCATCAAAAGTTTTTTTGAACTTTTTAAAATTTGGACAAAAAGCGTTTTTTACTAAAAACGCCCCCAAAAAGTGGGCGTAGCAAAAAACTTTGTATGTACGAAATATAGATATTAGGATTGTCAGATCATTGCTCAGACACTTTTTTTAAAATTCCTTACAGTTTGGCTAAAAACTACGTTTTTCTAAAAAAGGGGGCGTGGGAGTGGGCGGATTTCCAAAATGTTTACACTTGTTCTGCTTCGTCGGCCAGAGAGTTTATTTACCAAATTCAACACTCTAGCTCAAAATTTAAGGCCTAAAAATCGGTGAGACGGACGGACAGACAGACAGTCATGGCTTAATCGACTCAGCTAGCGATTCTGAATCGATCCATATACTTTGAGGTATATCTATCGTAATTATTTCTCTATGTTACAAACTTAATGTCAAAACTAATATACCCCTATGGTATAGGGTATAAACACCCGTAATTTTGCTATTTTCCTTCCTTATTAGTAGTTATTGACCAAACCATAAGGAATTTTGAAAATGTTTCTGAACAACATAATATTTAGACAATCTCAATATCTATATTTCGTTCACATAAAGTTTTTTGTCACGCCCACTTTTTGTGGGTATTTTTAATAAAAAACGTTTTTCGCTCAAATTTTAAAATTTTCGAAAAAAAATTTTATGCAGAATCATTAGTAATATAAATATGAACATTTCGTCTATAGACAATTTCAACCCACGGCCACTTCTTGGGTGTGTTTTTATATAAAAACCATATTTATACACTACACTATGCACCTTGTCTTTTGTAGAACCGTAAAATTTGTTGTGACAATGTCATTTTCTACATTTAATCACCATCGTGTTTTAAGCCATGTCCACTTTTTGGGGATATTAGTTTTACAGATGGGATGGAATAGGGTATTCAACGATCCGCACAGCGGATTGTAGCCTTCTCATATGTTTTTATTTGTTTTAAAAAATATATTTACTACACTACTCACTATTTAACGACCTTGACTATTTGAAGTGCACACCTAACTATTCTTCAACACAAAGACGTAGCGTAATTTTGACTAAATTATTTTGCCGTGTTGAATGTTACTTTTATAAAATTCTTTACAATTGAGTGATATTCTAATTTAAAATAGGTGATTCTTATAAATAAATCACGTTGAATGGATAAAAATCTCAATAAAATCCGAATTGTGCCGCGAAGGAATACGAATACAATAAAGAGCTTCAGCTCTTTAATACCTGCACCTACGACTGGTGGTGGACGGGCTTTATAAAACTCTCTCCAAACTATTTATTAGCTATCAATTATTATTTCTTTGGTCCCAACGCATTTGAGACCGAGGATTTTACGAAGAATGTTTCGTTGTTCCGATCACAGATTTTCTTATCCATTTTGTTGCCTGGTTTCCTTGCTTCCTTAATATCTTAATGGTAGATGACATCGTTCTGACGATAATTAATCTTTTAGAACTGTCCAACATATCGTTAGATAATTTATTAAACCAAAACAGGATGGACAATCTTTTTAAAATTTGGCGATCGTAGCTGTGTTGTTGCTCCCTTTTCAATTCCAGGCCACACCAATTTACTAAAAGTTCATATATAAGAAATGTTCCACACAGTCTTAGAGTATCATATTAAAAATCCCGTTTTAAGTCAATCGTTTCAACGACAATCGTTTTTAATAATATTCAATTAGTGCCCTGATTTCGTTGTTTCCTTGTTAATGCATGACGTAGTGATGTCATTTTGACCATTCAACTAAAGTTCTATTTATCTTACAGAACTGTTTAACGGAACTTATTAAAAAAAACTGATTTAGACAATCGTATCAATGGTAATCGTTTTTAATTTCTTTTCAATGCTTGCAAACACGTGGCAAAGAACTTTATATGAACGAAATATAGATATTACGATTGTCTAACTACGCTTCTCAGACACTTTTTTAAGTGTACAAAAATTTTGTACACTTGTTCTGCTGGGACTAGGGATTAGTGCCCTGATTTCGTTGTTTCCTTGTTAATGCAAGACGTAGTGATGTCATTTTAACAATTCAACTAAAGCTCTATTTATCTTACAGAACTGTCCAACGGAACTTATTAAGAAAACTGATTTAGACAATCGTATCAATGGTTATCGTTTTTAAGTTCTTTTCAATGCTTGCAAACACGACGTTGATATCACTTTGATAAGGGGTAAAGATGTCAATACATCAGTCGGCCTATGAAAGAAGTTCAACGGACTTTCAGATTGTACTTGAGAGGATTATTCAAAACTCAGAAAAAAGACAGCGAGACAGTTTATTGCGTATATATTTAGGGAGTTTCTCTTTTTATTAACACGCTTACTTCTGTTAAAATGGCTATTTCACTTCGATAAACAATTTTTTTTTTCAAATGAGTGTAATTGCATCATTTAGAAGGCGTGTTCGCAAATCTGTCGCCCGCAGTTCGATGACTTGTGCTCAGATAAACGATTATGTGCGGCTTAAAAACATTACGTCATATAAAACTTTTGCAAATTGACAACCGATTTGGAAAGTAGATTTGAATGATTTGGTGTTGGTAGCATTTAGTCTTTTCATGATGACATGAAAAAATGTTTATATTCTGCACAAACTTTACCTTTTACGTTATAGGTCTGTTCCCGTACAATTATTTCGTTTATAATATACAATGTGTTATCGCACAATTTACAAAATTTGATATGCAGAGATTTAATATATAATCATAATTATATCTTTATACTGAATAATTTCTTTAACTGACATTAAAAAAATATATAATAAAAAAACAAATGTTGAGGAAATAACGATAAAAAACCTCAAATGAAAATAAAAACAAAAACTATATTTATATAAAAAAAACTAATAATAATTAGGTACTTATGTGGAGTATATAAATAATAAATAAAAAATAATAAATAATAAATAATAAATAATAAATAATAAATAATAAATAATAAATAATAAATAATAAATAATAAATAATAAATAATAAATAATAAATAATAAATAATAAATAATAAATAATAAATCATAAAATCATAAAATCATAAAATCATAAAATCATAAAATCATAAAATCATAAAATCATAAAATCATAAAATCATAAAATCATAAAATCATAAAATCATAAAATCATAAAATCATAAAATCATAAAATCATAAAATCATAAAATCATAAAATCATAAAATCATAAAATCATAAAATCATAAAATCATAAAATCATAAAATCATAAAATCATAAAATCATAAAATCATAAAATCATAAAATCATAAAATCATAAAATCATAAAATCATAAAATCATAAAATCATAAAATCATAAAATCATAAAATCATAAAATCATAAAATCATAAAATCATAAAATCATAAAATCATAAAATCATAAAATCATAAAATCATAAAATAATAAAATAATAATATGTTTACTGATTCTTATTAAAGTTTACTGATAATTATTAAAAAGGATAGCAAAAACCATAAAGTGACAAGTCGTTTGTTTAGGCACATGAAAGGAGTGATTTTACTGTAATTGCACTTCCTTCATACTATGGAGTATCAATTACCTGTAAATACACTGATGTTCATTCCATTATAGGGTATAAAGTTGCTTACTAGGATAAAATGTAGTGGCCAGACATCTCATTTTAGCTGAAATGTTCTAAAAGCTTTTAAGAAATCACCATCACCACTACCACTCATCCAAAAACAAACATACGAGTAATATCCCCATCTCGGGCTAGAAGAAGTCAGTTTTTATTGTCCCCATACCATCATCATCGTTGTGATGGACCAGAATGATGACAACGACTCAGACGACTAGAAACATCAAAACTGTGCTGTCGACGTACTGTTTTATGCAGAACGACAATCCACCCCATCAGCAGGATCTGTTTTTCCATTTTTTTTTCTAGGTTTTATGTATTCATGTCTGATTTGATTGTTCTAGTGGATTGCAATATGGTTGGGAATTAATGTTTCATTTCGAAAGGGATATGCAGAGTTCCTTTGTTCTCGGTATGGGCTTTCAATCTAATTCGTTTTTCGTCACAACTCACACATGCACATCTGGCGGGATAAAAAATTGTTGCACGTTAGGGCATTCATCTAAATGCCGGTCGATCTACGGCTGACTTTTTGGGCTCTCCCTCCAATTGGCAAAGTTCGGGCAAATGTTTTGCATATTTTACTTTCAGTATTGCTACACGATTCGTATTTACTGCTGCAATGCGCTCAATCAATATCAGGTTAACAATGTGTGTTGTTCTTTTAGTGAATACATCTTCCACGCTAGACAATTGATATATTTCCGAACAGATGTCTAATTAACAAACAAATAACTATCAACAAGGATAATCGGGGGACCAAAAATACGTCCCCAAACAGAGAAGCGGGAGAAACACCACTACAATGCCATCAACAACAACAACGATGATAAATTTGTTAAGGAATATCTGCATCTGGATGTGTTTCACTTCGTGCCTATTTGGCTATTTTATTTACGCAGGTATGTATCCGGAGTAACTCAGACAATTTCCTGAAACTACAATATTGTTGTTTGCACTTTTTGTTTAAATAAAGTTGTTTGCATACTGAGTTGGGATACTGCACTCGTATCTGTGCCTGGACGGATCTGCGCTTTTAATGGTTGAAACAAAAAAAAAACAACCCAACCCAAACATCCTCCTCGGAAGGATACAACCATTTTTATGACAATTTCAGTCGATGTTTAACTTTAATCTGTCCGGGTGCCCGGTAGTGACGAAAAGCTTAACGAGCAACACACACATGTATAAAATTCCATTTTTGTATGCACCCCCTCCTGTTTTTGTCCGTTTTTATTTTAAGTATGATTTTTTTATTGATTCTAGAATAGAGAGATTTTTTGTTTCTGTTTCAGGGAGACGGTCACGGGATATCCTTTGAATTTTTGTATGCGCCCTCCCTCTTTTTCTTTATTTTGCAATTTTGTTTAAATAGCTATTGTTTGGGAAAACTGCTCGAACGATGTGGAGAAAAATTTCATTTAAAAATAAATAGAAGCAATTTTAGGGATTCGAAAGCAAATTAAGTGCGTTGATTGGTTAGTTTGTGTGTCACATTAGTGCATTTGGGAATGGTTTTTTTGGGTTTGGTTTTATTTTGCATGATTTTTTAAACGGATAGAGAGATGTTCGATATTGAATGTTAGAAGCGATTTAAGGGCTTTTTTGCTGATGAAAATGATTTGGATAATCAGATTAGATTAATTGCTGATTGGGTATAAATTTGAACTGGAAGTTATAGTAGAATTTAGTTAATTCAAAAAAAAAATGTGACTAATTTTTCATTTGTTTCAGTTGATTGTATTATGTTGGATTAATTGTATCATAAGTGGGTTGTATATTGTATTATGAAGTGTTATATCATCACTTATTGAGGATTGTAGAACGAGGGTAGACTCTGATAAGCTTTAACTTTGCAATGCCCAATGCCTCTTATCCATCGCAATGTGATAACTAGTTTGGCCTTGATCCAGATTGTTACAATGCGTTCGCTTATGTCTTGAAAGCATAAAAGTATTGCACCTATAAAAAATCCGAATAGTCGCTGTTTCTCCTCACTATAACATAGTCCGTATTAGATGTCACAGTTTTTATACCCTATCCAATAGGGGTATATTAGTTTTGATACACAGGGAATTAATTTAGCTAGATATACCTCAAAGTATATGGATCGACTCAGAAACGATAGCTAAGTCGATTGAGCCATGCCTGTCTGTCCGTCCGTCCGCCTGCCTGTATGTCACCGATTTTTAGGTCTTAAATTTTGATCCAGGGTAGTAAAATTTGGTATATAGGATCCTTGCCAGAGGCTACAGAACAAGTGTAAACATTTTCAAAAACCGCCCACTGTCACAAAAAAGTTTTTTGCCACGCACAGTTTTTGGGGGCGTTTTTATTAAAAAAAAAACGGTTTTTGTCTGAAAAACAAGAAATGGCAAACGTTCCTTATCAAGAGGCGATAGGGTGTATTTTGTAAGCTGCACAGATTAGTCGGCCAGATGTTTGCTTCGCTGCTAGTGTACTCAGCAGGTACAATAATATTTATGGAAGTGCACACTGTGCAGCGGTGAGGAGGGTGCTACGATATTTGAAGGGTAAAATCGACTACATACTGTTGTTTTATTCAAAGCAACATGATTAAGTGGTGGCTACTGCGACGCCGATTGGGCTAGTGACATGGACAAAAGACGTTCAACAACTGGCTATGTATTTACATCATAAGGCGCTGCAATTTCTTGGTCGTCAACCATCGATAGCTTTGTCTTCTACCGAGGCAGATGGTCGATGGTCGCAGCTATTCAAGAGTCACTTTGGTTAAAGCGTTTCGAAACCGAAATATTTTTGGAGGCATCGAAAGCGATTCTTTTGTATTGCGATAATCAAGACGCAATCAGCTTAGCGAAAAACAGAAACTACCATGCGCGCACTAAACATATTGATGTGCGCAAATATTTCATTCAAGAACACTTGCATCAAGGCATCGATGATGAAATCAAATTGAATCTACAGTAGAAGTCGACAAATGAAATGGCTGCGGGCATATTGACCAATGCAGTTAGTTCTGCAAAGCTGAACAAATTTATTCCAGATTTTGGACTTACTAAATAGATTATGATTATGAACAATCATTTTGGGTATTTACTTTTAATAATTTCTTTAATTTGTTATATGAATTGAATTTTTAACTAACATATTTTTTTTAATGAAAAACTAGTGTGTCTGTTGTAATAAATATCGTAAATTGAGTGTTCCATTCAGTTCTGATGGTATCATTGAACATGTTTTCTGTATAACAATTTTAACTGTCTTTAATACTTACTTACTTACTTACTTACTTAAGTGGCGCTACAGTCCGGAATGAACCTGGGCCTCAACCAACATGCCTCTCCAATTAGCCCGGTCCTTAGCTAACTGCCTCCGGTTGCGCACTCCAAGTTGGTTGAGGTCGGTTTCCACTTGTGCGCGCCACTTAAGGCGAGGTCTTCCTCTACTGCGTCCGACGTCTGGCTGGGAATCGAAGACTCTGCGAGCCGGAGTATTGGTGTCCATTCGTTCTACATGTCCTAGCCATCTTAAGCGTCCAATGCGGAGTTTTTTGACCAGGGGCATGTCGCTGTACAGCTCGTATAGTTCTTGGTTGAATCTTCGTCTCCATAGCCCGTCAACGCAAACGGGACCGAAGATTTTTCGAAGAATTTTCCTCTCGAATCTACCAAGGATTTCTTCATCCGCTTTTGATACGGTCCATGCTTCAGCGCCGTAGAGCAGGACTGGGATGATCAGGGTCTAATATAGGATCTCCTTAGTAGTTCGAGTGAGGGCTTTACTACTAAATTGCCTTCTTAGCCCGAAGAAACAGCGGTTGGCAAGAGTAATTCTTCGTTTAATTTCTGACGAGATGTTGTTGTCAGAGTTAATAGCGGAGCCGAGGTAGACAAAGTCCCGTACTACCTCAAAGTTATATCTGTCAATGGTGACGTTCTGTCCAATTCGTCGATGTTGTGTGTCCTTTCGTGTTGACAGCATATACTTAGTCTTACCCTCATTTACTGCTAAACCCATTTTCGCCGCTTCCTTCTCTATACTAGCAAACGTGGCTATGACATCACGTTGAGTCCTACCAATGATGTCAATATCGTCAGCGTATGCTAGTAGTTGCACCGACTTTTGGAAAATTGTGCCTCTGGTGTTGGCTTTGGAGTTTTGCACAATTCTCTCAAGAATCAGATTAAAGAAGTCACATGACAGCGCATCGCCTTGCCTAAATCCTTTTTTGGTATCGAATGTGTCGGTGAGGTCGTTTCCGACCCTGATGGAGCAGCGAGAATTCTCCATCGTCATCCTACACAAACGGACGAGTTTGGGCGGTATACCAAAACTTGACATGGCTCTGTACAGAACGTCTCTATAAATGCTGTCATATGCGGCTTTGAAATCGATGAATAGGTGGTGGGTATCGATTTGGACTTCTTGAGTTTTTTCCAGGATCTGCCGAAGTGTGAAAATTTGATCGGTTGTGGACTTTCCTGGCCTAAAACCACACTGATAAGGGCCAATCAGGTTGTTGGTAAACGGTTTCAGGCGTTCACATATTACGGCAGATAGGATCTTGTAGGCGATGTTGAGGAGACTTATGCCTCTGTAGTTGGCGCAGTTCAGAGGGTCTCCTTTTTTGTGGATCGGGCAAACGATGCTGAGGTTCCATTCTTCAGGCATATTTTCATCCGACCAGATTTGGCTTATAAGTTGGTGGATGTTACTTACCAAGTCATCTCCGCCGGCCTTATAGAGCTCAGCGGGAAGGCCGTCATTTCCGGCAGCCTTATTAAGCTTGAGTTTAGATATTGCTATCCTCACTTCACTCAGGTCGGGTGGTTGGCAGTTTACGCTGTCGTTGCCAATATTGAATGGTTCGTTCTGCCTGACAGCGGAATGTTGTTCGTCATCGCTGTTTAACAGTCTGCAGAAGTGGTTCTTCCATATCCTCAGCATCGACTGTGTCTCAACTACAATATTTCCTTGTCCATCTCGACAGGATTCTGTTCGAGCCTTGTATCCTTGGCTTTGACGTTTTACACTTTGGTAAAACTTTCGAACATCGTTCCTGGAGTGGCACCTCTCTATATCCTCGATCGCGCGCTTTTCTTGCTCTTTTTTCTTTTTGCTGAAAAGCCGATGTTCTTCCCTTCTTCTTTGCCTATAGAGCTCAATGGCAGCTCTCGTCTTCACCTGCAGCTTAGCCTTGTAGGCCTCGTTCTTGGCTGCGAGCATCTGTCGGCATTCCTCATCAAACCAGGGGTTTCTTGCTGGTGGGCGCGAGAAACCTAGCACATCAGTTGCGGCTGATCTAATGGCCTGTTGGCATCGTTGCCATTGCTCTTCGACATTCGATGCTGGTGGTATGGTGTTAATCGAGAGGTTAAGGGATACGCGTTGTGCGAAGGTCTTGGCGGTCTCTTGCGATTGCAGTCTTCCGACATTAAATTTTTTCACAGTATTTCTGGATTGTTGTGGCGTGGTGGATATCCGCATTCTTACCTTGGCTGCTACAAGGTAGTGATCCGAGTCGATGTTAGCTCCTCGGAATGTTCGGACATCCAAAATACTGGATGCGTGCCTCTTATCTATCGCAATGTGATCAATTTGGTTGACCGTTCGTTGATCTGGAGACCGCCATGTCCCCTTATGTATATCGAGGTGAGGAAACCGTGTGCTGGCTATAGTGGCATTTCGTTCCGTAGCGAAATCAATTAGCCTAAGTCCGTTACCAGACGTGTTGTCGTGTAGGCTATGTTTTCCGACAATACTTCTAAAGATGTCTTCTCTTCCTACCTTTGCGTTAAAATCTCCCAGCACGATTTTAGCATCGTACTTCGGTAGTCGCTCATAGGTTTTGTCGAGGAGCTCGTAGAAGCAATCCTTAGCTATATCATCTTTTTCTTCCGTCGGAGCGTGAGCGCATATAAGGCTTATGTTGGCGAATTTGGCCTTGATGCGGATTGTTACTATGCGTTCGCTAATGTCTTGGAAACATAAGACTTCTTGCCTAAGTCTGGCACTTATAACAAATCCGCATCCGAATAGTCGCTGTTTCTGCTCACTTTAACACGGTCCGTAGTATATGTCACAGTTTTTCATCCTCTTTTTGCCCGGCCCATCCCATCGTATTTCCTGGATGGCAGTAATGTCTGCTTTGTAGCAGTTTAGGGCTTTAATACTTACTGTCATAATAAACCATCAAACGACGCAGATGTCTTTTCTGTTATTGGGTAAATAATCTGCATAATACTGATTATTCACGCATTTAAAACATCAGTTATCGGCATCTATAACTTTATATTGCCTGTTTTTAAGATCGTTAAGCACGATGCATGTAACCCTCTAGCTACAACGCGTAAAGGCCTTTCAGATTTATTTTCAAATGAATACCATTCTATTTTATCGGTATTCAGCTTGCGAGGTAATAGACTGTAACTTTCAGGGTCTTTAACGCAGACTTTCCATGTATTTTTTTTAGCGAAGTTACTTGGTAGTCCGATAATGGCCCCCGATTTTATCACATTAATTGGCGGTGGGGACCGTCGTTTTAGTTCTTTCCCTTTATAAATAATCTCTTCGTGATTAATAACTTCAGGGGGGGATACAGCTTTCCTTTTCTTCACCAGTCTTTTCTTTAGAATTCACTCGGTTTCTCGACTGAGTTCTTCTTCATCCGTATGGTATCCTGTATTAATGGGACAGTTCGCACTCGGTTTTGGTTCATAAGTTAATATTAATGAACTCTTTAGGGTCATGAATTTCTTTACGAAGCTCTTCGCAGAGCAATTCGACTTTGTTTTGCCTTGTTCGAAGAACGTCGTTTTCGTCCTTAAGGCTTTTCTTTTTCACTGAGTCTCGTTTTTCGTCAGCCGACACTTCTGTCGTTGTCCAGCTCCTGGAGATGCATATATTTTTTGAGGTCCAGATGTAGGTGACCTCGTTAGCCTTGAAATTTTCCCGAAAGGGTTCCACAATTAAAATAATTGGCTCTCCCCAGAATCCGTAGAGCCGACTTCCGAAGAGGGTGGATTTTCCAGTGAATCTGGATTGCCACCTGGGTTATTACATCTTTTCGTTGTATTCGGTAAACGGGAAGTGAATTTTAGTATATTCTGACCCCTTAATCATCTGCAAAATATGTTGTGACAATGTAATTTTCTATATTTTATCGCCATATTGGGATTGTCGAAATATGTTTTTCAGATACTTTTTAAAAATTTCTTGCGATTTGGAAAAAAAAAACGTTTTTATAACATAACATATGAGAATGCTACAATCCGCTTTGCGGATCGTTGAATACCCTATCCAATCCATCAATTTTTTTTTTTTAAATCCGTAAACTTCCACGCCCTCTTTTTAGAAAAACGCATTTTTAGCCAAACCTATGAAGACAATCTCAATATCTATATATCGTCCATATAAATTTGATGTAAAATCATTGGCTATGATAATATGAACATTTCGTCTATAGATCATTTAAACCCACACCCACATTCTGGGGGCGTTTTCCTACAAAAACTATTTGTACTCCAGAGCATATGCCACAGAAAAACGTCGTTTTATATCGCACAATAAAAGATTTTTATCAACTGTGTGAACAGTATGTTATCACAATTCCATTTTTTAATGTCATCCCAATAACGTTTTTAGTTACGCCCACTTTTTGGGGATACTAGTTTTAAAGATATGATGGGATGGGATATGGTATTCAACTATCCGCACAGCGGATTGTAGCCTTCTTATATGTTTATACTCTATCCCATAGGGGTATATTCGTTTTGAAATTAAGAGAAATAATTTCGATATATATATACCTCAAAGTATATGGATTGATTCAGAATCGCTAACTGAGTCGATCTAGCCATGTCTGTTTGTCCGTCCGTCTGTGTAGCAACGATTTTTGGGCCTTAATTTTGGGCTAGAGTGTTGAAATTTGGTGTATAGACTCTTTGGCCGACGAAGCAGAACAAGTGTAAACATTTTTTAAATCCGCCTACTGCCACGCCCACTTTTTAGAAAAACCTTTTTTCAGTCAAACGGTTAAGAATTTTGAAAAGTTTTTTTTTAAACTGAACAATTTGTTGTGACAATGTCATTTTCTATATTTAATCCCCATGGTGTTTTAAGCCATGTCCACTTTTTGGGGATATTAGTTTTGCAAATGGAATGAGATAAGGTACTCAACGATCCGCACAGTGGATTGTAGCCTTCTCATATGTTTTCTTTTTTTTATGTATTTAATGGTGGTTGGGTGTTGTAGAAAGAATGAAGACTCTGATTGGCTTTAACTTGGCAATGCCCAGTGGTTGTAACTCTGACTACACTTCAAATGTGCTTATTTTTACCTCCAAGTGGTAACCATCGGGTACTGGTCTCATTCAACCGGATTTTACTTGCTAAACGATAAGTGCGAGTGCTGATAACAAGACGAAAAAACATCACCCCGGTCAGAATGCCCAGGAATGAATACTCGTCCTGCCATCCCAGGCGAACCTAGATGAGTTGCTTCGACATATTCGGACAACAGGTTATCTAGGAATCTCAAGGGTAAGTCGGGCCCCGTGAGCAGAGATGGTGGCGGATGAACCGAAAGGTCAACGTCAGCGCTCAATCCCGTAGTGGATACTGATGGCCCCGTGTCCTAGGGGTATCTAATAAATTGGAACTGGCCGTCTAGGTTGGTGGTTGTGCTTTGGGTTAACTACCCAGTACCCATCCATGGAAAAAACCATATGTTACAAAGCAATCAATAGCCTCGGAAAGGACTGATATTACTGTTGACGACCCTGCTAAACGAAAAAAGGACAACGACGTCCGTATCTGCACCTGGAATGTGAGAACATTAAACAGGAGAGGTACAGGCGAACAACTAGCGGAAGCCCTTAACTGCTACGAAGCAGACATTACTGCCGTTCAGGAAATACGACTATTCTAATTCTGATTTGTTATAAGTGCCAGACTTAGGCAAGAAGTCTGGTGTTTCCACGACATTAGCGAACGCATTGTAACAATTCGCATAAAGGGCAAATTCGCCAACATAAGATGATGATGATATAACTAAGGATTACTTCTACGAGCTCCTTGACAAAACCTATGAGCGACTACCAAAATAACGCAAAGGTAGGAAGAGAAGACATCTTTAGCAGTATTGTCGGTATTGTTACACGCAACGCGTATCCCTTAACCTCTCGATTCACAGCATACCACCAGCATCTAATGTCGAAGAAAAATGGCAACGATGCCAACAAGCCATTTAATCAGCCGCAACTGATGAGCTAGCTTTCTCGCTGCCACCAGCAAGAAACCCCTGGTTTTGATGAGGAATGTCGACAAATGCTCGCAGCCAAGAACGAGGCCTACTGCAGGTGAAGACGAGAGCTGCCATTGAGCTCTATAAGCAGAGAAGATGGGAAGAACACCAGCTTTTCATAAAGAAGAAAAAAGAGCAAGAAAAGCGCTCGGTAGAGGATATAGAGAGGTGCCACTTCAGGAACGATGTTCGCAAGTTTTACCAAAGTGTAAAACGTCAAAGCCAAGGATACAAGGCTCGAACAGAATCCTGTCAGAATGAATAAGGAAATATCGTAGTTGAGACACATTCTATGCTGAGGATATGGAAGAACCACTTCTGCAGACCGTAAAACGGCGATGACAAACATTTACTATAGGCAACGGCAGCGAAATCTGCCAACCACCCGACCTAAGTGAAGTGAGGATAGCAATATCTAAACTCAAGCTTAATAAGGCCGTCGGAAATGACGGTGAGCTTTATTTCAAAGCCGCATACGAGAGCATTTATAGAGATCAGTGGCGTGGCGTGGAAAATGTTATATGGTAAGTCGGCAAAGATATGCACCTGCAAACGCTTTCTGAAATTATATTGTGTATTGCAAATCGCATATAAGTAAAGCAATTCAAGCCAATTTCGTATACTTCAAGTCATTAAAGCCAAAATTTACAATGAACCTGAAGTATAATAAAAGTGGCTTCGAAAGAAACCTTTTTTGGCAGATGCAAATGCAATACCTTTAAGAAAATTGATGGTAAAAAAAGGAACTTCACAAATTACTTTTTGTTAAATTAAATAAATAAATAAATACAATAATAAAAAAATCCACATATAATATATACAAAAAAAGTTAAAAATAGGAAATATTAATGATAAGTAGGAATTTAAAAACAGCAAAAGTTTGAAAAAATTGTGAAAAGTTTTGCAAAACTGATTTTTTTATTTGTACTCTAAGTCTATTCTCCGATCTTTTTTAACATAATCTGCAAGAACTTTTTCATAAAAGTTAGGTCTACTTTTCATTTTTAAAAGGAGTCGCTTTTCTATTGATAAAAGTGCTAAATCAGAGATCCTGTTTTCTCCTTGAGAATTTCTTAAATATGTATGAATTCTTTTCAGAGTGGAAAAAGATCTCTCCACGGAGGCAACAGTTAGCGGTAGTGTTAAAAATAGTGCAGTTAATTTTAAAATTTGGGAAAATGTTTCACGCAATATTTCGCTTCTCAAATGGTTATAAAGTGCTAGAACGTCAAGTTGTTGAAGTGAAGATGTAGTATAGAGAACTTTTAGTTCATTTTTCAAAGCTGTGAAATCGAAAATTCCAGGAAAAAAATTAATCAGAGAAGATATTTTATCATCTGGGCTTGATAGTGCAAAATTACTGTATTTTGATTTATTAAGTAGATCCAAAAAAATTAAATTCGTGAAAGATTTATATCTTGTCTGAAGTTGGGATATAATATTGTCCTTTATTTCTACAAGAAGGCGCTTATAGTGAGTTTTTAAATCAATATCGAGTAATCTGCGTTTTCGTGAAGGTTCAGCACAATCGTTTATGCTTTCAAAAATGGAATCAAATTTGTTTAGAAAGTCAGTACAAAGCCAAGACTCAAAACACTCGATTTCTCGCTTAGCAACTTCAACATCCGTTTGTTTATTTTGTATTAAATTAAACAATACATCGGTTTTAGCAAAAATCTCGGAAAGCGTGTTCAATATAAAACAAAACTCTTTCCCTTCTAATTTAAGCAATAAACTTTCGGCCATTGAAAGTGCGTCATTATCCCATTCTTTTGGATTGCCTAATATTTGGTTAAAAGTTTCAATTATATCTAATCTACAGTTACAAATAACGTTAATTATTCGTGAATGGTAATGCCAGCGAGTTTCTGATACTCCCGGCATGCGTGCGTCGGTTTGCTTTTTGTTTCAAAAGATTTGAACGTTTAGTTGATTTATTGAAAAAGCGCACTACAGTATTTATATTGCCAAAAAAAACTTTTAACTCAGGTATATTTTCAAGTGATCGGGATAACACCAAATTTAAAACATGTGCGTAGCAAGGAATAAAATTAGCCATTGGACATGCATCGAGGACCTTTTTTTTAACTCCACCTACTTCCCCGGACATAACCGCGGCACCATCGGAAGATTGCCCTATTAACTTTTCCTTGCAACCGTATACATCAAGTATATTAAAAATGTGTTTTGAGAGCTCTTCTGCATTTCGACTCTCACTCACGTCAAAAAAAAACCAAGAAACCTTTCCTCTATTCCTTCCTCCGATAAGTATCGCAATACGGCACTTAGTTGTTCCCTATGGCTCACGTCTGGTGTTTCATCGATCATAATGGACACAAATCGCGTTTCACTTATTTCAACTTTAATTTCATCTTTAATCACTGCAGCGATACTATGTATCAAATCGTTTTGTATGTCATTTGAAAGACCCGAAAAAACTCGATGTGCACTTGAACACTGTTCTAAATGGGAGTCTATTAATGTGTCATACTTAGATAAGTATAAAATTGTTTCAACATAATTACCACGATTAATAGAATCTTGCTTTTCGTTGTGACCCCGAAATGCTTGTTCCTGTTTGCCTAAAAGAACTACTGTATCTATAAAACGTTCCATTAACTTACGGTTTCTATCAACTTTTTTGTTGTGAGCTTCAAAGGAATTACCTAAGGAGGTTTCAATGCGATTAGTGCCGAATTCGTGCAAAGATAAACAGCTTCGAATATGTTTTTCCGTTTTGACATGTTTATTTGCGGAATTAACTAAATTGTTTATGTCAGCGTAGCCAGTACGGCTCCAAACACTAGGGGAATTTGAAAAAAGAAGACAAGGGAAGCAAAACATTTTGTTAAGCTTACAACTGCCAGTCAACCAAGTATATTTTTGGTACATGGATGCATTAAAATGCGAAACAAAACCATCCTTGCGCTTATAATCTATTTTCATAGAAGGAGTAGAGCGCCCTATCTCTATAACTTTTTTTTTTAAGAAAATTCAACTTACAAAAAGCATTTTCTTCCTCCAAAAGCAAATCTACCAAACAACAATTTACAGTTAATAATGCCATTATCTCTTAATAATTAGCTATTTGAAATTATCTGAATTCAACTGAAAATACCACAATTTAAACTTTTCACACTTTTCACTGTTTTAAATTTCTTTTTTATTGCACATCAATAATTACACTCAAAATGTTCTTTAAGTTACGCATCGCAATCTGCTTCATAACAAATTTTTTCCAACAGAAATAATCTAAAAGAAAAGACAAAATTCACCAATAAGGCGTTGAACATCGGGTTATTTTTTTGCATAAGAAAGCGTGTGTTAAACAGAGAGGAGTCAAACACGGTGAACGATAAAGGGAAAACAAGGAAAGAAAACCAATTTGTTCTAGCCAGCCAGATATTTTATAACACGGCGTTTGTCGGGTTACACTTTGCTTTGTTTTGCTAGCGCTTTGCAGTTGTCTTTCTTATGGGCGTATGGGATAGAGAATAACCATGCAATGATGTGTGTATGTGTGTGCGTAAAGCAGTAGAACGATATGAAAGCGGATGACTTGCAGCAGGTTGAGGGGTTGTTGATAGAATTTGTGGCTTGCGTGTGCTGTGCAGGTGTGGGAAACACAAATATTGTGTTTATATGGGGATATTAAGATTCATGTTGCTTGTTTTATTGGTACATTGTTGAAAAGTAGAATTTCAAAAGGTAACTCAGTAGGAATCGAGTTATATGGACGCCTCGCCACTGATAGAGATGAACTATACAGAGCCATGTCTAGTTTTGGTATACTGCCCAAACTCGTCCGTTTGTGTAGGATGACGATGGAGAATTCTCGCTGCTCCATCAGGGTTGGAAACGACCTCACCGACGCATTCGATACCAAAACAGGATTTAGGCAAGGCGATGTGCTGTCATGTGACTTTTGTGTTATGTGACTCAACTTCATGTCAAAGCCACGTTTGCTAGTAAAGAGAAGAAGACGGCAAAAATGAGTTTAGCAGGAATGAGGGTAAGACTATGTATATGCTGCCAATACGAAAGAACACACAACATCGACGATTTGAATAGAACGTCACCATTGACAGATATAACCTTGAGGTAGTACAGAGTCCCGTCTACCTCGGCGGCTATAAAATCTGAGAACAACATCTCGTCAGAAATTAATCGAAGCATTACTCTTGCCAACCGCTGTTTCTTCGGGCTAAGAAGGCAATTTGGTAGTAAAGCCCTCACTCGAACTACTAAGGAGATCCTATATAAGACCCTGATGATCTCAGTCCTGCTCTATGGCGTTTAAGCATGGACCGTATTAAAAGCTGATGAAGAAATCCTTGGTCGATTCAAGAGAAAAAATCTTCGAAAAATCCTCGGTCCCGTTTGCGTTGACTGGCTATGGAGACGAAGATTCAAACACGAACTATACGAACTGTACAGCGACATACCCCTGGTCAAAAAACTACGCATTGGACTTTTAAGATTCCCAGCCAGACGTCGGACGCAGTTAAGGAAGACCTCGCCTTAAGTGGCGCGCACAAGTAGAAACCGACCTCAACCAACTTGGAGTGCGCAACTGGAGGAACTTAGCTAACGACCGGGCTAATTGGAGAGGCATGTTGGTTCAGGTCCAGGTTCATCCCGGACTGTAGCGCCACTTAAGTAAATAAGTAGTAATGGTAGTTTAATTGAATGAAGTTGGTAGTGAACGCGCAACCTTCCACTCAACAGCAGAACATTTTAAAGGCACTGCCCTGCATTATTCATGACTCTTTCAGAAATACCGTAGTAACCAAAAACGTTCATTAAGATACCAAAATCGATCCTTCTAAAGAAATTCTCTTCTTATTTTATTTGTAGTGCCACTGGAGTACTTCGATGATCATGAGTTCTCGTACGACATGGATACGGCACAATCGAAAGTAAAATACGATCCCAGGCTCCTCTCGCAACAGTTAAAGGATCAACACAACCGTCCACAGGAGAGGGCGGCTCCATGCTATTCTGCCACTAACAAATACACTCATGGCCAAAGGGTAAGTTATACTGTGTAGTACGACAAACGACCACAAACAATTTTTCAGCTCGTCCTCCATATGTGCAGAGTGTAGAAATTTATACCTGTTCTCGTATATAATCTCTCATTCCGTTAGAGTAGTAGTTAGGTAGGTCCTCTAGATTCTTGAAGCCGGCACTGCTGGCACAAGTGGGTGTACACTTAGTACAGAGTGTGTATTACTCCCTATATTAAATCTTTACATTCCACAAATCTCTTAGAAACGAGGGGACCCGAGAAGAATTCCTGCTCGCAGGAGTTTACTGTATGGAAACATAGATTGAAAGGACGAGAAGTATGTGTACCAGCTTGATGGTATTTTTGTGCTTGCACAATCTATCAAACGAAAAAGGCGAATAAAACCCCTGTTTTGGTTTCAATTTATTTGTTTTGAACTCCATTGTGGATTGTATCTTATTGTTGTTAGTTTTTTTTTCCTTCTTTTAAAGCAATATATATGTCAAGCCTTTTTGGTATGGCAAACAGCATCAGAGATTGGCAATGCCCACGGGGCAGGACATAGCGTGTGGGGTAACAATACAACCACAAGTCCACAATGTGCTGGTTTTCCTCTTCTTCGTTATCCAATTTAATTCGCCAAGAGGATGATGGGCTCCGATTGTCATCACAGAGAAATAGAGTTCTGACTTAAAAGGGAATATGATTCTTCTCGCTCGAGGAGCATGTCATCTCACATGTGTGTGTGTGCATCCAATTTAAACAATAAATTGCAGAGAATGACCGCGCGAAAATAACTTTTAGAGGAGTGTACTAAATTTAATTTTAGTTTTGTTTGCCTCAATTGGTTCAAATGTGTCGAGCATACATGTGTAAGGATGGGTATTTTTATGCTGTATACGTCCTTAGGATATTTTATAGAAGTGGAACTATTTTCGAAACTATTGCAGAGATAGTAGTGCGCTAGTGGATGATTTGTGGTTTAGTTTTATGTGCCCGAGAATACAGTCTGCAGAATTGAGTATCACTAACAGGATAAATGTTTATTTGTTATCTATATGAGGACTTTTTTGAGGTCTGGAGAGTCTATAGTTGTCACCATGAGTTTTAAGTGTGTATAAGGAAATGAACTAGTTTTGGGTGTGTGGTATGATCGTCAGTAAGGCCAATCACCAACATAATATGGTCATTAAATCTGTTTGGAAGTATGTAATTTACACAAAAACCCATCGAAGTTTTGGTACAGGGATATACCGAATGAGGCCGACTTAAAATATCCCTTAAGGCTGGAATTTATAATACATTCCAAAAATAAACTTACAAATTCATATATAGCGAAAATTACAGACGAACCAGCCGTGATGATGTAAACTGGGAAGGTTAAAAAGGGCAATATAAGTTAACATATTGAGACAGCTGTCAATAATGGTTGTACTTGTTCGGATCCAAATTCGTACTGAAAATCCGACTATAGTCAAAAGTTATCTCCTGTCACAGTCGATGTTATAAATATCGAAGAACCACTTCTTCAGACGAACCCATTCAATATTGGCGACCAGCCGTGATGATGTAAAGTGGGAATGTTAAAAAGAACAAGATAAGTTAACATATTGAGACAGCTGGTAATAATGGTTGTACTTGTTCGGATTCAAATTCGTCCTGAAAATCTGACTATAATCAAGAGTTATCTCCTGTCACAGTCGATGTTATAAATATCGAAGAACCACTTCTGTAGACGAACCCATTCAAAATTGGCGACGATTTCGAAAACGACCAGCCACCCAACCTAAAAAAAGACAGTGACGATTGCAATGTCTAAAAATAATCCAAAATAAGCCAAAAATGGGGGCCGTTGGCCGAGCTCTGTACAGACGCTAGAAATGTGGTAGCATTAAAGTATGCCCGAATAATTGAACCTGCATCGTATGCCAAGATTAGCCAAGCGACTGGTGTAAAGATGTTAGATGTGCCAGAATAGAAACAAGTTGAGTAGTCAAAATGTATCTTACTTTATTTCAAAAATTTCGGTCCTCATATACCTTTTTTATACCCTATCCCATAGGGGTATATTAGTTTTGATACATAGTTTGTAACATAGAGAAATAATTTAGCTAGATATACCTCAAAGTATATGGATCGACTCAGAATCGGTAGCTGAGTCCATTTAGCCATGTCTGTCCGTCCGTACGTCACAAGTTTTTGGGCCTTAAATTTTGAGCTAGAATGATGAAATTTGGTACACGAGCTCTTTGTTGCTCCCTGCAGAGCAAGTGTAAATTTTATTTAAATCCGCCCACTGCCACGACCCTTTTTTTAGAAAAACGTAGTTTTTGCCTAAACCATAAGGAATTTTGAAAATGTTTCTGAACAAAATATTTAGACAATCTGAATATCTATATTTCGTTTATATAAAGTTGTTTGCCACGCCTACTTTTTGGGGGTATTTTTAATAAAACCGTTTTTCGGTCAAATTTTAAAATTTTCGAAAAAAATGTTGATGCAGAATCATTAGTAATATTAATATGAACATTTCGTCTAAAGACCATTTTAACCCACGCCCACTTTTTGGGGGTGTGTTCATATAAAAACCATTTTTATACACTACCCTATAGCATATGCAGGAGAAAAACCTTGTTTTTGTAGAACCGTAAAATTTGTTGTGACACTGTCATTTTCTATATTTAATCCCTATCGTGTTTTAAGCCATGTCTACATTTTGGGGATATTAGTTTTACAGATGGGATGGGATAGGGTATACAACGATCCGCACAACATGTTTTTATACCCTATCCCATAGGGGTATATTAGTTTTGATACTTAGTTTGTAACATAGAGAAATAATTTAGCTAGATATATCTCAAAGTATATGGATCGACTCAGAATCGCTAGCTGAGTCGCTTAAGCCATGTCTGTCTGTCCGTCCGTCCGTCTGTACGTCACCGATTTTTAGGCCTTAAATTTTGAGCTAGAATAATGAAATTTGGTATATATAGGATACTCGTCCGTGTCTACAGAACAAGTGTACACATTTTTGAAATCCGCCCACTGCCACGCCCCCTTTTAAGAAAAACTCAGTTCTCATATCAGCCTTCTCATATGTTTTTTTTTTTAAATTCATTTTTATTTTTAATTCAACTTAGAAATAACTTACACGCTAGACAAATATTAATGAAAATCTAGCCTACTTATCTACTAACTTAACCAACTTACTGGTCCTCTGCGGGCGCCCTAAATTACACAATAACGACTTAAATCTAATGTCTTTCTGCCTAAAATCTAATTAAATATTTAAATATATATATATTTTTATTCTTGACCAAGAAACAATTAAGAAGAACTTGGTGTCTTATCTGTTTTTATACCCTATCCCATAGGGGGTTTGTAACATAGAGAAATAATTTATCTTGATATACCTTAAAGTATATGGATCGACTCAGAATCGATAGCTGAGTCGATTTAGCCATGTCTGCCCGTCCGTACGTCACCAGTTTTTTGGGTCTTTAATTTTGAGCTAGAATGATGAAATTTGGTACACGAGCTCTTTGTGGCAGAACAAGTTGAAAAATTATCGAAATCCGTAAGAATGCATTCATACGCGTATGAACAATTCATAAAATTTATGAATATTATTCATAAACTGCGGAAAATTTCGCTTTATGTATAAGTTCATAAAATATAAGAATCAATTTATATGGATTATGAATACTTACATACGGTTTATGGTTCTCTTCATAGAATGTATGTACCTATTCATATATTTTATGTAAGAGTTCATACAAATTATGTAAAAGTTCATAGTTTTGTATGTACATTTCATAGAATTTAAGATCCAATTTATGCTGAGTATGATAATAATTTTGTTTGCACCTATTCAAATAAATAATATGTAAGGATTCATAAAAAACGATATTTTATATTTTTTTTGTATATTAGTATATTTTGTCATATTTTATGTGATTAGAAACGTGCAATATTCAAATAAAGACCAACACTCAAAAATTATATTTCAGTGTGTACTGTGACAAACGGAAAAATGACAAATATCAAAGAAACACAAATCTCATACTTTATTTGCCCTGATGAGATACTATATCTCATGTAATTTTTACAGAAAGTGAGTGTGGAGTATATGTTTGGTTACAAAAATTAGGTGTATAATATACAATGAGCACTAACAATGATTTTGTTCATGCAAAGTATGAATAGTTTCATGCGTTTTATGTAGCAGTTCATAGATTTTATGAATTGTTCATACGCATATGTATGCATTCATACATATTTTAAACGATTGCGATAATATACATTTGGATTGTTGATTTTCCCCAGATAATGAAAAAAATCACTATTAAATATGTATGAATTGTTCATACTCGTATGAAGAAATACATAAAATTTTCGATTTTGAATTTCCCAACAACAACTCCAATGTAAAAATTTTTATGAATGCGATTTCATACACTTAATGATTTATTCATAAAATCAAAAAAAATCATATGAATTTTTACATTATCCGCATGAATACTGCATAAAATTTAATGAATTTAGGTGTATGAACGCCGTTCATAGAAATTATGTACAAAATTATTTTCATTGTATAGACCAAATTATTACATTCCTTTTCCTGTAAAAAGTCAACATAATTTCAAGTCGACGCTTATCATATTTTCATGGGACTTCCAGGCCGCGTATAATATTTTCTGATGACATGCTGCTCCACCCTGACACATTTCGACTCATTGACCACAGTAGTTTCTTACAAGCGGAGATATTGCCAGTAGTCAGTGTTACCATAATGTTGGTGATACCACAAAATGTATTTACCATTTTCATCGAAATTCGGTTTGGAAGCAGAGCTCTCCGAACTTTTTCAAATATGTACCGAATTTAGGCAATGAAATGCGCGTTGTTCATGAGGTTTCTTTAATCTTCTGCTGGAGTTAAAGTGCCGAGGGAACTGCAGGTGTACACACGCACTATAATTATCGTCATTAATGTTTGCTACTAAGCCTGCTATTGTAGAGGCGATTATGGCAATTGTAAATCCGACGAAGATTGACTCATGGGTAACGGTTAAAAAATGCGATGATTATCATGCTCTAGAAGATAAATCAATACCCGACAAAGAATTCAACGAATTTCGAGTCGTCTTAGAAGATGACAAAATCCTGCGCCTGGAGCTCTATAGGGTGATGACCGAATTCGAGATAACAACAAATTAAATGGAAGCATAAATAATATGACTTACCGAACGGTACTCCACGGCGTCATTTTAAGGGTAGTAAAAGCGAGAGTATAGAGAGAACACTGCGTTTTCATTGTTAAACAGTGTTTCAAAAATAATGAAAAAAATATGTTCGAAATATTGATTTCACTTTGTCATCTGTGAAAAGAGTAGTTGGAAAATTCTGTGAAACTGGATAAATTGGTGTTGATAAATACACTGGCTGTCCAATAAAAACCGTTTAACAAAAAATACAAATACAAATTTTTGGCGCAACAGGCTCGTTAGTACCCAGGGCCTAGCTTTCTCACAACCATTCATGTGTGCGTGTGTACTTCTTGCACGATGGCGGGACCTCCTGTTTTATGCCGACTCCGAACGGCTAAGTTGAGATAAGCTATTCTTGACAATTGATACTACTCGGATGATTTGTCAGATCATCACGAGAGGAGGGCCAGTGAAAAATCATTTAGGTGTTGCTACGGCTGGGAATCGAACCCAGACCTCCTGCGCGGCAGTTCATCGCACTAACCATCGCGCCACTGAGCCCCTAAAAACCGTTTAAAATAATAATATCGAAGCAGTTTGTGTCCAGAAACATCAATTCCCCGTCGTGGACAAGAATTGAAAACTTAAAGAAGGTCTTTACAGCGTTTACTCTACTCACTAAAGACCTATATCTATAGATTATTTAACATCAACATGCTGATTTGATGGCTTCGTTTTTCGTCAAAATTGCCGAAATAGAGATTCGTCCGATTTCATAATCTCACAAGCGATTATGATATTTGACGATGGCTTGGATCAGGGGTTAGTGCGTTGGACAACTAAGCTAGTATTTTCTGGTGCAAATTTCAAAAGAAAACAAAAAAAACATTTTTTGGCATAACTGGCTCCTTATTACCCAGGGCATATCTTTCTCACAACCATTCATGAAAGTAAACACGTGGTTCATTTTACGTTTGTTTGCAAACGACGTTTGACAAACATCTAAGATTATGAAACTGAAATTTCATTTAAAACCGACGTTAAGAGTACATAACTGACATTTCATTTAAAACTGCCGTTAAATTATAGATTTCATTGGTTGTGTCAAAAATATAATCAGATAAACAATGCATGGAAAAGGTAGGTTTTAGGCTCTGTATGGCCCGTCAATGAAACTGATGTCCCTTTTAGATTCTTTCTTGGTGAACATCATGGAGAGGAGCAATCTAAAAAATCTTCTACTTCTTTCCCACCGAACCGAAAACTGCATTTTCGCAAAAATACCCGAAACATTCATCGAAAACTGAAGCTTTCCCATACATCTTCAGTTTTTAAAAACGAGTAGATAAGTTTCACTGTAACTGTCGAAGTCGCTTCGCAAACGTCATTTCGTTAAAGAATATCTATCAAATCAAATTATTTTTTTTTCAGGAACATATTAATTATAAAATAATTTTAATTAAATTAGTGCATACAATTTTATAAATGTTTGTTAAATGTTTCAAAAGGTGTGTTCGCTTTAGAGACCTTCACCAAGATGAAGTCTGAAACAACAAGTTTTCAAAAACTAAAAATGTATGGGAAAACATCAGGGATCGAATCGCCACATCCGTTCACGGATCGGCAGTTGTTCGAAAGACAATTACTTGATACGTTACACGAACGAACATTTTGGGATGGCATACTATTGCGTCGAAAATTTTTTCAAATATTTTAAAATATACAAAAAAACGTTTATTTATAGAAAACGCCCCAAAAAGTGGGCGTGCCAAAAAAATTTGTATAGACGAAATATAGCTATTATCTTTCTATTCTCAGCTAGCGATTCTGGGTCGATCCATATACATTGAGGTATATCTATCGAAATTAATTCTCTATATTACAAAGTTAATGTCAAAACTAATATACCCCTATGGGATAGGAGTTAACAATGTAGCAGTTTAAACGTCAAAAGGGCGTCATTTGGAAATAACGATACTAAAACAAATAAATAATTGCACATTTTACGTAAAAAACATGGATTCGATGCTCTTATTTCATTTAAGTTCATCAGCGGAAACTGATTTTTGTGAAAATATTGTCCGGAGATAACTCAGGGACAAAAGCATCCTAGCTGCGTGGTTTTAATTTCCAGCTCAATTTCTTGTACTGCCATAGTACATTTATGCTCCTTAATATTTTCTTTCAATTTTTTGAGGTTCTTAAATGTCATCCTCTCAAATCTCTGAATCATGAAGGAGTGACATGAGTGAGGTTTCCAACGTCTCTTGAGAATCATGTGCAGTTGTTGTTTTAACATTTCCACTTATTTGCCCTTTGTCAGACGTCTCCAAATTGCCAAACGTTTTAACGTAAGCTGCTTCTAAACCACTTGTTTTTGCGTCCTTGTAACGAATCCCGAAAGTCCTTCATGCTGAGAAGTGGTATCTGGTAACCAGAAGGTGTAAGGAAAAGTCTACCGGCATTGTCACCCGCGATGGTAAAGGCCTAACTACCCCGCATGATCATCCGATCGCTGGCTCAACAGCGGGTATGGGATCTTGCCACAAGATCTGGACCTGGGTTACTATTTTTTTTACATGCCTGTAAAAATTGCAAAAAGGTGTTTTATCATCACAACCGTAACCCAATCGCCCACCCCAAATATCAAAAGGTTGCTTCCCCCTGGCTACCTACTATTATCCCACCTGTATTCCACCCCCGACCCATCCTCGTCTCGTAATGCTCTTTAGTGCCCTCCCATACTCACAAGATCAAAATTCAAAATACTTGTTTCCAGAACAAAAAAAAAATACCGGCATACTTCCAATCAAAATTCAGTTAGTTAAAACTTATTAAACAATAATCATTGTTGGTTTTATTTGAAACAAACAAAGGAAAGGATTATTAAATTGTTATGATACATTAAATTTCATTTTTTTCAACCAAACTTAACCCTCTTTTAGGGTTACCTATCCACCGCTTTCCGCCTTGTTTATAGCTCCATGGGTATTTTCTTTGGAGCAAACGCTAAATAGAAAAAAGAAACACTAGAGAAACACCCTGAACAATAGGCTTAGAAATATAAAATAAATTGACCAACTTTTAACTTTAGGCTGACCCCCTCTAGGGGCACTATTTTGTGGGTGTGGTTTTCGCTGACAAACGATGTGGTGAGTTAGGTCGTTGGACCAGATGGTGATTTCCTTCGACGATGCGCTTAATGTGGCGTGCGATCGGTTTGTTGAAAAGCCCGAATTTAGACGCTTTTGCTGTTTTCAGCTGACATTGACGTTTGAAGCAGGTGGAACTTATCAAAAAGCTGCTCAAATGCCCCACTGTACATAACATGCGTATGATAGAGCGGAGAATACAGGTGGATGACACTGATACATGGGTTGAGCTTTTACCCACCTCCTATTTTGTGAACAGAGGAGATATTTTAATATATCTTGCACTTTTCCGGCCACGGAAATATCAAAATGAAAAGGGCCAAAGGGGTTCCTTCTTCCAGATTTTTGCCCTGTAGTCCCTAACAATTTTTTTTGCAATTTTTTTATATTTTGCAAGAAAGTCTTTTCGTTTTGCTAGCTGATTTAACGAATGAGAACGAAAAAAACTATCACCCACAATTGTTTGACTAGCACCACCAAGTCCGAACAGCCACGCGTCTAAATATCGAATGTCGAAGAAATGTCACCTTCACGCAGGACCCAACATGGTTTACGCATGTTATATCCGCCGACCACTTCCTATCTACACGAAAATCGAGATATTAGCTGATACACAATTACTAATATCGAGTTCTCGAAAAGTTCTCAATCATTGTGTTCTCGATTCATTCGATTCAAATCATTCGATATATGCATATGAGACGTGAGATATGTATGACGAATAAAACATACTCCATTGTCCATTCATTCGATTCAAATCACTCGAGGTATTCGTATGATATATGAATTACGAATGAAACATACAAGATTCAAGAAACTTAAAGGGCATGAAGAAAGTCACTCCAGGTCCAGATGTTCTAAGTGAGAGAAGTGAGCAATAAAATGAAATACGAAAATAATGTATGGCGCTATCCGCCACAGCCAGTACAGTTTTGTATGTAGGAGAAAGAGAAGAGAACACAATTCATACTCACAACATCTCACAAGACAAGAGGCAACACGGAACACACAAGCAAAACGTGTAAGAAACATTGAAAACGAAATCATTCGAATGATTTCGGGTAAAGACTCCAGACATCTCGAGATATTCTCATAATCGATTATAATCGTTGTCATTCGAATGCGCCCATCACTAGTATTAACTTACATTTTATAATTTGTTTCTCAAATTACGAACGACACAAACTGATCGAATCACATTTCGATTAGCTGAAGTTGTTCACGTTCTAAGTGAAGTGAGGATAGCAATATCTAAACTCAAGCTTAATAAGGCCGCCGGAAATGATGGCCTTCCCGCTGAGCTTTATAAAGCAGGCGGAGATGACTTGGTAAGTAACATCCACCAACTCATAAGCCAAATCTGGTCGGATGAAAGCATGCCTGAAGAATGGAACCTCAGTATCGTTTACCCGATCCACAAAAAAGGAGACTCTGAACTGCGACAACTGCAGAGGCATAAGTCTGCTCAACATCGCCTACAAGATCCTATTTGCCGTAATATGTAAACACCTGAAACCGTTTACCAACAACCTGATCGGCCCTTATTAGTGTGGTTTTAGGCCAGGAAAGTCCACAATCGATCAAATTTTCACACTTCGGCAGATCCTGGAAAAAAAAACCAAGAAGTCCAAATCGATACCCACCACCTATTTATCGATTTCAAAGCCGCATATGACAGCATTTATAGAGACGAACTATACAGAGCAATGTCTAGTTTTGGTATACCGCCCAAACTTGTCCGTTTGTGTAGGATGACGATGGAGAATTCTCGCTGGACCATCAGGGTCGGAAACGACCTCAGCGACACATTCGATACCAATAATTTAGGCAGGGCGATGCGCTGTCATGTGACTTTTTCAATTTGATTCTTGAGAGGATTGTGCAAAACTCCCGAGCCAACACCAGAGGCACAATTTTCCAAAAATCAGTGCAACTCCCAGCATACGCCGACGATATTCACATCATTGGTAGGACTCAACGTGATGCCATAGCCACGTTTGCTAGTATAGAGAAGGAAGCGACAAAAATGGGTTTAGAATAAATGAGGGTAGGACCAAGTATATGCTGTCAACACGAAAGGACACACAACATCGACGAATTGGACAGAACGTCACCATTGACAGATATAACTTTGAGATAGTACGGGACTTTGTCTACCTCGGCTCCGCTATTAACTCTGACAACAACATCTCGTCAGAAATCAAACGAAATATTACTCTTGCCAATCGCTGTTTCTTCGGGCTAAGAAGGCAATTTAGTAGTAAAGCCCTCACTCGAACTACTAAGGAGATCCTATATAAGACCCTGATCATCCCAGTCCTGCTCTACGGCGCTGAAGCATGGACCGAGAGGAAAATTCTTCGGAAAATCTTCGGTCCCGTTTGCGTTGACGGGCTATGGTGACGAGGATTCAACCACGAACAAAACGAGCGTTAGATATGAATGACGACATACCAAAAAACTTCGCATTGGACGTTTAAGATATCTAGGACATGTAGAACGAATGGACACCAATACTCCGGCTCGCAGAGTCTTCGATTCCCAGCCAGACGTCGGACGCAGTAGAGGAAGACCTCACCTTAAGTGGCGCGCACAAGTAGAAACCGACCTCAACCAACTTGGAGTCCGCAACTCGAGGAACTTAGCTAACGACCGGGCTAATTGGAGAGGCATGTTGGTTGAGGCCCAGGTTCATCCTGGACTGTAGCGCCACTTAAGTAAGTACCTAAGTAAGTAAGAAGTTGTTCATGTACTCGACAACGTAGCTTATAATGCCGAATTACGTGAACGGCTATACGTTCACGTATGCCATCATGTCAAATACACAGTTTACTTTAACGAGTTATCCGTTCACGGATGCGGCGATTCGACCCCAGCTTTCGATGTTTCCGCCACAGATTCTCTTCCATGCTGAGTAAAACAAAAATATCTAAGTATCTGATGTGGTGGATAACTTTCCATTGAAGTTTTTTCTATTTTAGAAAATCGTTATGAAATTTAAAATCATTTGGGAAAGATCCACCAGCTTGCTATTGATGTCATACATTTAATGTGCGCAATTTAAGTGTAGACTTCCAATATATGTATGTGTTAAACACAGACATACCTACACACATCTTGAAATGTGAATTCCTTTTATTTGCAACCATTTGAAGCTTATCTACCGTCCATTGAGTTCCTGTGAAATTGTCTGAATATTTATTTTAAATTGTGCCACATGAATCCGTATTTTTTGTCATCCTGTTTTTTATTCCTCGTGGCGCATTTCCTGCCATTTCCTCCATGTAGTACGTTTCCTTTTACTAGAATGAGACCAAGACCAAGGACTGCTACATATTGCTCCTACTTGAACACACTTGGTTTGTTAACTGTCAGCCAGCGACAAGAGAACAGCAGTAGAAAAATTAACAGACAAAAATAACAAAAGAACCTTAAAAAGTCATCACTTTTCAAAATCGCGTCATTTGTTTTACCCATTCAGACGGGCCACAGGATAACATTTACTCAAATGAAATTATTCGTTCGTGAGTGCTTATTGTCATCAGCGCGCTACACATAAATGCTCCACATCCATGCCTCCTCCTTGAAGTGCCGGGACGAATGTCTCCTAAATAATAGAAGTGACGACGAGGGACGACTGACAGAAGTAAGCAAAAAATAAAAAAAAATCCGAGGAAAACCTTTTAACATCTCAAACGAATTACAAGAAACAAAAACAAAAGAAAACAAAGAATCCTTGTGCTTGTGCTCATAAATAATGTACAAGCAGAACCAAGTATATGTACAATGTACATGTGTCGTGAACCAGACTAGACGACAGGAGCAGGATTTTGTTTTTATTCCGTTACAGTGTTCTCATTTCCTTGAAAATGTTACTCGAGTCCAAATCAAAATCTGCAAATGAATTTACACAATTGACTTGTGAGCGGTCATAAATCTAAATAAACACTGTCGCACTGGTTACCTTATCCGAAGGAATCATCTCGACCTCATTTCGAGGCGCTTTTGTGCCCCTTCACACTGTCTACAGCGTCTTAGTGTCATCCTTGTGGATTCGGGGCTTATTTAAATGAATCCAGAATCTAAAATAATGCTTTATACATGTGTGGGTTTGGGGTTACATTCTCTTCGCAATTTGCTGGTGTGATGGTAGATGACGGCACAGTAGAACGAGTTGATACAAATGTGCGAACATTTCGCAGGCTAATGCATTTTTATGACATCTTTATTTGTGAACCCTTAATGGGATAAATTTAATATTGGACTTCTGTTCTTATAGGCGAGGAAATGATCTGGATAGAGGCATCCTAACCATATTAGGCATGTGTAAGCTGCTGTTAACATCTAATACTTTTATGTTTGATTTTACTCTTTCGCTGCCTGTGCCATGCTTTGGAGTGCGTTGCACTGATGTTCTTAATAATCTGAGTCCTTCCCTGCATAGGAGATTAAGACCATTTCCAGATTTTTAACTTTCTCTTACAAAGAGAAAGATATTGTTTTCGTGAAAATTTTCGACCTCGAGATTTTGATTGATTCTAACATTACGATTATAGCGGAGCCTAAAAAAGTGGTTTTTGGAATTCCGTCCGTCGGTCCGTCTGTCCGTGACGGTCTCCCCAGCCTAAACGGCTTGACCGATTTTCTTCAAACCTCGTATCCAAGCTTGTTTTGGTCATAATTCTAGGCCATTTTTTTTGTTTGCTTTTAGCCATGTTAAAACTGGTACCTGCCATATAAAAATTACACATAACCTCAATTTTCTCGAAAACGGCTCTAACGATTTTGATTAAACTTTATATATACTATAACCATATTAGTTCCAACAAAACTGCATACCCAGTTTTTTCGAGAAAATCCATATAACGGATTTTGTCATTTAGGCCATATAAAGAAAATTGTTAATATCTCGCAAACTATTGTGTCAAATTGAATGAAATTTAATACATATACTACTATTACAGCTTGAAGCAATTCCACATAATTAGTTTTAGCTCAACTATTACTAAACGGAATTTTCAGTTTTGGCCAAAAACGGAAAATCATTGTTTTTCACATTGACATCGATTCCTTCAAATTTTGGAGTAAAAATTCGTATAAATACATTTCGACATTATTTATATCATTTAAGCATCAATAATCAACATGCTTATGATTAGATCTAACGCCCAACTAGCTGTGAAAGAGAAAGTTGCGTACGACCCAGTCGTGCACCCACCACTCGTTTTTTACATAATCTTAATCTTTTTTTTTTCTTAATCGGAAGTAAAAAGAACTAAGTTTTTGGTGGAAGACATGTTGATATTAGTTTTATTAAAGTTGTTGTTGAACGTTTTTTTCGAATATTTTAAATTTTGACCGACAAACTTTTTTTGACTATATTTTGTCTATACAAAATATAGGCATATTGAGATTATCTAAATATGTTACCGTTTGGCCAAAAACCACGTTTTTCTGAAAAAAAAACGAGTGGCAGTGAAAATGTTTACACTTGCTCTGCTTCGTCGGACAGAAAGTTCATCACTCTAGCACAAAATGTAAGCCCCAAATTTCGGTGATACACAGACCGACGGACGGACAGACAGGCATGGCTTAATCGATTCAGCTAGTGATTCTGAGTCGATCCATATACTTTGAGGTATATGTAGCTAAATTATTTCCCTATGTGACAAACTATGTATCAAAACTAATATACCCCTATGTGAAGGGTATACAAAATTTTAAAAAGGAATATTTTCGCTTATCACTTCAATTTACTGTGGAACACTACAATTTTTTAAGCTATTCACTACAATTTGGAAAAAATGAAAATGAATAAGAATTACCAACAGCAACAACCGAGTCGAATGAACAACGATGATATGTGGAAAATCTTCGGTGCACTGGGGGTTGCCCCTGATGTGGAGAGAAGAGCATCCGGGTGTGTATGCATTATTGTTGTGTTGATTCTAGAATGAAGCAAAGGAGGACCGTTGAGAAGTGCGCTTGATAAATGTGAACACCAATGACCAAGTGCTATAGATTATTTATCAGAGAGTAGGAATATCATGTTTTAAACTGTGGATTCGGTGAGCTATAGTAACGAGAACATATTTGAATGATAGCTAGGTAGTTGCAAAATTAATATAAATGAGAAGACTCAGGTATTTTGGTAACATGCAAAATAAAGATTTTGGTAGGGTGTGCGGTGAACACCTGCGCACCTTCGAATAAACTTCACTGAATGTATGAACGAGTAATTAAAAAAAAATTTTCAAATTTTATTGAGGAAAACAAAATATTACTGAATGAACAATTTGGATTTAGACCTTATCATAGCACTTCCCATCAAGTGTTAAGAATTTGCAATACCATTAAAAGAAACCGGCCAATAGGCAAATTAACTGGTATGATATTGCTCGATATAGAGAAAGCATTCGACTCTGTGTGGCACAATAGTCTTATTTACAAAATGCTAAACTTTAATGTACCTATCTTTATTTGTAAAATTGTCCAAAGTTTCTTGTCAATTCGTTGTTTTAGAGATTATGATAATAATAATGTATCTAACATAATTCATTTTTATGTGGGGCAATTGTGCTGTTTGTCATATTAATAATCCAGATCTCTCAAAAAAAAAACTATCAAAAATGATGTTTAACCTTTACTGGCATCATTCCACATTAGACCTACATAATAAAGCAAATGTTGAGTTGATCTCCGACAGAATACGTAAACTATGCGTTACATTAAGGAATAGATGCGATTTTTCAGATAATTATTTAATAAATGAGCTTAACCTTAATAACTAGTACATAAATGCATGTTTCTTTTCATGTACCTTGTTCCCGAATATAATTTGTCGTCTATGTAATATCTTTATTTATATTTTTGTATATCATTTATTTTGTAATGTTTTATTTATTTTAATTGTTAATTTAATTAATATTTATTTGTATTAATTTACTATGTTTCTTTTTTCTTTCATTTCATTTCCTGGTTGATTTATTTTTCTTTCTATTTTTTTGTTGTCTTATCCTTATTATTTATTTAAATGTTTATACATAATTTTTGTTACTTGCTTATTATTAATGTTGTTATAAATTACTCTGCCAGATTTATTTATTTATTTATTTATTTTTTTATTTAATTATCTACTTATTTATTTGTTTATTTATTTATTTATTTATTTATTTTTTATTTATTTATTTAATTATTTATTTATCATTATTTTTATTATTTTTTTTGTTTAATTGAGGTTTTTCTTTTCATTGTTTCCTTAAAGATTTGTCTTACTCAAATAATCCTAAAACTGTATATATAAATATTTAATTATTTCTCAGTAGAAAGATATATTCTTATCATATCTCTGTGAATATTATATAAATATAATAGTAAAGCCCTCACTAGAACTACTAAGGATATTCTATATAAGACCCTGTTCATCCCAGTCCTGCTCTATTGCGCCAAGCAATAATGACATTTTTGGTAGTTTTGAGCGAATAATTGTTAGGGAAATCTTCGGCCTGTTTTTTGTTGACGAGCTATGGAGACAGCGATTCAAACATAATTAGCTTACGAGCTATACAGCGACATACCACTGGTGCAGAACTGGAGGGAGTTAGCTAATGGTTAATTGGAGAGGTATGTTAGTTGATGTCCAGATTCATTCCGTTAACATGTTTAAAGGTTACATATTTTTTTAATATCCGAATTTCTATGTCAACTGAACCACTGTGGGCCACTGTGGATAAGAAGAATCCGAAAAGTATATGTTTGTCGGTTTTCGCTTCACTCCGGTTATGGTTCATTATATCGTGTGTACAGAGTGTTCGGTTCTTGCAATAGAATACCGGCGTGTGTATTCGATACCTTTACATGGGCGCGGTGCCGGTGGTAGGACTAAGACACGATAAAAGATTAAGACGATTATCTGTCCTTTTTTGTTTTTGGCTTCGTCGTCATCTCGCATAGATTATGATTTTCTAATGTGTTCCTGGTGACATAGTGATGTGGAAGTAATTATTTCAGATGGCATGACTATTGTCCTGATTGAGATTAGAAAATATTTGTGATCGATTTGAAAGGAATAGGCATAGGGGTGTGTAAATCGTTTCCCTTCCCTAATGATAATGAAGAGCAAATTCTATCAATTTGCGATGATTTCATTGAATAGTTGATATCAAGATTTTATCGCTAGTTAACTGTTATTAAGAGCGGTAAGACTGACAGGTTAAATATTGATAAATAGGGTCAAGTGGAAAATGATGTTGAATCGAATGTAAAGAAGGAACTTAATGTTTCAAATATTCTTGAGGCACATCAATGTTTCGATTCAGCACTAGTATGATTATTTTTCTTTTTATAGATTGGTACGTGTATCTGGTACAGGGTTAAATGAAATAGCTTCAGTATGGTGTACAGTATATACTATATATAGTGAAAATGAAACTACCTTGTCGTAGTGACCTGGTTTATATACCGCGGGAAAGTATCTGCTTTTGTTTACCGAAACTTTTTGAATTGACAAAAACTAACCACAAAAAAAAAACAGATCTTCCATCAAATGTGCAGTAAGTTATGAAGCTAGCACATGTAAAAATAAAGAATACTATTTGGGAGAAAAAGTATGCTTCTAAAGTCTTGTCTATGTGTATACATATTGGACAAACTTCTTGCATAAGCATTTTTGCACAATTTATAGCCACATTGTTGAACAGTAAAAAAAACAAGAAAATCTTGCCTTAAAGTCATATAATGCTTGCAAATAAAATAATTTCTTTGCAGCTCATAGCCTTTACAAAGACATTAAATTAGGCGGTCAACTAGTTAACAATGCGATTATATGAAACCTTGAGTTTTCACCTATTTTATGCTACTTCCTGGTCGTCTAACTTCTCTGGTCATCATATACGCTTCCAAAATGAACGTGGTGTAAACTTGGTTGGGTGCTGTAGAACGAGGGTAGACTCTGATTGGCGTTAACTTGGCAATGCCCAGTGTTGCAACTCTGACTACACATCAAATGTGCTTATCTTTACCTCCAAGTGGTAACCATCGGGTACTGGTCTCATCCAACCGGATTTGACTTGCTAAACGATAAGTGCGAGTGTTGATAACACGACGAAAAACAGCAACACTATAAACACCCTGGTGAGAATGGCACGGAAGAATACCCGGCCTGCTGTCCCAGGCGAACCTAGATGAGCTGCTCTGACATATTCGGACAACAGGTTGTCTAGGAATTTCAAGGGTTAGTCAGGCCCCTTGAACAGAGATGGTGGCGGATGAACCGAAAGGCCAACGGCAACGCTCAATCCCGTAGTGGATACTGATGGCCCCGTGTCCTAGGGGTATCTAATAAATTGGAACTGGCCCTCCAGGTTGGGGGTTGTGCTTTGGGTTAACTACCCACCCACAGAAAAAAAACATGGTTACAAAGCAACCAATAGCCTCGGAAAGGACGGATTTTATTGTTGACGACCCTGCTAAACGAAAAAAGGACAACGACGTTCGTATCTGCACCTGGAATGTGAGAACATTAAACAGGAGAGGTGCAGGCGAACAACTAGCGGAAGCCCTAAACTGCTACAAAGCAGACATTACTGCCATCCAGGAAATACGATGGGATGGGCCGGGCAAAAAGAGGATGAAAAACTGTGACATATACTACGGACCGTGTTATAGTGAGCAGAAACAGCGACTATTCGGATGCGGATTTGTTATAAGTGCCAGACTTAGGCAAGAAGTCTTATGTTTCCAAGACATTAGCGAACGCATAGTAACAATCCGCATCAAGGCCAAATTCGCCAACATAAGCCTTATATGCGCTCACGCTCCGACGGAAGAAAAAGATGATATAGCTAAGGATTGCTTCTACGAGCTCCTCGACAAAACCTATGAGCGACTACTGAAGTACGATGTTAAAATCGTGCTGGGAGATTTTAACGCAAAGGTAGGAAGAGAAGAAATCTTTAGAAGTATTGTCGGAAAACAAAGCCTACACGACAACACGTCTGGTAACGGACTTAGGCTAATTGATTTCGCTACGGAACGAAATGCGACTATAGCCAGCACACGGTTTCCTCACCTCGATATCCATAAGGGGACATGGCGGTCTCCAGATCAACGAACGGTCAACCAAATTGATCACATTGCGATAGATAAGAGGCACGCATCCAGTATTTTGGATGTCCGAACATTCCGAGGAGCTAACATCAACTCGGATCACTACCTTGTAGCAGCCAAGGTAAGAATGCGGATATCCACCACGCCACAACAATCCAGAAATACTGTGAAAAAATGTAATGTCGGAAGACTGCAATCGCAAGAGACCGCCAAGACCTTCGCACAAAGCGTATCCCTTAACCTCTCGATTAACACCATACCACCAGCATCGAATGTCGAAGAGCAATGGCAACGATGCCAACAGGCCATTAGATCAGCCGCAACTGATGTGCTAGGTTTCTCGCGCCCACCAGCAAGAAACCCCTGGTTTGATGAGGAATGCCGACAGATGCTCGCAGCCAAGAACGAGGGCTACAAGGCTAAGCTGCAGGTGAAGACGAGAGCTGACGTTGAGCTCTATAGGCAGAGAAGAAAGAAAGAACATCGCTTTTTTAGAATGAAGAAAAAAGAGCAAGAAAAGCGCGCGATCGAGGATATAGAGAGGTGCCACTCCAGGAACGATGTTCGCAAGTTTTACCAAAGTGTAAAACGTCAAAGCCAAGGATACAAGGCTCGAACAGAATCCTGTCGAGATGAACAAGGAAATATTGTAGTTGAGACACAGTCGATGCTGAGGATATGGAAGAACCACTTCTGCAGACTGTTAAACGGCGATGACGAACAACATTCCGCTGTCAGGCAGAACGAACCATTCAATATTGGCAACGACAGCGAAAACTGCCAACCACCCGACCTGAGTGAAGTGAGGATAGCAATATCTAAACTCAAGCTTAATAAGGCTGCCGGAAATGACGGCCTTCCCGCTGAGCTCTATAAGGCCGGCGGAGATGACTTGGTAAGTAACATCCACCAACTCATAAGCCAAATCTGGTCGGATGAAAATATGCCTGATGAATGGAACCTCAGCATCGTTTGCCCGATCCACAAAAAAGGAGACCCTCTAAACTGCTCCAACTACAGAGGCATAAGTCTCCTCAACATCGCCTACAAGATCCTATCTGCCGTAATATGTGAACGCCTGAAACCGTTTACCAACAACCTGATTGGTCCTTATCAGTGTGGTTTTAGGCCAGGAAAGTCCACAACCGATCAAATTTTCACACTTCGGCAGATCCTGGAAAAAAACTCAAGAAGTCCAAATCGATACCCACCACCTATTCATCGATTTCAAAGCCGCATATGACAGCATTTATAGAGACGAACTGTACAGAGCCATGTCTAGTTTTGGTATACCGCCCAAACTCGTCCGTTTGTGTAGGATGACGATGGAGAATTCTCGCTGCTCCATCAGGGTCGGAAACGACCTCACCGACACATTCGATACCAAAAAAGGATTTAGGCAAGGCGATGCGCTGTCATGTGACTTCTTTAATCTGATTCTTGAGAGAATTGTGCAAAACTCCAAAGCCAACACCAGAGGCACAATTTTCCAAAAGTCGGTGCAACTACTAGCATACGCTGGTAGGACTCAACGTGATGTCATAGCCACGTTTGCTAGTATAGAGAAGGAAGCGGCGAAAATGGGTTTAGCAGTAAATGAGGGTAAGACTAAGTATATGCTGTCAACACGAAAGGACACACAACATCGACGAATTGGACAGAACGTCACCATTGACAGATATAACTTTGAGGTAGTACGGGACTTTGTCTACCTCGGCTCCGCTATTAACTCTGACAACAACATCTCGTCAGAAATTAAACGAAGAATTACTCTTGCCAACCGCTGTTTCTTCGGGCTAAGAAGGCAATTTAGTAGTAAAGCCCTCACTCGAACTACTAAGGAGATCCTATATAAGACCCTGATCATCCCAGTCCTGCTCTACGGCGCTGAAGCATGGACCGTATCAAAAGCGGATGAAGAAATCCTTGGTAGATTCGAGAGGAAAATTCTTCGAAAAATCTTCGGTCCCGTTTGCGTTGACGGGCTATGGAGACGAAGATTCAACCAAGAACTATACGAGCTGTACAGCGACATGCCCCTGGTCAAAAAAATCCGCATTGGTCGTTTATGATGGCTAGGACATGTAGAACGAATGGACACCAATACTCCGGCTCGCAGAGTCTTCGATTCCCAGCCAGACGTCGGACGCAGTAGAGGAAGACCTCGCCTTAAGTGGCCCGCACAAGTGGAAACCGACCTCAACCAACTTGGAGTGCGCAACTGGAGGCAGTTAGCTAAGGACCGGGCTAATTGGAGAGGCATGTTGGTTGAGGCCCAGGTTTACCGAACTGTAGCGCCACTTAAGTAAGTAAGTAAGTAAACTTGACCCATTTCTCCTATATACCTTCCGTATGCTTTGCTACCCTTATGACCCCTGGCTACAGGACTCCAAGAGGCCAGTCCGGGCAGCTGATACGAAAGGGTGTTCAGGCCTTAGTAGCAGGAGGCATGCTAGCACATGCGCGTCCTAGCTCGTCGGAATGGGGGGGTTCTTACTACCTAAGCGCTGAACGAGTGCTACGATTTTTCATGCCTCAGAATAGGTGTTGGTTTCTGGTTTATAAAAAGTTGCGAGGAGCTAAGAAGTTTCTGTTTCTAAATTGTTTATGTCTAATTGTCATCACCTAAATACCCAAAGTGGAAGTGAGCGGCAGTTGGTAGATGCTCACTTTAGTGTACCCACCCTCATCGCTACTCAATGAATGGAGCGCGATATACCTTGGCTATCACGCCACTGGGTATTTGTGATAGCCCATAATTAAATTATATACAAATAACTACACCCTTATCGCTATTACCTTCGTTCCATCACACCCACCTAGAAAAAGAACTCTAGTGCGAATTCATAATAAAGAAAAACTTGCTTCCCAAAATCAATCCTCTAATAGGAAACATCCTTCAGCGAAAACACCGACCGGTTGAGCTCAAAATAATCACAACCATAGAAATGCAAAAATCGGAATTCGTTAATCAACAATTTAATTCAAAAGGAAATCATCTTAAAACTAGGTTTACTATAATAAAAATAATTTACTTCCCTTCGTAGATGAATTAATAAAAAAAGGTCATGTGTCCTCACAGGGATAATCCATTAAAACAATCAAAATAAAATGTTTGCTTCAATCTTTACAAAAACAAAATGTAAAATGTAATCATAAAATGCATATCAGAGAAATTGAGTATCAATTATATAACAAGGTATCTTATACTTTGTATTAATTTCATTCCACTTTTATACATAATATACACTCTTATTTTCTTTTATCTGTGCAATGCACTTTTCCTGCCGGACAAGCCAAAACGAATAAAATTTCATGCTACGCATGTGACTTAAGGAGTCATCAAAAAAATTTAAAATTGGTTGCTAAATGTAACCTATTTGACCTACAATAGTTCGCTCCGATAGAGTACATAAAAAAAATATATTGAGATCACTTACCAACTGTTTTATCTACCGCGTTATCATTTTGTTATCCATGGGTGAGGGTGACGATGTGCACAACGTTCTCCGCCCGTGGCTTCCTTATGAGATGACGTCCTTATATAGGTGACGTATTATGCGTACAGTGCTACGGATATTAGCAAATATATTTTTATATGTACTAAAAAAGGCGAACACGAGTTAAACAATAATTAAAATACGTAACTTAAGTTCTTCCTAACGATTAGTGCTGATAACAAGACGAAAAACAGCAACACCATAAACACCCTGGTCAGAATGGCACGGATTGAATACGCGGCCTGCCGTCCCAGGCGAATCCCTGGGTGGATACTGATGGCCCCGTGACCTAGGGGTATCTAGTAAATTGGAACTGGCCCTCCAGGTTGGGGGTTGTGTTTTGGTTTAACTACCCACCCATGGAAAAAACTACGAAGTTACGAAGCAACCAATAGCATCGGTAAGGACTGATCTTATTGTTGACGACCTCGCTAAACGAAAAAAGGACAGCGACCTCCATATCTGCACCTGAATGTGAGAACATTAAACAGGAGAGGTGCAGGCGTACAACTAGCGGAAGCCCTAAACTGCTACAAAGCAGACATTAATGCCATCCAGGAAATACAATGGGATGGGTCAGGCAAAAAGAGGATGAAAAACTGTGACATCTACTATGCACAGTGTTATAGAGAGCAAAGACAGCGACCATTCGGATGCGGTTTTGTTATAAGTGCCAGACTTAGGCAAAAGTCTTATGTTTCCATGACATTAGCGAACACATTGTAACAATACGCAGCAAGGCCAAATTCGCCAACATAAGCCTTATATGCGCTCAAGCTCCGACGGAGGAAAATATGATATAACTAAGGACTGCTTCTATTATCTCCTTGACAAAACCTATGAGCGACTACTAAACTACGATGTTAAAAACGTGGTGGGAGCTTTTAACGGAAAGGTAGGAAGAAGACATTTTTAGCAGTATTGTAACGGACTAAGGCTATTTGAGTTCGCTATGGAACGAAAAGCCACTGTAGCCAGCACACGGTTTCCTTACCACAATATCCATACGGGGATATGATCACATTGCGATAGACAAGAGGAACGCAGGAACTATTTTCGCAAGTTTTATCAAATTGTAAAACGTCAAAGCCAAGGACACAAGCCTCGAACATAATCCTGTCGTGGTGAACAAGGAAATATCGTAGTTGAGACACAGTCGATGCTGAGGATATGGAAGAACCAATTCTGCAGACTGTTAAATGACGAACAACATTCCGCTGTCAGGCAGAACGAACCATTTAATATTGGAAACGACAGCGAAAACTGCCAACCAACCGACCTTAGTGAATTGAGGATATCAATATCTGAACTCAAGCTTAATAAGGCTGCCGGAAATGGCGGCCTTCTTGCTGAATTTTTTAAAGTCGGCGGAGATGACTTGGTAAAAGAAGAAGAAGAAGAATGGAACCACAGCATCGTTTACCCGATCCACAAAAATGGAGTCACTCTGAACTGCACCAACTACAGAGGTATACGTGTCCTCAACATCGACTACAAGATCCTATCTAGCGTAATATGTGAACGCCTGAAACCGTTTACCAACAACCTGATCGGCCCTTATCAGTGTGGTTTTAAGCCAGGAATGTCTACAACCGATAAAATTGTCACACTTCGGCAGATCCTGAAAAAAAAAAAACGAGTGGTGGGTGCACGACTGGGTCGTATGCAACTTTCTCTTTCACAGCAAGTTGTACGTTAGATCATATCATAAGCATTTTGATTATTGATGCTAAAATGGTATAAATAATGTCGAAATGTATTTATACGAATGCTTACTCCAAAATTTGAAGGACTCGATGTCAATGTGAATAATAATGATTTTCCGTTATTGGCCAAAACTGAAAATTCCGTTTAGTGATAGTTGGGCTAAAACTAATTATGTGGAATTGCTTCAAACTGTAATTGTAGTATATAAATTAAATTTTATTCAATTTGACTTAATAGTTTGCGAGAAATTAACAATTTTCTTTATATGGCCTATATGACAAAATCCGTTATATGGATTTTATCGAAAAAACTGGGTATGCAGTTTTGTTGGAGCTATTATGATTATAGTATATGTATATAAAGTTTAATCAAAATCGCTAGAGCCGTTTTCGAGAAAATTGAGGCTATGTGTAATTTTTATATGGCAGGTACCGTTATTAACATGGCTAAAAGCAAACAAAAAAAAATCGCCTAGAATTATGACCAAAACAAGCTTGGATACGAAGTTTGAAGAAAATCGGTCAAGCCGTTTAGGCTGGGGAGACCATTACGGACAGACGGACCAACGGACCGACGGACGAAAATTTTAAGGAAAACAATATCTGACGAAGATTCAACTATGAACTATACGACATGTATAGCGACGTATCCCTGGTCAAAAAACTCCGCATTGGACTTTTAAGATGGCTAGGACATGTAGAACGAATGGCCACCAATACTTTGGCTCGCAGAGTCTTCAATTCTTAACCAGACGTCGGACGCAGTTGAGAAAGACCTCGCCTTAAGTGGCGCGCATAAGTAGAAACCGACCTCAACCAACTTGGAGTACGCAACTGGAACATAAGCAGTTAGAGCTTAGGACCTGGCTAATTGGAGAGGCCCAGGTTCATTCCGGACTGTAGCGCCACTTAAGTAAGTAAGTAGTAAGTTTTCGTCAAAGTTTGTTGGTCAACATCATTCCAAGATAGATCGTTACAGAATGATACTCATTGGGATAACACCCTCAGAGATGCTGTGCTTTCCTTAAATGCTCATCAAATACGAACTTGCTTCCAAACCGACTGATTTGTGGAGCAAATACAAAGATGCCATGTATGATGATATTTTGCATCAGATTCGTATTACAATATAACATCCAGTTTACAATTAAGGGGTGAAATTCACAACGAGGCTTTGATATTAATTTTTAGGACATGTGCTTGATGATGTCAAACAAGGTATTATCTGACTTAGGCATGACAGCTCCCAATCGTCCGATGCGCGACACATTTGATTAAATTGCGAAGCGAAAAATACTATAATAACGATTCTTTGAGGGAATAAGTTCGAACGAACTTTCCACTATTGAATCGACAACAACAATATGCGTACGACACTCTTATGAAAGTTATGAGCGAAGGAACTTGAGCGATATCTATATCCATCCCATTGGGGTATATTAGTTCTGATACATAATTTGTAACATAGAGAAATAATTTAGCTAGATATACCTCAAAGTATATGGATCGACTCAGAATTGCTAGCTGAATCGATTTAGCCATGTCTGTCCGTCCGTCCGTACGTCACCAGTTTTTGGGCCTTACATTTTGAGCTGATGGATTAAATTTGGTACACGTGCTCTTTGTTGCTCCCAGCAGAACAAGTGTAAACAATTTCGAAATCCGCCCACTGCCACACCCCCTCTTTAGAAAAACGCATTTTTTGGCCAAACCGTAAAGAATTTTAAAAAAGTGTATGAGCGGCATATTTAGAGAATTTTTATATATACATTTCGTCAATAAAAATTTTTTTTGCCATTTTTTTTGCCACGTCCACTTTTTGGGGGCGTTTTTTATAAAAAGCATTTTCGAAAAAAAATGTTGATGCACAATCATTGGTAGTATTAATATGAACATTTCGTCAGTAGACCATTTTAACCCACGCCCACTTTTTGGGTGCGTTTTCCTACTAAAACCATTTGTATGCCTTACCCCAAGGCATATGCAATTTTTTGTCGAACCAGAAAAGATTTTGATAAACCTTCTGAACAATATGTTGTGACAATGACAGCGTCATTTTCAATACTTTATGCCCATAAAGACCTCACTTTGCGGATATTAATTTTAAGGATGGGATGGGATTGTAGCCTTCTGATATGTTCTAAACTACTTTTACTAACATGCAGTTCAACAACATCGGTATTTTTATTGTAAACTTTACTCATGCGACTAATAGCCTCATGCATACCATAGTTGCGTTTACGGCTAATTATTTGTAATATATTTAATATACGCAGGTTGTAGGAACGTCCCCGCGTATTAAAACCAATGGGCCTCCGAACCTGAGATTAATATTTTGGTGTGAAAACGGTTTTATGGGCGAGATTGAGGTATACGAAAGGAAAATGGTTGAAAATCTTCAACCGAGTTTGTGCGGTGGAACAAGGTTGAAAACCAATACAAACACATAAGCAAATCTTAGGAATTTACGTTGGACTGATTCAATTCTATTTGCATGAACAACATAAAAGGATGTCCAAATTTGTGAGGCATACTCCAAGTGAGGGCGAACTAGACAGTTATAGAGCGAGAGAGTGACATAAGGGTCATTAAACTCTTTTGACCATCTTTTAATAATATATCAATATTTTGCTATTTTGAATACAAGCTCTTACATTGTAAATTGCTTGTATAAATAAAATTGGTCCTAAATGACTTCCTTGAGGTACTCCAGATTGAGTAACAAAAAGGTTGGACTCGGAACCTCCAAATTTTACAGTAGAATGATGTTTAACAATGCCATGCTGTTCTTCACAGATGATTTTTCGACAAGGGAAGGCCAATTTATCACAAATAATATGTTCGAATAATTTAGGAATGAAAGATAGTTTTGAGATAGGTCTATAATTAGAAATATCGCCACGCTCACCTTTTTTAAAAACAAGGGTAATAAATGCGTTTTTCCATTGAGTTGGGAATACTCCTGCGGCAAGGGAGCTTTCAAACATATACATAAGAGCTGGTGGGATACCATCGGGACCCGCAGAACAGTCATTATTAAGTAGTGTCACATCATCAAATATAATGTTGCTAAAACTTACTTGAGGACAATCATTGAGATAACTGAAATAATGTTCGTATCAGGGATGAAAAATGGCTTTTCAGCATTGTATTGAAAGTTAAAAAAAATTGTATTAAAATTGTACTGGTTGATTTCCATCATCGTTTGGTGTTTTGATAAGCTATCTATTTTATACAATTTATTACCTACAGTAAACAGATTTCGTTTTTTTAAGAAAATAAGTTTAATTTTTTCACGTTTTACAGCTGGAAATAATAACCGAGGCATAATTGTTAATTTACAAGAATTACGAAATAATAAAAATCAATAAAAGCAGGCATATAATTTCTCTTAAAAGGAAAAAACCTCTATCTCACGTAGTTTTGTTTTTCAATGCACATAATAGCCGTATCCGTCACTACTTATGATTATTTTTTCCTTTTATCGCCACTCTTTTGTCAGCTTTTAGTCATATGATCATTTAACGGAAAAAACAAGCGAAAGCTTGTAATATTTCTGTTTTGAGTGTACTCTTGATAGCTTGCCAGGATCAGTATTGTTTAAATTTATAAAATCGTTGCTTAAAACAGTCATCAAGATTTCGTTTTTTCTATTTCGTCATTTACAAATAATAGAGTTAAAGTTTTAAGAGTCAAGGCGTTCCCAAATGGAGTGCGATTCTATGGATGCAACAAATATAAAGATGACTACAAAATTTATTCGCTTAAAATTAAGTTGTTAAAATTCGAAAAAGACGTTTAAGGCCCAGTTTTTCAGTGCGAATTCACCTAGTTTTGGGAGCTTACTCGAGTTAACTTGAGAAAGCAGTTTTTCAGGCGATTGAAATCTCAGCAAGTTTGCTGAGTTACCCAGGGAATTAGATGATCAGATGGTTTTGACAGATGATAAAATACCAGGCAAATATTTTTTTTTCAATTCCATTTATGTGGACATTTAATTTAATTTTGAGAAACTAAATGCAGTTCTTAGCGACTTGAAATTGTATTAAATATTGAGTTTAACTATTTTAAGAAGATAAAGACTTGCAAGTTCGCGACAAGAGCATTTTCATTTGTTCGGGGAAAAGGAAACCAAACAGCTGATAAAATGATAACTGAGCAAAATCGATAAATCATGAGTGCTACCAAATTAAATCATCATACACGGAGTCAAATTTAATTCTATACTGAAAACTGATTCATGAGTTAACTCTAGCTTAAATTTATTCCGGAGTTTTTAAACTCTGTGTTAACTCAGCACTGAAAAACCGGCCCAAAGATGGCTAGGACATGTATAACTGTAATAATTTAATAATTGTGTGTCTAAAGTTGTCAACGTACATTCTGGTGTTCCTCAAGGAAGTCATATTGGTCCGATCTTGTTTAATCTATTTATAAATGATCTATGTAAATGTATCCGTTACTCAAAAATTTTAATGTTTGCTGATGACTGTAAAATTTTCTATGGATACAACAACACAAATGGTTATCTATTTTTACAAGAAGATATTGACAATGTGTTTAAATGGTGCTCCATTAACGGTATGCAGCTAAACACCAAAAAATGTAAAGTTATGAGTTTTTCTCGTAAAAGATTTGAAATTACTGCAACTTACTTCATTGAGGATGAAATTTTAGAAAGAGTTCATACTTTTAACGACCTAGGCGTATTATTTGACTCCAAGCTGTCATTTAATCATCATATCGACACTATAACATCCAAAGCAAGGAGCCGCCTTGGTCTTATAATGCGGTTCTCAAGAGAATTTAACGATCCTTACGTTACAAAAATGTTATACTGTACTCTTGTTCGACCTATTCTGGAATATTGCTGTTGCGTCTGGTGTCCTACGTATGCTGTTGCCGTCAACAAAATTGAAAGTGTCCAAAAGCGTTTCCTGTTATTTGCCCTACGTCAACTCACATGGGATGGTACTTACCTTCTTCCACCATATGCCAATCGTTTAAAACTATTAAATATGTCTACGCTTCAAAAAAGAAGAGAAGTAAATAATGTTGTGTTCCTATTTAAATTGTTGTCCGGATCAATTCATTCCCAATATTGTTTAAGTACTCTGAGTATTAATGCTCGACTTAGATTCACGAGAAATCCTGTCTTTTTTTATACGTCAAGTACATCTGTAAATTATGGTAATAACGAGCCTATTAATAAAATGTTGAAGGACTTTAATAAAAACTACAACCTCATCGATTTCAATATGAATCAAGCCACATTAAAAAAAGTATTGTTAGAAATTTAAGTTCTTATTGATATTATTTAATATTTGTAATTGTCAGCTGTGATGTATATATCTGTAGCTGAAATAAATAAATAAATAAACTCCACTAAACAAACGAACGACAAAATAGTTTCAACTATAAAAATATAGCTGTTTGGGGGATTTCCTGTGATACTTAAGCCCATTTACAAGGGTAAGTTACCCATGTCAAAACAAACATTAATTGACTTGGTGAAGCTTTCCGAAAGAGCATGTGCCGTGTTTAAGGGTCTTCCAACCCATTGTCTTAAAGATGCAGAGCGCTTACCGGAACCTGATCAACATGAGAGTGACTTAAAATTCGAAACGAAAGTGTTTTGGTTAAAAACTGTTGCTTTACTTATTTTTATTTGAAATAAATACCCTAATTATGACATAAAGTGAGTAAAACCAAATAACAACCTAAAAACAAAAATCCATTTTTATCATCATAATTGTAATTTTAAAACCACAAAATGGTGCGAATATAGAAAAAAAGTGATTGTAAATTGAAAATTGGCACATACTTTCAGTGGTATTTATATACATTCGAACAGATTTTTGGTAGCAAAGCACATTATGTGATGTTTTCGTTTTTTCAAACGTATTTTGATGATAAATACCTATTTAAAATAGCTGCAGCACAAATTGTATCGGGTTTTATAAAAGTGTATTTGTGTACTGAAGCTAGGGCGATTGTATCGAAAACAGTACAATTGTATCGACTTTTGCAACCCTGGTTCGTATAAGGCAAGAGGGGTATCAATAAATGATTTACTGAAATTATCTGCGAATAAGTTTGATAAAATAAGAGAGCTCGATGTTTTTGAATTATTATAAGAGAAGTTGGCTGGATATTCATCCGTTTTTCTCTTTGAATTGACAAATCCCCAAAATCGTTTGGGGTCACTCTTAAGAGCGTTCTACTGTACTGCTGCCTACTTGACATCGCAGAGAATTCATTAAAATAATGCAGGTACTTATCAAAGTCGTAATGATTCTGGCTTTTTACACAATTTTTCCAGGCCCGGTTTCGTCTGTTTCGAAGAGATTTAAGCTCTTTTGTGTACCAAGGATGCTGGATTTGAGCATTTTTAAAATGCTTGACATGAACTTTTCTATCTCTGCAATCTTTAATTAGAAGATAGAATTTTTGAACAGCTTCTTCTAAATTTGAGAAGCTGGCAATATTCATATTCGAAAGAATAATTTCTTCGGATAGCCTTTGAAAGTTCGCTTTTCGAAAGTCAAAAGAGTACGAACGATCATACGAGTTAGCATTTTGGAACAGATGTCTGGCGTTGTCAATGAAAATATCCAGTGGAGGATGATTGTTGTCTACGTTAGTAATGCTGGTACTAGATTCTGATACTGCAGTACTAACAGTGTCAGAAGAAAAAACTAAATCGAGAATTCGATTATTATGATTATACCCTATCCCATAGGGGGTATATTAGTTTTGACATTAAGTTTGTAACATAGAGAAATAATTTCGATACATATACCTGAAAGTATATGGATCGATTCAGAATTGCTAGCTGAGTCGATTAAGCCATGTCTGTCTGTCCGTCCGTCCGTCCGTCTTTGTGTCGCCGATTTTTGGGCCTTAAATTTTGAGCTAGAGTGTTGAAATTTGGTATATAGACTCTCTGGCCGACGAAGCAGAACAAGTGTAAACATTTTTGAAATCCGCCCACTACCACGCCCCCTTTTAGAAAAAACGTAGTTTAAAGCCAAACCGTAAGAAATTTCAAAAAAGTGTCTGAGCAGCATATTTAGACAATCCTAATATCTATATTTCATCCATACAAAGTTTTTTGCCACGCCCACTTTTTGGGGGCGTTTTTAGTAAAAAACGCTTTTTGTCCAAATTTTAAAACTTTCGAAAAAAATTTTGATGCAAATACTTCCGCAATGGTAATATAAACATTTTGTCCATAGATCATTTTCACCTAAGCCCACATTTTGGGGGCGTTTTCTTACAAAAACTATTTGTATACCCCATCCCAAGGCATTAGCAATAGAAAGACGTTGTTTTTTGTCGAACCGTAAAAGATTTTGATAAACTGTCTGAGCAATATATTGTGACAATGTCATATTCTGTATTTCATCGCCATAAGGCCTATATTTTGAGGATATTAATTTTAAGGTGGGATGGGATAGGGTATTCAACGATCCGCACAGCGGATTGTAGCCTCTCATATGTTTTTTTATACAGCTTGTTTACTGTAAGTCAAATGATAAGATTTTGTCAAGTAATAATAGCTCTTGTTGTGCAGAGTCTTAAAATGCGGTTCTCCCACAGAAGACACCCAGTCTATGTGCGGCAAATTAAAATCACCCAGCAAAAAAATAGTACTGTCACAACAAGATAAGTCAAAGATATATTCTAGAGCCTTTGATAGCTAGGGATAGAGAGTGCAAAGACGGTATGAAGGAATATACGCATTTGCAACATAAAGATATTTTTTTTTTCAAGAGTTATTTTAACACAGATAATTTCGATGTAAGAGGGAATGGATATTTTATTTTCTCAGAGTTAAGATGACTGCGGACTGCAGTAAGAACACCTCCACCAAGCGATTTTAGGTCGTTTATATGTCGGTCACTCCTAAATACTGAGAACTCATAATTAAAGAGTTCCGAGTCAAGTATACTGGCGTTTTTTGAAGTACTACTGTTTTCTTTGCGGCTTACTTTAAGAGGCTAAAACTCATTAACAATTGTATTAGAAGGCCATGAGTTTCTGTTGCAAACCATGTCAAAGAGACTGGCAGGAACAAGTATTTTAAAAGACGAAACAAAACTATCAGACTTACTGATTTTTGCCCTTTGGGAACGAGATTTGTCAATACCAAGTAATTTATGACATCGTCAACCGAAGTGCTTGGTTACAACCGTGGAATAAAAATCAATTTCGGTTTAGGAATCGATTCAATCGTGGATATATTTTCGGTAACTGTACGAATTGTTTCAGATCTTGGGAAAACGGTAACAGTAGAGGGATCAGCCAGAGAGGACTCGACCGACAAATTTGGAACGTCATTAGTTCTGTTTTGATTTTGGCTTCTCAAATTTGCCAACGATGAATTGTTGACACGTTTTGGCCTAGCTGTGACAATTTTATCATTGGATGTTTTGGGTGGGCTGGACAGAATGGACGTGTTTATAGAATCACTAATCTTTTAAGTTTTATCTAAAGAGGTTTGTAAAGACATGACTTGCATGTGTCTGAGAAGGAAGACACAGTGGATAAAACTCTCAAACAAAAAACAAGTCTTTAAACTCTTTCGAAAGCTTAGCAATGTCAGATTTAAATATTGACATTTCAAAGGCGAGAATGGACAAGATAATTTTCGGCAAGCAATGCAATACTAAAAAGTGCCATCTGTTGCGTTTATCTTGTCCATAAATGCGTTGGTAGATCCAACGCACTTCGCATAAAACATTTTACCACAAGGGCCGTAAAATGCGCCTGTTATGGCCCTTGTTCTTTGTTTCAGTGCATTTATGAGTCCCGCAATCCATAATTTGATAATTATGATAATTTTTTTTATGGACTGATTAAAAATGCTTTGAACTAAAGCAAACAAAACGAGTGGTGAGTGCACGACTGGGTCGTACGCAACTTTCTCTTTCACAGCAAGTTGGGCGTTAGATCATATCATAAGCATTTTGATTATGGATGCTTAAATGATATAAGTAATGTCGGCATGTATTTATACGAATGTGTACTTCGAAATTTGAAGGAATCGATGTCAATGTGAATAATAATGATTTTCCGTTATTGGCCAAAACTGAAAATTCCGTTAAGTGATAGTTGGGCTAAAACTAATTATGTGGAATTGCTTCAAGCTGTAAAAGTAGTATATGTATTAAATTTTATTCAATTTGACATAATAGTTTGCGAGAAATTAACAATTTTCTTTATATGGCCTAAATGACAAAATCCGTTATATGGATTTTCTCGAAAAAACTGGGTATGCAGTTTTGTTGGAACTAATATGCTTATAGTATATATAAATTTTAATCAAAATCGTTAGAGCCGTTTTCGAGAAAATTGAGGTTATGTGTAATTTTTATATGGCAGGTACCGTTAATAACATGGCTAAAAGCAAACAAAAAAAATGGCCTAGAATTATGACCAAAACAAGCTTGGATACGAAGTTTGAAGAAAATCGGTCAAGCCGTTTAGGCTGGGGAGACCATTACGGACAGACGGACCGACGGACCGACGGACGGAATTCCAAAAACCACTTTTTTAGGCTCCGCTATCATCGTAATGTTAGAATCAATCAAAATCTCGAGGTCGAACATTTTCACGAAAACAATATCTTTCTCTTTGTAAGAGAAAGTTAAAAAAAACCAAAAAAAAGCCTGTTGTGCGATTCGAACTTACAACCTTTAGATCTATAAAACATATGAGAGGCTACAATCCGCTGTGCGGATCGTTGAATACCCTATCCCATCCCATCCTTAAAATTAATATCCTCAAAATATAGGCCTTATGGCGATGAAATACAGAAAATGACATTGTCACAATATATTCCTCAGACAGTTTATCAAAATCTTTTGTGGTTCGACAAAAAACAACGTATTTCTATTGCTAATGCCTTGGGATGGGGTATACAAATGGTTTTTGTAAGAAAACGCCCCCAAAATGTGGGCGTAGGTGAAAATGATCTATTGACAAAATGTTTATATTACCATTGCGGAAGTATTTGCATCAACATTTTTTTCGAAAGTTTTAAAATTTGGACAAAAAGCGTTTTTTACTAAAAACGCCCCCAAAAAGTGGGCGTGGCAAAAAACTTTGTATGGACGAAATATAGATATTAAGATTGTCTAAATATGCTGCTCAGGCACTTTTTTGAAATTCCTTACGGTTTGGCTTAAAACTACGTTTTTCTAAAAAGGGGGCGTGGCAGTGGGCGGATTTCAAAAATTTTTACACTTGTTCTGCTTTGTCGGCCAGAGAGTCTATATACCAAATTTGAACTCTCTAGCTCAAAATTTAAGGCCCAAAAATCGGTGACACACAGACGGACGGACGGACGGACGGACGGACGGACAGACAGACATGGCTTAATCGACTCAGCTAGCGATTCTGAATCGATCCATATACTTTGAGGTATATGTATCGAAATTATTTCTCTATGTTACAAACTTAATGTCAAAACTAATATACCCCCCTATGGGATAGGGTATAAAAATGTCTTACTAGCTACACTAACAAGATAATATATGTTTTGTGTTATAACTTTTCTGTAAGATAACGTACAGATATAATATATGTATATATACCAATGGATTTTTTAATGAAAGTTCTACATAGATATGTAAATTAGACTTTGTTCTGTTTGGTAAGAGTTAAAGGTCTAACTACAGCTGTGTGCCGCATATTGTGTTGCAACTTTATAGTAAATGTTTTCTTTCTTTACTACTTCCAATCGGACTACTATGAGATCGCTCCCCTCCTGCAACTGCCGATAATAACAACATCTACGCTTTTTTCAAAGAGAAGCTTTTCAAATTTGACATCCGTAGTCGGCGTGAGGATACCTCTCTTTGTGGCAGAAACATAACTTTCTTCTTCTTCTTAAGTGGCGCTACAGTCCGGGATGAACCTGGGCCTCTCCAATTAGCCCGGTCCTTAGCTAACTGCCTCCAGTTGCGCACTCCAAGTTGGTTGAGGTCGGTTTCTACTTGTGCGCGCCACTTAAGGCGAGGTCTTCCTCTACTGCGTCCGACGTCTGGCTGGGAATCGAAGACTCTGCTAGCCGGAGTATTGGTGTCCATTCTTTCTACATGTCCTAGCCATCTTAAACGTCCAATGCGGAGTTTTTTGACAAGGGGTATGTACAGCTCGTATAGTTCGTGGTAGAATCTTCGTCTCCATAGCCCGTCAACGCAAACGGGACCGAAGATTTTTCGAAGAATTTTCCTCTCGAATCGACCAAGGATTTCTTCATCCGCTTTTGATACGGTCCATGCTTCAAAGCCGTAGAGCAGGACTGGGATAATCAGGGTCTAATATAGGATCTCCTTAGTAGTTCGAGTGAGGGCTTTACTACTAAATTGCCTTCTTAGCCCGAAGAAACAGCGACTGGCAAGAGTAATTCTTCGTTTGTACTAGAAAACGTGGCTATTACATCACGTTGAGTGCTACCAATGATGTCAATATCGTCGGCGTATGCTAGTCGTTGCACAGACGATTTTTGGAAAATTGTGCCTCTGGTGTTGGCGCGGGAGTTTTCCACCTCTCAAGAATCAAATTGAAGAAGTCACATGACAACGCATCGCCTTGCCTAAATCCTTTTTTGGTATCGAATGTGTCGGTGAGGTCGTTTCCGACCCTGATGGTGCAGCGATAATTCTCCATCGTCATCCTACACAAACGGACGAGTTTGGGCGGTATACCAAAACTAGACATGGCTCTGTATAGTTCGTCTCTAAAAATGTTGTTGTATGCGGTTTTGAAGTCGATAAATAGGCGGTGCGTATCGATTTGGACTTCTTGGGTTTTTTTTCCAGGATCTGCCGAAGTGTGAAAATTTGATCGATTGTGGACTTTCCTGGCCTAAAACCACACTGATAATGGCCGATTAGGTTGTTGGTAAACGGTTTCAGGCGTTCACATATTACGGCAGATAGGATCTTGTAGGCGATGTTGAGCAGACTTATGCCTCTGTAGTTGGCGCAGTTCAGAGGGTCTCCTTTTTGTGGATCGGGCAAACGATGCTGAGGTTCCATTCTTCAGGCATGCTTTCATCCGAGCAGATTTGGCTTATGTGTTGGTGGATGTTACTTACCAAGTCATCTCCGCCAGCTTTATAAAGCTCAGCTGGAAGGCCGTCATTCCCGTCGGCCTTATTAAGCTTGAGTTTAGATATTGCTATTCTCACTTCACTTAGGTCGGGTGTTGGCAGTTTTCGCTGTCGTTGCCAATATTAAATGATTCGTTCTGCCTGACAGCGGAATGTTGTTTGTCATCGACGTTTAACAGTCTGCAGAAGTGGTTCTTCCATATCCTCAGCATCGACTGTGTCTCAAGTACGATATTTCCTTGTTCATCTCGACAGGATTCTGTTCGAGCCTCGTATCCTTGGCTTTGTCGTTTTACACTTTGGTAAAACTTGCGAACATCGTTCCTGGAGTAGCACCTCTCTATATCCTCGAGCGCACGTTTTTCGGGTGTTTTTTCTTCTTTCTAAAAAGCCGATGTTCTTCCCTTCTTCTTTCCCTATAGAGCTCAATGGCAGCACTCGTCTTCACCTGCAGCTTAGCCTTGTAGGCCTTGTTCTTGGCTGCGAGCATCTGTCGGCATTCCTCATCAAACCAGGGGTTTCCTGCTGGTGGCCGCGAGAAACCTAGCACATCAGTTGCGGCTGATCTAATGGCTTGTTGGCATCGTTGCCATTGTTCTTCAACATTAGATGCTGGTAGTGTGAATCGAGAGGTGAAGGGATACGCGTTGCTCGAAGGTCTTGGCGGTCTCTGGCGATTGCAGTCTTTCAACATTAATTTTTTTTCCAGTATTTCTGGTTTTTTGTGGCGTGGTGGATATCCGCATCCTTACCTTGGCTACAACAAGGTAGTGGTCCAAGTCGATGTTAGCACCTCGGAATGTTCGGACATCCAAAATACTGGATTCGTGCATATTGTCTATCGCAATGTAATCAATTTGGTTGACTGTTCGTTGATCTGGAGACCGCCATGTCCCCTTATGGATATCGAGGTGAGGAAATCGTGTGCTGGCTGTAGTGGCATTTCGTTCCGTAGCGAAGTCAATTAGCCTTAGTCCGTTACCAGACATGTTGTCGTGTAGGCTATATTTTCCGACAGTACTGTTAAAGATATCTTCTCTTCCTACCTTTGCGTTAAAATCTCCCAGCACGATTTTAACATCGTACTTTGGTAGTCGCTCATAGGTTTTGTCGAGGAGCTCGTAGAAGCAATCCTTAGTTATATCATCTTTTTCCTCCGTCGGAGCATGAGCGCATATAGGCTTATGTTGGCGAATTTGGCCTTGATGCGGATTGTTACAATGCGTTCGCTAATGCATTGGAAACATAAGACTTCTAGCCTAAGTCTGGCACTTATAACAAATCCGCATCCGAATAGTCGCTGTTTCTGCTCACTATAACACGGTCCATAGTAGATGTCACAGTTTTTCATCCTCTTTTTGCCCGGCCCATCCCATCGTATTTCCTGGTTGGCATTAATATCTGCTTTGTACCAGTTTAAGGCTTCCGCTTGTTTTTCGCCTGCACCTCACCTGTTTAATGTTCTCACATTCCAGGTGCAGATACGAACGTCGTTGTCCTTATAATATATAAATATAACTTTGCACTCAAAAATGAAGTAAAAAGCTAAAGTGTGTAGTGTTAATGCCAAATATTTAATTTTTCAATTTCATGTGCCACCCTCAATTATTTTGCGTTGTCCAAAATCGAGAGGGTAGACCCATTAAAAGACGGCGCTGTAAACACAGCTCATCTATTAGTGAAGATGAGCACTGAGCAGCACTGTTTTCTTTAGGTTTACACCCAGTCCGCAGGATTCTGAACACCTACTGAGCATATGGGTTGCAGAATTCTACTCATGGGCGATGAAAATTTGCCATAAGCCATGAGCACTACGTCTTCTGCATAGGTGACTTTGCAGCGACTACTTGCTCCAGTGTTTCTGGTTTTCTGGTTTTGGTATTTAAATCACACTTCATTCACGTCAAGATATAGGGAGGAAATAAACTCGTAGACAGACATAGTACGATAATTAACAGACCTGGAAAAGTATTATTTATAGTTTTTGTAGAATGACGGGGCTGACACCACCACCACCCGCTGTTTTATAAAACTTGAAAGTGTTTATTGCCCAAATATAATATGTTTGTTTCTTTGCATACTATTCTGTTAATCAAGGTGCTTGTAAGTCCTGGTTGGCCACATATGATTTGAGGTCAATGTGGAAAGGGTCAAAATATATATAGAAGACACAATGATAAAGTAGGTCCTTGAAAACGCTGATAAAGCCATTAAGTTCCACTGCTTTCCCCAACTGTTTATGTTACATTTCAAGTCCAACTAATCGCCTCGTAGTCCGCTACTACTTATTCCTCTGGTCGAACAATTCGCAACCCCAACTATTCTGTTAACTAGCGTTGCACTACCCCAAGAAACAATTAGAAAACTTTTCAAAAGTTGTCCTCCCCCACCCCACTATTGGACTTGCAGTTTTCTCATTTTATTGTTTTTAACATCCTTCTGCCCTACATTTTTCTAAATGTGTATCATTTTGACATGCACTTAAACTTTGCACTTTGTGCTTTTATTACATGCCCCGCTATCTGACACGATACCTACTTCATATGTATGCTCTTGTAAAATGAGCACTAACGAACATTTTGCGCTGATTAGTCCTTCTCCCAGAAAAACGATAAAAAAGGAATCAACTTGGATTAGCCGTTGTTTAGCGGCATACGCGACTATCACCATGCATCACCTAAATTATGAGGTTCACTTGGAGGCGCCCATCCCACACTTTAAGTTAACCTTTAACCGCACTGATGCTTCCAGAATAATTGCTTCTATTAAGAATGTAACCGGGGTACCATATCCGTTCCGCTCGTCCTTTAGCAATTCTCAATAACGAATACAATTCAAAAAGGAGTACGTAATTATAATCCTAGGACAGTGTACACTTAAAAAAAAGAGCATATCTCCCTAACAGAGCTTGACTTCTCACACCCACCATCACCGACATCACTGGGGTCCAATTGTCCTCCACACCCCTTTTTCAATCCAGCTTTGCTTCTTTTTTTGGTAGGTTAGTGTGTGTCTGTGTTTTATGTGTCGGTCCTTGTCCGTCTGCTTTTTATTGTATCCTTTGTTCACATGAGGATGTTAGGCTCTTGCCAGCCCGTGTAATCCAGTTTTCATCCATTCCTCGGCTTGTTTTATTTTTCATTTTGTATTCCCCTTTTTGATAGAGAAAAGCAGTCCTTTACCCTTCGAACGTCAGGGGGTGGCGGCGTTAAAGATATTCTCGCTCCCCCTGAGCGAATATACCCTCATCGGCTTTGTAGAACGCATCTCAAGTAGAAAAGATGAGAAGCGCACAGGAGGACCAGAAGCATATCCTGTTCTTGTTGTTTACTCCTATGAGTGTCTATGACCATATGTATGGCATAATGTCGTCACTTCCTGTTTGTTATATGGATATGCAACCTCCCACCCCTCAGCTGTGTGTTAATTTCCGTTGCCATGCTTGCATATTTAAAAGATGCCTTTTGGCTTTTATTGAAGTTTGCAATTTATACCTGCGCTGAAAGTTTGCCCTTTGCTTATTTCCCGTCAAGGGGGATGCTTCATTATCCGTATTCTGATTCCCGTGTGAGGATTTTCGAGGCACACATTTTAAAACCGGGATGCCTCTTATGGGTTCAGTCAACGATTTGGATGCAGTCCTCGTTGCCAAGCAGGCAGATTCCCATCGCATAAACCGCAAACAACTTCATGTTATGTGTGCATTTGCACCAGCAGTATTTGCCATTTACAATCTCCCAACATAAAAAGTTGATGAGCCTGAGCTGTCGTGAGGACGGCCTTGTTCTGAGAATACATAGTTAAAATACGTCTTAGCCTCCTTTAGTGACTTTGCGCCTTCTTTCCTTCCTTACCTACATTTATACCAAGCCTTATGGTAAAGTTTAACATATTTTTGTTTTCTATTTCAGGTCGCACGAGAAGATCCATGCGAAGTCTGCTTGTGTGTCGATGGTGAAATATTTTGCTGGTGGAAGAAATGTGGTAAGACGCCAATAATTATAAAGCCAATCTATATACCCCAAGTTATATACACCCTCCACTCAAAACACATAATTCCGAGGGAGAAAAGAAAATATGTTGATACACACACACCAGAATAGGAACTTTTTCGTCATGGCAGATGGCGCTTTATTTCGTGATTTAACTTCATTAATTATTTGTGCTCTTATTGCTTGTGCTGGGAACTTTTTAAACAATTTTCCGACTTAATGGAAAATTCTGTATCAAAAATTAATTAAGGGACGACAAGACAGGCAACGACAGTACCCTGAGAAATGTTCGATAAATTCTATACTTTGATGTATACACAGTCATATGCCGTTGATTGGGGTCAGGGGTGGGCTAGAGATTTCGGAGCCAGTAAAAAGTTATAATATGCTGTCTTGTTAAATATCTTTCCTAACTAACTATGAAGGAAGTCACGTCGCCTGAGCGGAGGTCTCATTAAAATTATTAACTCATGTCGCCGTTGATGTTATCCATTAACTGGGCTAATTTTTTCGTTTTTTGCAGGGACCTTGTCAGAGAAAGTTTTCTTTTTAGAATTTGCAACTAATATTGAAGCGATTGACCTCTGTCTTGAAAGTGGAATAACTCCTGCGGGTTAATTATTCGTCTGCTACAACAATGCCTAGAGCTATCCGCTTATGGAATTGAATTTAACTGTCTATAGTTTGACGTTGAGAAGGGTGTTTCCATCAAAGCACTCCTCTGTACCAGGACACCAGATGACAAATTAAGACCTCATTCAGTGGGTCTTTATTTTTTATACCCTATCCCATGGGGGGTATATTAGTTTTGACATTAAGTTTGTAACATAGAAAAATAATTTCGATACATATACCTCAAAGTATATGGATCGACTCAGAATCGCTAGCTGAGTAGATTAAGCCATGTCTGTCTGTCCGTCCGTCCGTCTGTACGTCACCGATTTTTAGGCCTTAAATTTTGAGCTAGCATAGTGAAATTTGGTATATAGGATCCTCGTCCGTGCCTACAGAACAAGTGTAAACATTTTTGAAATCCGCCCACTGCCACGGCCCCTTTTAAGAAAAACTCAGTTTTTGGCCAAACCGTAAGGAATTTTAAAAAAAAAGTTTCTGAACAACATATTTAGACAATCTTAATATCTATATTTCGTCTATATAAAGTTTTTTGCCACGCCCACTTTTTGGGGGCGTTTTTAAGAAAAAAAAACTGTTTTCGGTCAAATTTAAAATTTTTCGAAAAAAATTTTTGTTGCAGAATCATTAACATTATTAATATGAACATTTCGTCCATAGATCATTTTAAGCCACGCCCACTTTTTGCGGGCGTTTTCTTACAAAAACCGTTTATATACCCTACCCCATAGCATATGCAGGGGAAAAGCGATGTTTTTTGTCAAATAACAAAATATTCTGATAAACTGTTTCAACAATATGTTGTGACAATGTCATTTTCTATATTATAGGCCCATAAAGCCCACTTTTTGGAGATATTAATTTTAAGGATGGGATGGGATTCAAAGATCCGCACAGCGGATTGTAGCCTTCACATACGCCTTTCTTTTCTTTCGGAAACATCTTTTTCAAAACATTTTATGAATCAGCATTCTTTTATAATGTAGGTACATATCTAAGGTTTCGTTTTATGCAGTTTTGACAATCCTATTAGGTAAATGACACCATACATACACTGAACCCTTGTCAGCATGACAATTCCTACTCGGGTGTTCGCATTAAGGTTTTGAGAAGTCTTTAGACGATTGACATAAACGTTAAATTTAAAAAAGAATAATCCAAAGGACCAAACTAGGCGAACGGCCTAGCCACTCCAAATAATTCTGAAATTAAAAAAAAGTGTTACACGTTGCTCTGTCCTGTTAGAATCAAAACTTTATATGGATGCAAAATGTAATCTGGATACCTTATCGAAATTCCTTGTTTTTTTTTTACCTGAAACTATATACCAAATTTCATAGTCCTAGCTCAAGATTTTCAGACTGGCAGATATACACCTATGCCTTGGGTTAAAATGACCTATAGACGAAAATGTTGAAAGCAATATTATCGAAATATTTCTATCGAACGTTTTTTTTTCGAATTTGTTTCGTGTGTCAAATTTCATTATGTCTATCGAAATTATTTCTATATGTATAAAAACTATTAAATTCCTATGGGATTGGGTATAAACAAGGTCCAACAATCCCAGCTGAATAAATTGCATACCACGCTGTGACTTTATGTAAATGCAAATGCCTTTGATCCAAATTTCGGGGTTGTTGTCAGCCCAATAGCAACCACTAACGTTAACTAAGTTTCATCACTGAAAAAAAAAACATGAGAAGGCTACAATCCGCTGTGCGGATCGTTGAATACCCTATCCCATCCCATCCTTAAAATTAGTATCTCCAAAAAGTGGACTTTATTAGCCTATAATATAGAAAATGACATTATCACAACATATTGTTCAAACAGTTTATCAGAATCTTTTGTTGTTTGACGAAAAAAGTCGTTTTCCTCCTGCATTGTTCTGCTTGGTCGGCCAGAGAGTCTATATACCAAATTTCAACACTCTAGCTCAAAATTTAAGGCCGAAAAATCGTTGACACACAGACGGACGGACGGACGGACAGACAGACATGGCTTAATCGACTCAGTTAGCAATTCTGAATCGATCCATATACTTTGAGGTATATGTATCGAAATTATTTCTCTATGTTACAAACTTAATGTCAAAACTTATATACCCCTATGGGATAGGGTATAAACAATTGCGTCTCTGGAACATTTTCGAGAAGTCGGGTTCGGAGAGTTCCCGCACAATCGCCAACTTTTACGGACAGCAATGAATAAATTCAAAGGCAGACGAATGTTTTGTCGGCACTGGCAGGTAACAGGGTTTTTTTCTTGGAGACTCCTGAAGGCAATTTGATTTCTTAACTAATTTGTTATTGCCGACATACTGATCTGAACAGTTATTTAAATCTTTGTAAACGTGATTACTTATGTTTATACCCTATCCAATAGGGGTATATTAGTTTTGATACTTAGTTTGTAACATAGAGAAATAATTTAGCTACATATACCTCAAAGTATATGGATCGACTCAGATTCGCTAGCTGAGTCGATTTAGCCATGTCTGTCCGTCTGTCACCAGTTTTTGGGCCTTAAATTTTGAGCTAGAAGGATGAAATTTGGTACACGTGCTCTTTGTTGCTCCCTGCAGAACAAGTGTAAAAAAAATTTTAAATCCGCCCACTGCCACGCCCCCTTTTTAGAAAAACGTATTTTTCGGCCAAACCGTTAAGAATTTTAAAAAAAGTGCCTGAGCAGCATATTTAGAGAATCGTAGTATCTATATTTCGTCAATATAAAGTTTTTTGCCACCCCCTTCTTTTGGGGCCGTTTTTTTTTATAAAAAAAAACGTTTTCTGGTCAAATTTTAAATTTTTCGAAAAAAATGTTGATGCACAATCATTGGTAGTAATAATATGAACATTTCGTCAATAGACCATTTTGACCTTCGCCCACTTTTTGGGGGCGATTTCTCACAAAAACCATTTGTATACCCTACTCCAAGGCATATGCAATAGAAAAACGTTGTTTTTTTGTCGAACCATAAAAGATTTTGATTAACCTTCTGAACAATATGTTGTGACAACGTCATTTTCAATACTTTATGGCCATAAAGACCACATTTTGGGGATATTAATTTTAAGGATGGGATGGGATAGGGTATTAAACGATCCGCACAGCGGATTGTAGCCTTCTCATATGATTTTTATTCTGATTTATGAGAGAGGGGGACATACATATACAAAGGAAGTGTCCGTGATGATAATAGTTAGTTTGAAGGCTTAATTCGAATTAGCAACTAAGACCTTTTAGATTAAAACGCGTTTCTAATGAGCCGTAACTTATTGTATTTACTAGTCCATGTATGACCACCTGTATGCTGCAGTGTCCGAGTGGTTTATGCATTGCATTGATAAGCTCGGGCTTCTTGTTTTAAATCCTAAACACCAATATGTTTTTTGCTGCCTCACTTCTTCCGAAAATCGGACAAACATTCAACTATACAACTGTCATGAAAAGCTTCAAACTTTTCATTTGGTATTGGCATTAAAATGTAGGTTCGCTGCGGTTGGAAGCGCTTTAACACTTCTGGTGATGCTAAAAGAACTTGTCAGAACTTGTAGAGAACGTACTTAAAGCTATCCAACAAATCTAACCTCACCTCATTTTCAAGATGTGCGCCACATAAGAAGACGCAAGCATCTTTGAATTTGAACCTTTCAATGACATTTGACATGCTCTATCCAAGACCGCATATTGCCTGCCAAAACATTTTGTTAGCAGATCGATTGGGCTAGGATCCAGCATCGCACTTAGATTTTTACTGATTATTTAACAGCGAAGACTTCTTTTGGTACTTTGGAATGAGAAAGCTAGTTTATTCATTTTCATGACACCGAGCCCCTTAACGCCATTCTTAGTGAATATTTATAGGAAATGTTGGAGGCAATAGTAAGAACAAGCTTTAGTTAGGTTAATTTCCTTCTCATTTTTGTTAATATCTATATTTCATATATAAAGTTTTTGCCACGCCCACTTTTTGGGTCGTTTTCAGTAAAAAACGTTTTTTCGGTGACTTTTTTAAAATATTCGAAAAAACGTTTGATGCGGTACCATTTCGTCCTTAGATTATTTTAACCCACGCCCACTTTTTAGGGGCGTTTTCTTACAAAAATCATTTGTATACTCTACCCCACAGCATACGTAATAGAAAAAAGTCGTTTCATGTCGAACCATAAAAGATTTTGATGAACTGTCTGAACAGTATGTTGTGACAATGTCATTTTCTAATTTCATACCCATTAAGTTTTTAACCATGCCAACTTTTTGGGGGTAATAGTCTTAAAGATAGGATGGGATGGGGTAGGGTATTCAATGATCCGCACAGCGGATTGTAGGCTTCTCAAATGTTTTTCATTTGTCTCGCGCTTCCAGATTTGCGAACCTTCACAAGTTTCCGATCCCTAACTTAGCCAATTTTATGTCTTCTGAATATATTTCTCTGGTAATCTTTCTGCAACTCTTAGCAGCATATAACTAACAATTTTTTCTAATAACGGACTCCCCTTAGTATTTTGTTGTCACCTATAACATGTTGCCTGCAAATAACTACCTTGCATTGTCCATTGTTGGCGAAATCGTTTCCTGAAATAACTAACTTTCCCCGTTTTATGCAATCATAGGGACCCGGATTCCAGTTATCCAGCCAATTTGGCAAACTTTTATATCCACGTTTGCATTTAATCCAACAAACTTGAATTCCGTTAAAATAGAAAATGCACAACTTTGCCAAGAGTAGCAGTACCTGAGCCTTTCTATACATGTTCACAAACATTCCACTTAACTCTTTACAGGCAGTCCCAAACGCAGAAAATTTAAATTGGAAAAAAGCGCAAAACTTGGCAAATCGAAGAAGAACAAGAAAATCGACAGGATAAACAAAGACCAAATCCATAAAGAGCAAGTCGCCCACCCGAAACAGAAGAAAATACTCGACAAGAAATTAAAACAACAACATTGGCAACAGCAACAACAGCTTCAGCAGCAACTGCATCCGGGCGCAAGAAACAAAATTCTGTCTTTCCCGGAGAATCTACCTTCGGTGCTGTATTACGATTACAAGACCGAAGATCAACACGGATTCCAGCATGGAAATCGCGAAAAACCACCAGCAACGTCGTTGGCTGATGGGAGTGAGGATTTTGGTGGGCATAACAATGGCTACACACCCATAAGTGGAAGCAGAGGGGACGAATTCGTCGATGATGACGACGATGCCGCTGTGGATGATGATGATGATGCATCGTCAGCTATTGAAGTGGTGAAGCCGACATTAACCGAAATGAAATTCGGAGCAAAAAGCCACCCAGCGACAGAGGCGAGCACAAAAAATTCATTACAACAGACATCAACTGTAAGGATAACAACAGCGGCGGTAGCAGGAGCAGCAGCGGGCGCATCACAACCAATTTCAAACGTAAGTACTATTTCTAGTATATCCTCTGTTGGGTATACGAATATTGTATGCGATGAGTAGGTGTGCACTCGCACTCTACAATGCTTTGCTGCATATTCATGTATAGGTCTACGTTACTGGTGTATATGAGCGAATTTTATATGTATTAGCTTTTAAGAATTTTGTTGAATGAAGTTTATGCAATAATAGTTGTGAATAGTTGTGTCCTACGAGTGCGACAAAATTGCTGGTACTCCTTACAATGGGCAAGCGGAACAGTGTGTGCTACAAGAAAACCTTAGAAATCATTGACTTATTACATATATAGAGACTGCTAGTACCCAACTTCATGTATGTTCCAAAACAACAGACACGCCACTGTTTCACTGCGAAAAACTAAGTTAGCTAAAAAAAAAACGTTTGTTTCATCACATTGCAAAAAGATTGATGTAAATGATCAGAAACATTAATAAGAAATAAATTTACAAAACTTGTTCAGTTTATGGGTCAATAAGTAAAGAAATGTATTGTTATTGCAGAATTAATTTGAAATCACTCTTTGTAGTTTCCCATCTTTTGAATAGATGACGCTAGATGTCGCTATGGAAATGAATCGCTTCGCACAAGATGTCGCCCTTCTGTTACTATGGAAATTTAAGCTTACCGGCGGCATTTGTTTCTTTGCTAATCCACAGTGAAACACTTGTGCTGTTTTGGAACATATTTTCTCGCATAAATGTATGAAAATAACATTTCAACAGCAGTCCACATAAAATAAGTCAATGTTAGAAATGTTGGTTTATTTGTTTTCAGCATTGACATTGTATCGTTGTTTTTACGAAGAGTAATTAATAGTAACACTTGTAGACACTACTTGTCCCTCTGTCAATATGAATCAAAGTCTTACTTAAGCAGTTAAACACGACGTGGTCAGGATCTTCGTCGATTGTTATCTTGATGCATATTTGGCTGAAATAACGGCTCTAATCAACATGACTACACACTGGTACTTCTCTTCTCCATGTTTTCTATTCATCTTTGGTTCTGTCCTGCTATGTTTGGGATTAGTTTGTCTAGGTATATATCTATCTTCAGTTCATATAGATACAGATCATATGGCAACAAAGATGGTACCTTTGTTTCCATATGATCTGTGAAATCTCCCCCTCATATCATCTACATTTAATAGTTGCAGTGTCTTGTGCCGTTCGGTCTCGAATTAGTTACGTTTCCTCTAAAGGAGTATCAACAGGAACAAATCTAGCTTGTCGTATACCTAACACGATTCCCTTACTATTGGCCAAAGCTGGACGCCTCTGGTTGATTGCTTCCTACACACTATCCCTTTGTTGACAGTACAGGTTCGAATTAAGAGTTTTGCTTCAGGGGAACAACACAACGGTGCCTATTCCACTGGACACACAGCATAACCTTCCTGGCCGTCAATCCTAGCTTGACGCCCCTGTTGGCATTTTAGTGTTTCATTCTTTTTTTTGCAAATTAAATCCACATTATTTTTATATTTTATCCACTACTACACTAATTGTAAAGTTGGGGTTTTAGATTCAAAACAAATATACAAATATTTTCACATCAAATAATTTTATAAAACATTGGTTTCATACATATTTTGCGGCGTTTGTTTATCGGATGGGGTACCGGCTAAACACGTCTAAAACACAATCACGGTTTGGAGCTTCGCTTTGGCTACTGCTTAGCGCACGCTTTGACATATTCACTTGCTTAGCGGTTTCAACTTCTGCTACAAAAATGGAGAAAACGATTAAAATCCCCGTTCCTTCAATTAGGTGCGTCTGCCAACGGAACGCGATAAAGCGTGAATGTGTTTCAGGCATAACAGTTCTAAATGCGCAGAGTGCATTGTTGGTATTTATAAAGATTTCGCAAGATTTCAATTAAATAGGAATTACCTTTTACTTCTGTTGCAATTGTGTACTGCAACATACAGTACATAGGATAGGATGTTATGTATAGCAAATCTAATCTGGCAATTGTCCACCACGGCTCTAGATAGAGCACATTTTTCATTAACATTTTTCTAAAATATGGCTGAATTCTCCTAATTTATGATTGGTTGTGGGCTTGTTGCCATAGACCTTTGAATTCAAATAACTCATAGAAAAATATTCGAGAAGGCCACAATCCGCTGTGAGAAACGTTTAGTACCCCATCCCACCCTATCCTTGTTCAAAAACTTTTTCAAAATTGGTCCTTATCGTGACCAAAATTGAAGTTTTATTCTGAAAGTGTAGGTGGTTGTGGGCAGATTTTAAAAATATTTTGTTCTGTTATGGGTGACAGATAGACAGACGTGGGGCTAGATCGACTCATCTACCGATTCTTAAAGGTATCTCCAGTTTTAAAGGTATCTCCACCTAAATTATTTAGTTGTTAAACTAGGTAGAAAACTAATATACCCATATGGAATATGATTTAATCCAGTGGTTTTGAATCACCTGATCTGGGTGCCAATTGTGATCACCGAAATAAGTGAGTACATGACAGGAATGGGTCGCAATTTTAATTGAATTGTTTCACGGGCTCTTTGACTTGTGGTACCTTTTTGTTGAAACCACTTGTCGTTCACATCAATTAAATCATCCAATGAAGGTAGAAAGAACACATTTATCATAATTCATCATGCCAGAATAGCAATCACTCCTTGACCAGTGACTAAGAGAATTATGGTCCAACGATGCCTCCAACGCAAACCTGAAATGCGGAAATTCTGACGATTAATAAAGCCATCGAGATGTAAAAGGGATTCATCGATAAGGATGCTTTTGCTCGTATTGTAACAGCCAAATTTCCATTATTTTTGTTAATTTTTTTTTTCCTTGGGCTGGTGGAAATCTTCATAGACACGATGAGCACGTGCCCAAAGTAGTGTGAGATTTTTACTCACTAAAACCACCATCCATTTTGTATTTCTATTGCAACTAAGTATTCGACTTATGTATCTAGTATTTTTTTTATCACGAGTATATAATATGATTGGCAGGTATCTTTCCTTTGAGAGTTCCTGTTTTTTCCGCATTTTATAGCGCGGTTTTTTATTATCGGGCCAAATCTAAGGCTTTGAGACGCCGCAATTTGGAGGACAGTTGTGTTAACGTGTCCCAATAAACGTTTTTTACGTTTTTTTTGTTTTATCTTTAACCGCATGAATACCCAGATCTCTGCGTGGATCTTAATTCCTTACGTACCACCGCGCATTGACGAATGATCTTAACATTTTGTTTGTAAAAAGTTTGTAAAATGTTTAGATTCGTTTCACTGGTACAACCCCATAGTTGTATACCATATGTCCAAACCGTTTTTAGCACTTGCTTTTATAATAGCAGCTTGTTATCAAGGTTAAGCTTCGAATGTTTTCCGAGCAACCAGTACAGTTCTCTGTATTAATTTTTAAGTTCTTCGCATTTCTTTTTTACATGCGACTTCCATTATAATTTTGCATCGAGTGTCATATCGAGATATTTCGCTTCATTTGCAAACGGGACTCGAACCGTATTTAGAAATACAGGCAAATTGTTTGTCCGTTTATACGAAAAATCTACATGGATCGATTTGCTCTCATTAAGTGCAATTCGCCAGGATTTAGTCAATTCATTAACCTCGTTAAGAGCGTTTTGTAATTTGATATTTGTTTCCTCTATTGTTGTGCCAACAATATCGTCAGAAACGTTGCAACTATTGTATCGTTTGTTTGTGGGATATCTCGAGTGAATAGGAGGTATGCTCAAGATACGACAGACGACACGAGGATTTTATATAATTGTTCTGGCAGAACTTGACTTAGTTTATACTTAAGGCCTTTGTGCCACCTTGGTCCACCGTCGAATGTTTACTTCTAAGCCCAAATTGATGGTCAGGTAAAAGACATTTCTGGTCAATTTGTTAAATAAAGAATAAAGGAGCGCGGTGTTTTCTTGTATAGCTTTTTATTTACTAATAACGTCCGCACATCTCACATGTTTGTGACGTATGAGTGATTTCAGAAAAATGTTTTGTTATTTTGTGTGCGATATTTCACAGTTACGAAAAAAAGTGACCAGCGCATTTTTATGTGTTAATCAAAAATAAGCATTAATAGTGTGTGGAAGAAGTGTGATTGTACATATTTGTGATAGTACATGCGGGCTTGGGTATGGGATCTTTAACCCTAAATGACTTCGAATTAAATGTCTAATCTTACTTCGTTTCGGAGCCTACCGAGTAGTAGGGGTTACTGCTAACAAAGATTATGAATTCTATACAGATGAAGCATTGAGAACAAAAAAACAGAAACTTTTGCTCAGTAGCTTCATGGTACGGGCGGGCGGTGTGCATGAAAACACATGTAACACAAGAACAAAAACATGGCGGGCTGTGCCAGCACGACCCGCCATAGAACAATTTTTCTTATATGGAGTGCGTCATCTGTATAGAATTCATAATCTTTGCTGCTTTATAAGCCGCTACATTCTCTTATAAGCTGTCTAAGCGTAGCTCGCTGTAAGTTGTGGAAAATTCAGAAGTTTAATTAAGAGTAATTAATATATTGCAAGAGTCTATTTTATTTTATATCCTAAATCCTGGCGATTCGAAGAATCTCTTGGAAGGCTGTGGATTGTATCATATGAGTCTTAAAGTCATTGATATGTTAATCGATATCAAATAAGAAATTGTTGGTAGAATTTGCATTAATGTGAAAATTATCTTTTTTCTTTGCAAACTCTGGCTATATCCATTAGCGTCCAACGTACATTTTTATGTTATTCTCGTCGAACAGCCAAGCTGTGATATATGCTGCTACGGTCGCGTAAAAATACTCGAATACGAATTTTATTTTGTACTTCAGACAGGCTTCGTTATAGCTGCATTCCGGAGGTCATTAAACCCCGTTCGATAGGGTCCTTATAATACATTCAACATTTGGAAATAGTGTTTCCACCAAAAAAAAAACACATTCCAACTGTCAAAATATTTTTTTTTTTAACTGGACCTTCTCTTGCTATGATCTGACAAAACAACCGAGTACCTTCAACTGCCAAGAAATGCTTATCTCAACTTAACTGTTCGGATTCGGAACAAAATAAGAGCTAGGAATGGTTGTGAGAATAATCTAGGCTCTTGGTAGACTTTGCAAAATCGTTTTGTGATGCCGTTCATATCTAAGCGATGAATTTCAGATCAGTGGGTACAGTGACTTAGCTGTTATTGGGAAACTGGTTTAAAATCTGGAAAATAAGAACGTCTAAGTTTTCTTTTCACTGTCCAACCTCTTGAGAAAATCTGTCAAACATTAAAGAGTATAAAATTATAAAAACACAAACACACTTGTTAAGAACTATAATCAACAATGTTAACAAACAACCAATATTTTACCCTACTAAATTCTCATTTACTAAATTGTTCTAATCAATACTGAAATTAACTGTACATTACTCAAATTGAATTATTCTTGAAATGTTACTCTAATTTATACTCCTCTTTTATTTCTATTATTGTTTTGTTTTGTTCTCTCGTAAACTGCCGCTGCTTTTAATTCATCAAAGCTCTATCTCTTTTGAATCTAGTCACCATCCAAGGCAGTCGCAGCAGCATCAGATTAAAAGAAAACTGAGTATATTCTTAAATTATACACACATTAAACCAATTTACATTTGTTTCAACAATTACTTAAAATATCACATACAGTCCACTCCAATACAATACAAAACATATGAGAAGGCTACAATCCACTGTGCGGATCGTTGAATACCCCATCCCATCCTATCTGTAAAACTAAAATCCCCAAAAAGTGGACATGGCTAAAAACACGATGTGGATAAAATAATGAAAATGACATGGTGACAACAAATTCTTCAGACTGCTTATAAAAAACTTTTACGGTTCTACAAAAGACAAGGTTTTCTCCTGCATATGTTATGGGGTAGTGTATAAAGATGGTTTTTATATAAAAACGGTTGACGGGGTTAAAATGGTCTATGGACGAAATTTTCATATTTATATTACTAATGACTCTGCATCAAAAGTTTTTTTTTCGAAAATATTAAAATTTGACCGAAAAACGTTTTTTTTTATTAAAAACGCCCCCAAAAAGTGGGCGTGGCAAAAAAACTTTATATGAACAAAATACAGATATTCCGATTGTCTAAATATGTTGTTCAGAAAAATTTTCAAAATTCCTTATGGTTTGGCCAAAAAATACGTTTTTCTAAAAAGGGGGCGTGGCAGTGGGCGGATTTCAAAAATTTTTACACTTGTTCTGCTAGGAGCAACAAAGAGTACTTGTACCAAATTTCATCCTTCTAACTCAAAATTTAAGGCCAAAAAACTGGTGACGTACGGACGGACGGACAGACATGGCTACATCGACTCAGCTATCGATTCTGAGTCGATCCATATACTTTGAGGTATATGCAGCTAAATTATTTCTCTATGTTACAAACTATGTATCAAAACTAATATACCCCTATGGGATAGGGTATAAACAACACTGTTTTAATAGACACAAAAAAGTTTTTTTTTATCGTACGCCCGAAACTCATTGCCTGATATGTCGGCCCCTCCTGTTCCACAGACAGCTGGCAAAAGTGCACTTTGCTATTTGTTTGTTCGAACATTTTAGCTCAACACAGATACATTACCATCCTCGCAACTCTTCTAAGCAGATTTCTTTCCATTTAGGAGTAAACAATTCACAAAATTAGACCACTTTAGTTTTTTTTATACCCTATCCCATAGGGGGGTATATTAGTTTTGATACTTAGTTTGTAACATAGAGAAATAATTTTGCTACATATACCTCAAAGTATATGGATCGACTCAGAATCGCTAGCTGAGTCGAATAAGCCATGTCTGTCTGTCCGTCCGTCCGTCCGTCCGTCCGTCTGTCTGTTCGTCAGCGGTTTTTGGGCCTTAAATTTTGAGCTAGGATAATGAAATTTGGTATAGAGGATCCTCGTCCGTGCCACCAGAACAAGTGTAAAAATTTTTGAAATCCGCCCACTGCCACGCCCCCTTTTTAGGAAAACTTATTTTTTGGCCAAACCGTAAGGAATATCAAAAAAGTGTCTGAGTAGCATATTTAGACAATCCTAATATCTATATTTCGTTCATACAAAGTTTTTTGCCACGCCCACTTTTTGGGGGCGTTTTTAGTAAAAAACGCTTTTTGTCCAAATTTTAAAACTTTCGAAAAAATTTTTGATGCAAATACTTCCGCAATGGTAATATAAACATTTTGTCTATAGATCAATTTCACCTACGCCCACATTTTGGGGGCGTTTTCTTACAAAAACCATTTGTATACCCCATCCCAAGGCATTAGCAATAGAAATACGTTGTTTGTTGTCGAACAACAAAAGATTTTGATAAACTGTCTGAGCAATATATTGTGACAATGTCATTTTCTGTATTTCATTTTGAGGATATTAATTTTAAGGATGGGATGGGATAGGGTATTCAACGATCCGCACAGCGGATTGTAGCCTCTCATATGTTTATTAGATACTTTAATGGGGGAAGATAAAAGTAGCAAGATGACCGGCTACATCATAAACCAACTATCGACAAGAGAAACTAACTAAAAGATAACCGAACTAAGAAAGGTATAGCACAATGTGCACAAGCATCCTCCCACCTATACAACACACAAGCAACGCCAAAGGATAAAACGAACTTTAGATACTATTCACGATAATCCTCTTTAAATTTATCGATAACAGACGGTCGCATTGAATAATTGAAATTCATGAAAGACCCAAGCAAGAAGACGAAATTACCAAGAGAGTAGTTTTGTGTTACGTGATTCTTGTGTGAATAGTCTACCAACACGGCCATCCAAGAGTATAAAGGACCCATCGTGTTCGCGGTTTTCTCCACATAGTGGTGTACACGTTCACACTTTTGTTCCGGCGTGTACTTTTTACACAGGATCAAAGTGAATGGTGGCATGTTGTTACGTGGCAAGGTATATCTCCCCGCAGGACATGAGATTTTGGAATTCGAAAACATCTGATTTGCAACAAGTTGGAATGAAGTGGCTGGTTGTTGGTAACGCACGCTCCCATGGCGCATGTAACGTGAATGAAATTAGAAAGTCCTGCTTGGGAATTAACTTATTTTAGCTGGATAATAATAATCGCAGGAGCTACTACAAAGAATGGGAATACAGACCAACATTGATTGGCTGTGCCAATGAAAGCTGCAAAATAATTGGATTTCAACTTGAAGTCGCATTGAAAGTTGTTGATGGACGTGTGAAGATGAAGGCCGGCACGCCTCGTCGGTACTGTGATGGGATGGACGTGACCAACCCCAGCATTGGACTATGGACGGTACAAGTTAGGGACGGCTAAAATTATCCGAAATGCTCATTGTTTTGTTTTAGAAGGTACTGTGATTTGGCCGGTGATTTATGGCTCTGGGGTAAGGAAAATGGCGCGATGTTAAATCAGGGCATAAAATCGTGGTTGCAAATATCCGAAAACTGTTGAGTTCTTCTCAGACATCTGAGACGTAAAATGTGCGCCGTAAGCTGTTTCAATCGGTACGATTGTTTGAGATTTGTTTTAATGGTGTGCACAGGATTTCTTTGCTAGATTAGGTAATCCTACCGCAGACACATAAATAATGATTTCTTCCCATTACTTTTTGTTGCTTGGGGAAATTCCTTTGAAACCACACTAAGGGGTGGGGTGTAGACATCCATTTAATGTTGTATTGGAATTCGATTTTGTTAGACATGTAGCCATTTCTTTGATATGTCAAATGGTATTGATATTAGGATAACAATAATATTGGTAAGTCGGCAGATATCAGCTATGTCGAACGATTTAGCTTTTGTCTATCAATTTCATATAAAATAGGGTTTTTTCTCTGTATAGTTATCAATGCAGATATTTGGAGTTATTTTTATGTGCTATAGATGATATAGTAAGGTCATTTTGTTTTAATCTTTATGATTGGGCATGTTGAAAGAACACAGATATAATTAATTCTCGCTAGGCTGGAAGAACAAAGCAGTATTAATAAACTCGTTTTCAAAAAAAACTGGAAAAACTCATCACAAACAATGATGAAAAACATATGAGAAGGCTACAATCCTCTGTGCGAATCGTTGAATACCCTATCCATCCCATCCTTAAAATTAATATCCCGGAATTGTGGGCTTAGTGGTAATTAAATATAGAAAATGACGTTGTCACACGAAATTGTTCGGACAGTTTATCAAAATCTTTTATGGTTCGACAAAAAGCAACGCCCCCACAAAGTGGGCGTGGCAAAAACTTTATATAGGCGAAATATAGATATTGCGATTCTCTAAACATGTTGTTCGAACTCTTTTTCAAAATTCCTTACGGTTTGGCCAAAAACTACGTTTTTCTAAAAAGGGGGCGTGGTAAGGTGCGGATTTCAAACATTTGTACACTTGTTCTGCTGGGAGCAACTAAGAGCACGTGTACCAAATTTCATAATTCTAGCTCAAAATTTAAGGCCCAAAAACTGGTGACGTACGGACGGATGGACGGACAGACATGGCTAAATCGACTCAGCTAGCGATTTTGAGTCGATCCATATACTTTGAGGTATAACTAGCTAAATTATTTCTCTATGTTACAAACTATGCATCAAAACGAATATAGCCCTATCGAATAGGGTATAATAAGTACCATACTTAAAATTGTTACATAAAATGCAAATGGCCTTACAATTATAACTACAATTATTGCTATGCGAAAGCGATGATGATTTGTCTTTGTCACTTGGTTTGTTGACACAAGTGTGCATATCTCTAATTAACTCATGATTGCAAATCAGCATTTGTAAAAGATAAGGAGCAAAAGATCTTTAGTCGAAGAAAGATTTGCTGACCTAACTAAATTATTGATTTAAAAAAGTGTTTTATTTTGTTTGATTAAGTTTTCAGTTCTTATTCAGATATTGTAATCTACGTACAGCCTATTGTCATAGATTATAGAAATCTTAACGAAGTAACCGTGGAACACAAGTTTCCTATACCAAACATTGATGATATATTTAGTAAATTGGGAAGATCCCAATACTTTACTACATTGGATTTAGCGAAAGGCTTCCTCCAGATATTGGTGAATCCCAAAGACAGGTATAAAATAGCTTTTTCGACATCAAATGGTCATTACGAATTTAATCGAATGTCACTTGGATTAAAGAATTCTCCAGCTACGTTTCAACGAATGATAAATCACGTCTTCGAAGGACTTGTTGGAAAAATATGTCTATTTAGATGACATCCTTATTTTTAGTACATCACTAGAAGAGCATATTTGTTTAATAATTAAAATATTTCAAAAACTTAAACTGTACAATCTAAAAATACAGATAGATAAATGAAAAATTTTAAGCAAAGAATACGGAATAAAACCAAATCCTGAAAAAATAAAAGCAATCGAAAATATACCAATTCCACGTACCACGAAACAAATAAAATTGTGTTTAGGTTTAACAGGTTATTATAGTATATTTATTCAAGACTACTCAAAAGTAGCAGTTCCTATGACTAAACACCTTAAAAAGAACCTTTTAAAGAAATCAAATTGCTTATTTTTCGTGACCCCGTTTTAAAATATCCTGACTATAAGAAATGGTTCGTGCTAAAAACAGACTCATCAAATTATGCAATCGGATCTGTTCTTTCACTTTATCAAATCACCATTTATGCTATGCATCTCGTACCCTCAATGAACGTGAGCGCAGATATAGCACTATTGAAAAGGAAATATTAAGTACTAGCTGACCCGCCCGGCTTCGCTCGTGTGCTTTTCACCACCCTTGTCATGTTTTAAATGTACTCTCATATTCTTTTTAAGACACAACTGCTTCGTTTTCGGCCATAAGTAGGATGATTTCAGGCAAGCCTTTATTTCTTCGGCACGTGTTCCCCTTGGAGCTACTGGCAACGTCTGCCTGAAGTCACCAGCAAGCAGTACAGTGACTCCACCCATAGAAAAGTTTTTCCTGTCCCACCTAGAGCGTCTAAGAAAAAAATCTTACCATTTAGTAGATTCTAAGCTTTCTATGATTTCATCTTACGCTTTTTTTTTGTCACAATTGAGAAGCTTCTGGTTCTCAGAAATAATATTGGAGAGGTTGTCGACGTCATATGATGTTTCTCTTAAGTAATCACGACTGACCGGAGTTTTATCTGATACTATGGTTTGTGGCAATCCATAGTACTTCAGAGGTTGGCCGGCCAGCCCAACTACTACATTTTCGAGCGAAATTAAGCATTTGTTGTAGACCTCGTACATATTCTGTTGTCCATGCAACTCCATATATTATTTTCCCAATTTATTTCTTAGATCTTCAGCCAAACTATCTTTGTGTTTTTCCCATCTAACAACTGGCAAAAAACCAGCATAGCTGCTAAAAAATTCTTAAGCTCTGAGGTAAATCCGATGCAGAAGCTTCTTCCAGTGCCTGGTCCCAATGTCTATCGTCTTCCAATAGTCCCAGAGCCCTGCAAGCTGAGTGGAATGTAGGATGTACGTGTGCAGCTACCGTCTTTAAGTCTGAGAAGGATGTAGGCCCTCGAACTTCATGAAGCAGAAGACTGAGGTAATAACACTCAGCGTTGTTGGGATGCACTGAATAAACCCTACCAAGTACATGATCATATTTTACTCCAGGGTGACCGGGTACTGCTACTCCCTGCTTTCTCCTACAAAATGTATTGTTTCTCCACACAAAGTAAAATGGTACTTCGCAGTACAAAAGCTGTTTGGCAAATTTATCGATCTTGCATAGTTCAAAAAATGCCATTAATGTTGTCTTTGGAGGATTGATTATTTTTTCCATAACTTTATCTTTCGAAAAGTACACCCTTTGTCCATTTTCCAAATGTACACTTAGATGCATAACTGATGGAAATCTTTCATGTATTGGGAAACAAAGAATGCGCCAAACTGCTTCTGAACTACTGATGTACCGCCCGGTCTCGTAAAGTGTTACCTCATCATTATTTTTCTCAAGAGTAAATGCAGCTTGGTCACTTCCCTTATATATATACTTGCATATATGTTTTATAGATATAACAGAATTGCAAAATTCCACATTTATATAAGCCTTAGAACACGAGAGAGGACTGGGTTGTAAGGAACGACCCGTCGGTTATCGAGGTCAACACCATTAATATTTACTGTAAATCCACCATCTTCGGATGAGCGCGTTCTATATTGGGGGTAACCATTGTCACCACTCTGGGTATTTCTTATTAATGGTCGGGGAAATCGCTTGCAGCAAGAGCCTTTTAACATGCATGGTGATTTCGCATTAAAAGAACCACAAGGACCGTGTATCATCTTACTTTTGACTATACTGTATAGTGCAGGATCTTTATTGGGATCTGGGATTTCAGCACTTATTACGTCATCGATCTGAGTTGCCTTAAGTTTATCCTGTAACCAGAGTAAGATGTGAACATGTGGCAGACCCCTCTTCTGCCATTCTACAGAATACATATTGAACCTTGCTGGTCCGAATATAGCAGATTTTGTAAGAAGATGCATCATTTTTTTTACTTTTAAATGGAAAACATGACGATGATTAGCCTTTTGAGAATTATGTAAATTTTCAGTTATTTCAACCCACTTGGGATTGCACGTAAACGTGATAAAAAGGTCGGCTTTTCCATAATGCCGCACATACGTCATGGCATCTTGAGTACGTTCATGCATATATCGAGGCCCTCCAGTGAAGCTCGATGGCAATACCAAGATTAGTCACTTGAGCTTTGTTTGGTTCTGTCTAATGAAGTTAAGTCTCTCCGATTCTATTTTGGCATACATATCAACCAAGATTACATTGGCCTTCTCGTTCCATAATATGATGCGAATAAAAATTAACAGCGGATATTGTTTTTTTGAGTATGGCTTTAGTATTTGGATCCCTCAGAGGAAGACTTATAGAGTAACCGTCTTCACCACGGCAGAACATAAAAGGATATTGCAGGGCATCGTAAGAACTGTGGGTCTCACTAATTCTCAAAAGCTTGTTGTCTCTGCTTTGCAGAACGATGTCCCTTCGCTCGAATGCCTGTCCAACAATAACAACGGCTACCTCATTTGTTGGAGGTGCATTGAATCGGCCTTTGTGTTCATTAGGCGGCTTTTTGTTTGCATGTATCACGACCTTAAAATCTGTGCCTTTGGGAACACTATCTATTGATGTTTTTAAGTCCTTCACATAGGAATTGTGCTCATGGAGCATTTTCTGCAACTGATAAACCAACCCAGGTTTGATATTTGGAAAATTTCCTCACCTTATATCTTTTTGCTTTTCTTGATCACTTACAAAATATATCTGAAGGTATTCAGCCTGACGTTGTGCTGCAGGTAGCAAGCTGCCAATCAAATGGTAGACCTGCCCTTGGACTTTAAAAGTTGGCATGAAATTACCCTCCTTTACCACCTTAGCCCCAAAAGATGTCATTTGAAAGCAAGTATTATACTTCCTAGTGCTATTCAAGAAATGTTCTGACTGCGGATGGCAATCAGTAATGAGACTGTGAACGGGCTCGGGCAACATCTGAAATCGGGGCAGCTGTACCTTTCCGCTACTGCAGCACATGCCAACACTTTCATCCCTTAACTTTTTAGCTTTCCACCATCTGCAAATATTTGTAAATTTCCCTAAATCTACAACCTTATCACCGGCGTAGGCAACAAATTCGTCATAATTAAAGGCAGACAGTAATTTCTGTTTCCAGTTTTTGACTTCGCCTACAACATTTTTTGTGCGAAATCTCACCAAAGCTTCTCTAGTTTGTGTCCTGCGTCTGGCATCATTAGACTTTTTTTTGCTTTGATTCTATGTATCGGATATAGAAGGGGCTTACGCTTTAACGTGTCCATTGCTTCAAGCTCTTCGACAGGTATTAAAACGTCGAAATGTCCCCCAAATAGCTCCCCAGAAAAAAAGAAGTCTAACATGACCTTCTAGGTCCTCTCCAAAAGGGCGCAACAATGACACCGCTTCTAAAAACCTGAAATTGATACGGAAAAATTTCACCCGCTGCCACTAATTCACATGTCGTACCGAATGTCCCTGATAACCCCATGTCCGCCACATACTGCGCATTCGTCAAATAATTGTTTCCGTTCGGCATTGCCGAAATAATTGAAAACCTATATCCCAGTTTATTGACACATATCTACTCAACAACTTGTTGACGCATCTCTAGTGCCATCACCTCTGTTCCAAATATTCCGTAGGATATTGAAGAAAAGAGGCAATCACCATTGCCTCGCATTCGCACTACATGGAAGCACCTCGACATCATCAATTAATATGCGTTCTCTTAACACATCCATAAAAAAGTTTTTGAAAATTATTCACAAAATCGAAATAACTGCAGCGTACGTGTTTGCAACGCAAAGCTTGTAACAGGAATGAAAGTATCAAAAATTCAAAATAGTGGCTCTACTAACTACTATACTACTATACTACTATACTACTATACTACTATACTACTAATCTACTACTCGCTTGTGTGCTTTCATTGGACGACGCGACGATATTCATTCGAAGCTGCTGTACAAAGTACACTGCTTGTGCGCATGAAATATTATGTATGCCTACATTTTTGTTAAATGACGTCACTTCTGCTTGCGCGCTCCACTGAGGGATGATAAATTTCATTTTAACTGCTAGCGAGAGATAAAATAACAATTTTTGGTGATGGTTTTATAAATGGAAATGAGCATAGCTTAGCTTTAGAACAACGCAAAAGAATGGTTGATAGCTTAAAGGAGTTATTGAAAAGTTGCCTAAGAAGAATTCCGTTTGTTTTTAAATCCGATAACCCATTATTGAGTTATGGCTGTGTGAACACTTTTAAAAAAGAAAAAAAAAAACTCCTTTCCCCTTTCCCCAATTTAAAATTGGAATTTTGCAAGAACCTTTTTTATCTCGCATCTACAGTTACTAAGGGGCTGTTGTGCAAAATTTCTAGTTTCTGTGCTTAACAGTTTTTGAGAAACAGTGATTTCAAACTTTTGGCACTTGCTTTTATAGTTTTAGAGATAAAATGGTCAACCAAATATTTTCGATCATAAATTTAAAATATCTACTGATCATAGACTTTTAATATGGTTAAGTTATCTTAAACAACCAAAAACTGCAAAGATGGAAAATAAGTTTAAACGAATACGATTTTGATATCCTGATATCCTTTTCCTTTTGAATATTTAAAAGGAAAAGAAAATCGCGAAGCAGATTATCTTAGTAGACTAAACGTAAACGCAGTTAATAGAAATGAAGAACAACTTTAGCCACAAATCACAGTGGAATAGAAGAAAGAAATGATTATATAGGAATTTCAGAACTACCCACAAACATGCTTGCATCATATAGAAGTTATAGAGTCTGAAGACGAAGATAAAAACATATGAGAAGGCTACAATCCGCTGTGCGGATCGTTGAATACCCTATCCCATCCCATCCTTAAAATTAATATCTCCAAAAAGTGAGCTTTATGGGCGTATAATATAGAAAATGACATTGTCACAACATATTGTTCAAACAGTTCATCAGAATCTTTTGTTGTTTGACAAAAAACATCGTTTTTCTCCTGCATATGCTATGGGGTAGGGTACAGAAACGGTTTTTGTAAGAAAACGCCCCCAAAAAGTGGGCGTATATTAAAATGGTCTATAGACGAAATGTTCAAATTAATATTACTAATGATTCTGCATCAAAAAATTTTTTTTTTTGAAATATTTAAAATTTGACCAAAAAACGTTTTTTATTAAAAACTACCACAAAGAGTGGGCGTGGCAAAAAACTATATTTGAACGAAATATAGATATTACGATTCTCTAAATACGCTTCTCAGACACTGTTTTAAAATTCCTTACGGTTTGGCTAAAAACTACGTTTTTCTAAAAAAGGGGGTGGCAGTGGGCGGATTTTAAAAATTTTTACACTTGTTCTGCTGGGAGCAACAAAGAACTTGTGTACCGAATTTCATTATTCTAGCCTAAAATTAAAGGCCTAAAAACTGGTGACGTACGGACGGACTGACAGACATGGCTAAATCGACTCAGCTATCGATTCTGAGTCGATCCATATACTTTGAGGTATATCTAGCTAAAAAATTTCTCTATGTTACAAACTATGTATCAAAACTTATATACCCCAATGGGATAGGGTATAAAAATTACTAAGTGTGTTTAAATTAGTTGGTGAATAAAAAATTATTTTATTATTTTTCCGAACCTTCAACACAATTTTATATATCTGTCACTTTTCAGTGAATTACCGCCGGATATAACATTTGTATTATAATGCCAGGTAACTGCCACTTGAAAGTAACACATATACTCACAAATCTAACACTATTAAAGAAGTAGTAAGTTTTATATCCCTTAATCTAAACCCAGGGTCACCGGTTAGCCTGTATTTAAGTGATAGTTTAATAACTAAAGAAAAACCCCCATGACTAACCACCTATAAAACTGATTGGAACGCCTTTAAAAGGGAATGCGAGCAAATTAAGATCCTCCCTTCAACGTCATACGTTACAGAAGAAATTGATCGGTATATTGAAGTCTTAATTGCCATCAAAACATGAGTTTAAGTATCCCATAGAAATAACACAGTTGGTGATAGAAAAACGCACCTCGGATCTAGTTCCACATTAGCATTTTACCATCTGGTGATCGCTAGGATGTTTTGTGAATTCGAAGGAAACCTAGTACTGATAATTACCACTACTTCAATGCCAGTTAGTCGGAAGCCATTAACTATTACCGTTTCGTGATGTCTGCTGATGGTTCTTTACAACTAACATAGCGAAGATGTGTTTCCCGAATTTCGCATTAAAATCCCCAAGTACGATTTAAACACCATGTTCTCCCATAGGGGGTATATTAGTTTTGATACATAGTTTGTAACATAGAGAAATAATTAAGCTAGATATACCTTAAGGTATATGGGTTCCGGGTCTGGTTGGTATTTAAAGGGATCCAATATCCGAGTCTGTTATCGCTCTCAAAACTATTTATCTCTTTACGTGGTAAGGGAGTAACTCTACTTTAAAAACGCTTGTGTTTCCGTGTTATCATATAGCCGACTATTTAATTGCCTTTAAAGTACAAACGGCCCCTTGAATTTTTTTTATCTTAAGCAGACTATTTGCAAAAAAATTATTTTATATTTGAGTTCGATGGCATTATTATCTTCAGAAATGCATATAAAATCCGCAGACTGTTGCCAGTCTGGAATCCTTGGACTAGGAGCCAAGTCAACAACGATTCTTCCAGCCCTGAAAACCAAAATTGTGTTTTATATGCCCAAAATAAATAGTCGTTATTAATTCGATCAAGTTATCTATCAGATAAAACTCGTTTGATTCGTTTACTAAAATTTTACAGCTTATAAAAACACGCCTCAATTGTATACTAGCGATATAGTCCATGCCGTATTAGGAATATCTGAAACTAAGTACATCTCTTTGATAAAGCCTTCACTATACGCCTTTTCATAACCATGTACAAGAAAGTTCACGAGTAATTAAGGCCATTCATTGCTGTAGTAACCGTAACCCACATCATCTCTCAATGGACGGCAACATCCCCTATCCTTGTAAATGCTTGCATTGTAAAGAGGGCACCTTAGCCCAGCCTCATACACAAGGTCATTTCGTAATAGAAAAATAAAGTTGCTCTCCTCTTGAATGACACTTTCAGCAAAGTAATTTCCATTCATCTGCCATCCGCAACAACTCTTAACCACGGAAATTTAAATTGAACATTTTCAGCAATTTATATGTTCCCAGTTGAACACTAATTGCTTCCAACCATAAAGTAATTCCGAAGAACATCATTTGGAAGTTTAACCATATACGGTTTTGGCATGTCGTTCACGCAAGACCTTAATTATTCAAAACATGTCTATTTCTTGCGAACCTTAGAGTGAGGGTGGCTAGAGTTCCTTGCGGTGGGCATCGCATGGTTAAGCGGACAAAAAGAAGTAATATTCCTCCCAAAGGATCAAATGTTCATTAGAGAGAAACGTCGCAGCGGCGTTAACCCCAATTTATCATTCAAATCTAATGTATGGATTCATTCCATGGCTATAGACATGAGATTCTATCAGACCGTAAGATCTTCTACACTTTTATGGAGTAGGAAAGTTCTTTTCGGATTGCAAAGTCTAAGTGATAAAATAAATTTCCCCAACACATTAAAGTTTACAAAAGGGTCAAAGGGTTGTCTACACTTTTCCACTCCAATCTTCATCTGTTTCTATCAATAAGCATTGACCAAGACCAAGTCTACCAACTGTAGGGTTGGTATCAAATTAATCATTCTTTTGAGCCGACAGGCGATTAATTCTTTTGAACTTCTAATTCAGAATAAATGGTCCTTTTCGAGTTTTTAGAGTGATATCCGAAGAAAAAATAAAGCAGAACCGCTCGCACATATGTTTTTGTATTCGAACATCTTTTATTTGCTTTCGTGCGGCTGAATTATGGCTTCTGTTTAACATTAATGATAAGATTTGGTCATCATTTCAAGAAATAAGTTAGTCAATAAATTGAAAGACTCGAAGCGGTAAAGATTGGTACTTCCAATGGACAAATGTATTCTTGCTTCACAAATTATATTTTTATCATGTAAAGGGTGATCCATTTCGAGGTTCCCTACTTTTTTTAAAGAAAAAAACACAGAAAATTCAAATTTAATGGAGAATGTTTATTATCATTTGAAAGAACATTCTTTGGCATTTATTTTTTGAAGATTATGTCTATCAAATGTTGGCCGTTGCTACGTCGCAGATGGTCCATCCGTTGAGTCCAATTTTCGATCACTCGTTCGAGCATTTCGACTGGTAACTGGCGAATGACACGCGTGATGTTTTCCTCCAAGGCCTGAATCGAAGCGGGTTTGTCGGCATAAGCTTTTGACTTTACATATCCCCACAGGAAAAAGTCTAACGGTGTGATATCACACGATCTTGGTGGCCAATCGACGGGCCCAAAACGTGAAATTATGTGCTCACCGAAATGTTATCTCAATAAGTCCATTGATTGTGGGAAATGGCGCCGTCTTGCTGAAACCAAATTTCGCCGAGATCACGAGCTTTAATTTCAGGCATCAAATAGTCGGTTATCATGGTCCGAGTTGCTGCGAACGGCGCCGAATCGACTCTCCACGGTCTTCGTGTACACTCTCAGCTACGGCCGCTATTTTTTCTTCACAGCGTGCTGGACGTAGTCTATTCGGTCGAATATTATCCAATAATGAATGCTGGGTCTCAAAATGGGTGATGGTGTTGCGAATAGTACGCTCAGTAGGCCGATTATGTTGACCATAAGTTGAGCGAAGTGCACGAAACACATTCCTCACAGAACGTGAATTTTCATAATAAAGTTGAACAATTTGTAAACGTTGTTCACGCGTAAGTCTTTCCATTATGAAATGCCAAACAATACTAAACAAAAATAACATGACAGCATGACACGACTCACACGTGATCTGTCAAAAAAGGCTATTGAAAAAAGTATCTCTACTTGGATCACCCGTTACAAGAGGGAGACTTTCAGCTTTAACATGAATGGGGAGGCTTGATCATGTTTTTAGAATCCATGAGCTGGTTGTTAATTTATTAGAAACGATACACTTGAAAACAATCCGACAAATAAATAGTCTATATGGTCTACCACAATCAAAGTTGTGTCAATTATATACGGCCTCTTCCGGGTTTGAAATATTAAAATCACCTTATAATATTTCATCACTGTATAGCGAGAAGGTGCATTACGTTTTCCGAAAAATCCACGAGTTAACGAACAGTCTCACAAAACATGTTTACATTTCGGAAGTGAATTTTCACAATTTCTATACGTTGTTCTTCCGTATAATTCACCATGACTAAACTTTTATGTTTAGATATGACAATTGACAGAAAACAACGCTGTACGACCGTCATAAACAAATTGGTGCTACATTCGAAATAGGCGAACTAAACAAGACATCCTTTACTTACTTACTTAATACTAAGTACTTACCGAGCAGAACATATTTTAAGGTTTACTGTTCGATGAAAAAGAACGAAATTAGATATTTGTATACCCTATCCCATTGGGGTATATTAGTTTTGATACCTACTTTGTAACTATTGAGATAGATATAACTTTAAGTATATGGATCGACTCAGAATCGCTAGCCGAGTCGATTTAACCATGTCTATCCATTCGCCCGTTTGGTCAAATTTTAAAGAATTAAAAAAAAAATGTCGATTCAAATATTTCCAGAATGTCAATATATACATATTATTTTGGGGGTGTTTTCTTATAAAAACAATTTGTATACCCTGCCCCATATCATATGCCATTGAAAAACGTCGTTTTTTGTGGAAGCAAGAAAAGATTTATATACTATATATCTGAACAAGAAGTGGTGGCAATTTAATTTTCTTATTTCATTCCCATTCAGTTTTTAGTCACTCCCAATTTTTGGGGATATTCATTCTAAGTATGGGATGGGATAGGGCATTCAACGATCCGTTGAGCGGATTGTAACCTTCTCATATGTTTTATTTTTATACCCAATCGCAAAGGGGTATATTAGTTTTGATACATAGTTTGTAACATAGAGAAATAATTTAGCTAGATATAGATATATACTAGATATCGCTAGCTGAATCGATTAAGCCATGTCTGCCCGTCCGTACATCACCAGTTTTTGGGTCTTAAATTTCAATTGGAATGATCAAATTTGATAGTATCTGAGTAGCATATTTGGGGAATCTGAATATCTATATTTCGTCGATATAAAGTTTTTCGCCACGCCCACATTATGGGGGATTTTTTAATAAAAAACATTTTTCGGTACCTTTTTAAAAATATTCGAAAAAAATGTTGGTGCAGGATCATTGGTGATAATAATAATTTAAACATTTCGTTCTTATATCATTTTAACTCACGCCTACTTTTTAGGGGCGTTTTCCTACAAAAATCATTTGTATAGCCTACCCCAAGGCATATGCAATAGAAAAACTTTGTTTTTTGTCGAACCGCAAAAGATTTTGATAAACTGTATGAACAATATATCGCCATAAAGCCCACATATTGGGGATATTAATTGATGGATGGGATGGGATAGGGTATTAAACGATCCGAACATGTGTTTCATGTGTTTAATATTTTTTTCACCCGGCGAATCGGGAGGGGCTCTTAAGTGGGTTTTGTGTACTGTGCGTTGTCCAATGCATAATTCTGTAAAGTAATTATGTATCTCTTCTTTTGGTTAAAAAAGCCAATTCCTTCCGCATTTGCATATGCCGACGAAACATTTCATTATTTCCATATTTGGTTCTAAGCTTTTCTGCCTGAATTCTTCTCCAAATAATAAATCCCAAATGAACAAAAGTTCGCTTTATGGTTCTGGGAAGTACGAATTAGTAGCGGCAGCACTTGCTTTCTCAAAGTAGGATATAAAGAACTGAGGTCTCAATGAAATATTGTTATTACACCCAATCCGAAATAATTCATAAAAGAATTCTTCATATATGAATTTGCTTTTGGTACTCATTAAACAAAAAATTAACAGCAAGGCTTGATTGTCTACGTCACTCTGGATTGTAAATAACTGTAGCATTATGGATAGTACAAGGTGGCGCAAAAGTAATCCTCCTATCAGAAAATACATCGGAAGGTTATTTTTGCGCCACCTTGTTTAATATGATGTTGAAAGAATAGTGATTTTTAACAACTGAAAGCTGACTCAAATATATTAATGGCCCTTTCTGAGAAGTGTAAACAATTATGCAATGCTTAAAATGTATCTTAACATTATTCATAATTTTTTTTTAAAATGCTTAATAAAGAATGTTAGGTACAAGGTGGCGCAAAAGTAATCCTCCTATCAGAAAATACATCGGAGGTTATTTTTGCGCCACCTTGTGCAACTTCAAATGTACTATCTACCGAACCGAAACTCGTCATTTCATTAACAAAATTCAACATTTGAAAAAACTGTTCCCACCAAAAACAATTTTTTTTCACTGGACTGGACCTCTTGCTATGAGCTGAAAAAAGCCGAGTACTATCAACTGGCAAGAAATGCTCATCTCAACTAAACTATTCGGATTCGGAATTTCATAGGAATGGTTGTGATAATAACCTTGGCCCTGGGTACTAACGATCGTGTTACACCAAACAAATTGTATTTGTTTCTTTTGTATGTAATCAATAAAAAAAGCAATAGGACATCGTACGATTGTTCATTATTTTTAAAAGTGAACGGATTTTTCTGTTAAATTTAAATTTGTTTTCCGGACGATTCTAAAACAAATTACAGAGCAATTTGATGTTTCTAGGGGAAAAAGATTGTTTTTATAGGGGAAAAAAGGAACGTTTGATTTGACATAACTCGGTTGGACGTCATTTCAAAAAGCTTTTCAGCGGAATGCCGAATTTAAGAATGTGAAATTGTATTGCGGAATGCTTCGCATTTCGACTCGCTGGAAACGTACTACAACACTTTACATTTAGACAACATTTTTAAATTCGATATGCTTCGAAAAATTAAAAGTGTTACATTATTATTCACAGTTTTATCGATGGAAAAAAAAATACTTCACCATCCATATATTTTTTTATGATTCTTTTAATTGTTTGCTTTTGATTATCTGTACACGGTAAATATTTGCGGCAGTTTTTTTTTTAAATTAACAACACTTTTCGATATAATATTCACGGGTAAATTGTCTATCTTATATGCAAGATCTTTTAGCAAAGCGTTTGTTTTGTAAACATGTTGTTTATGGATTAAAGGATCATGGGAATGAATTGAAGGGCTTTTGCAAACAATGTGTTTGCTGTTAACAATAGTCGTGCTTACTCGCCCTTTACAAGACAATTTCCTTTTGTTTTCACAGCACTACCAATGAATATCACCTGCTTTTTTGTCTAAACACCATTTTTATACCCTATCCCATAGGGGTATATTAGTTTTGATACATAGTTTGTGTCATAGAGAAGTATATGGATCGACTCAGAATCGATAGCTGAGTCGATTTAGCCATGTCTGTCCGTCCGTCCGTACGTCACCAGTTTTTGGGTCTTAAATTTTGAGCTAGAAGGATGAAATTTGGTACACGTGCTCTTTGTTGCTCCCAGCAATTTTTGAAACCCGCCCACTGCCACGCCCCCTTTTTAGAAAAACGTATTTTTTGGCCAAACCGTAAAGAATTTGAAAATTTGAGCTGCTTCGACATATTTGAACACCAGGTCTCTAGTGATCTCCAATACTGAGCCAGGGTATTGGAAAAGAGTTGGTGGCGGAGGAGCCCTCAATGGGCCAACGGCAGCAAAATGGCCTACTGACATCGGTATTTTTTCTGGCCCGCTGTCCTAGGGTCAAAACAAGGGCCTGGCCCTCCAGGTTGGGGGTTGTGCTTTGGGTTAACTACCCATCCACGGAAAAAAGACTATGTTACGAAGCAAGCAATAGCCTCGGAAAGGACTGATGTTATTGTTGACGACCATGCTAAACGAAATAAGGACAACGACGTTCGTATCTGCACCTGGAATGTAAGAACATTGAACAAGAGGTGCAGGCGAACAACTAGCGGAAGACCTAAGCTGCTACAAAGCAGACATTACTGACATCCAGGAAATACGATGGGATGGGCCGGGAAAAAAGAGGATGAAAAACTGTGACATCTACTATGGACCGTGTTATAGTGAGCAGGCACAGCAACTATTTGGATGCGGATTTGTTATAAGTGCCAGACTTAGGCAAGAAGTCTTATGTTTTCAAGACATTAGCGAACGCATTGTAACAATCCGCATCAAGGACAAATTTGCCAACATAAGCCATATATGCGCTCATGCTCCGACGGAGGAAAAAAATGATATAGCTAAGGATTGCTTCTACGAGCTCCTCGACAAAACCTATGAGCGACTACCAAAGTACGATGTTAAAATCGTGCTGGGAGATTTTAACGCAAAGGTAGGAAGAGAAGACATCTTTAGCAGTATAATATAGCCTACACGACAACACGTCTGGTAACGGAATTAGGCTACTTGACTTAGCTACGGAACGAAATGCCACTATAGCTAATGTCGTAGAACAATGGCAACGATGCCAACAAGCCATTAGATCAGCCGCAACTGATGTGCTAGGTTTCTCGCAGCCACCAGCAAGAAACCCATGGGTTGATGAGGAATGCCGACAGATGCTCGCAGCCAAGAACGAGGCCTACAAGGCTAAGCTGCAGGTGAAGACGAGAGCTGCCATTGAGCAAAGAAGAAGGGAAGAACATCGGCTTTTCCCAACCACAAAAAAGGCGCATACGTTTGTGTAGGAGTTGGAGAATTCTCGCTGCACCATCAGGGTCGGAAACGACCTCACCGACACATTCGATACCAAAAAAGGATTTAGGCAAGGCGATGCGCTGTCATGTGATTTCTTTAATTTGATTCTTGAGAGGATTGTGCAAAACTCCCGAGCCAACACCAGAGGCACAATTCCCCAAAAATCGGTGCAACTACTAGCATACGCCGACGATATTGAAATCATTGGTAGGATGTCAATATCGTCGTGATGTCATAGCCACGTTTGCTAGTATAGAGAAGGAAGCGGCAAAAATGGGTTTAGCAGTAAATGAGGGTAAGACTAATTATATGCTGTCAACACGAAAGGACACACAACATCGACGAATTGGACAGAACGTTACCATTGACAGATATAACTTTGAGGTAGTACGGGACTTTGTCTACCTCGGCTCCGCTATTAACTCTGACAACAACATCTCGTCGCTGTTTCTTCGGGCTAAGAAGGCAATTTAGTAGTAAAGCCCTCATTCGAACTACTCAGGAGATCCTATATAAGACCCTGACTATCCCAGTCCTGCTCTACGGCGCTGAAGCATGGACCATATCAAAAGCGGATGAAGAAATCCTTGGTCGATTCGAGAGAAAAATTCTTCGAAAAATCTTCGGTCCCGTTTGCGTTGACGGGCTATGGAGACGAAGATTCAACCACGAACTATACGAGCTGTACAGCGACATACCCCTAGTCAAAAAACTCCGCATTGGACGTTTAAGATGGCTAGGACATGTAGAAAGAATGGACCAACTTGGAGTTTTTTTTTTATTTTTTTTATTTTATATATTTATTAGTTTTTGAAAAACTTTTTAACATCTCTTAGAATACTAATTTATATACATGTGATTTTGTCTTACATATATGTTTAAGTCCTTTTTAAATATTTTTATATTTGTTTGATCTCTTATAAATAGTGGTAGCTGATTAAATATATGGAGTCCCTTGTAGAATATTTGGTTGTTAGTTCTCAACAGATTGACTCTTGGTATATCAAAATTTCTTCTGTTCCTCAGTGTGTAGCTGTGTCTGTCCGAAACGTAGTTCAGGTTTCTTTTTAGGTATTCTGGTAACATATCGTTTTTAATTTTATATACAAATATCAAATTTCTTACGACTAATCTTTGTTTCACACTTAAAAAATTTAATGAATTTAACATGTTATTTATTGGCGTATAAACATTAACTTTTAAGATTGCTCTCATTGCACGATTTTGTAATTTTTGTAATCTCCCTTTGTCAGTGTCACTAGACATAAATAACTAGAATGGACGCGCAGTAATCAAAGTGTGGTAGAATAATTGTATTATATACTGTTATTGCACATTTTCTATTGAGTTTTGTTCTTATTCTAAACAAAAAATTAATCTTTTTACTTATTTTCGAACAAATGAAATCGGCATGACATTTAAAATCTAACTTATGATCTATTATTGCACCAAGATATTTTATTTGTTTAACTATTTCTAGTTTCTCATTGTCAATTTTAATTTCGATATCTTCATTACTTTTTAGGAACATACATTTAGATTTATTGACATTTAACTTTAGCTTTTTATTTAACCATACATTTAAATTACTAAGGTCTTCTTCAAGTTTTTTTTTTATTTCATGAACATTATTACCACAGACATGAACAAGTGTATCATCTGCAAAAAGCATTACCTTAAAAAATTTTAGGACGCTAGACATATCATTTACATATAACAGGAACAGCACAACTCCAAGGATTGAGCCCTGAGGATCAACTATCTCCACAAACTTCGCACTTGATATTTCATTGTCAATTTTCGTAAATTGTTGTCTATTTGAAAGATATGTCGTAAACCATTTAAACTCATTGTCTTTTACACCATAACTTTTTAGGTTGTCTGATAGAATGTCATGATCAACTGTCTCAAATGCTATCTGAATAGCGAGAAACACTGCACGAATTTTCTTTCTTTTGTCAATTATATTTTTCCACTCGTGTATCATCCACATGAGCGCAGTTTCACAGGATCTACCAGATCTAAAGCCAGATTGCTGTTCACACAATATATTATTTTTTCAATAGTTGGGTAGAATGTTTATTGGACGTAGCTTATCAGGTGTTTTGGCATTTGCCTCTTTTTGCACTGGTATTATCACAAATTGTTTTAAACAGCGAGGGAATTCTCCTTCGGACAGATTTAATAACTGATCACCAAACACATCTAAGTTATTTAAAAAATATTGCACTATTAATCCCGTTTATATCTTTTGTTATTGTGCATCTTTTTTAAAATATTGCATAGGGTATAATTAATTCTTCTAATATTTGAATGTTCCGTTAGTAATTGTCTTTATACCCTATCCCATAGGGGTATATTAGTTTTGATACTTAGTATGTAACATGGAGAAATAATTTAGCTACATATACCTCAAAGTATATGGATCAAGTGAGAATCGCAAGCGGAGTCGATTAAGCCATGTCTGTCTGTCCGCCCGTTGAAATTTGGTATATAGGATCCTCTCCCGTGCCAACCTAGCAAGTGTAAAAGTTTTTGAAATCCGCCCACTGCCACGCCCCCTTTTAAGAAAAACTCAAGATCATGATATTGTTTCTAATAGAAATAATTTTAATTTTCTCTTTCTTCATGTCATTAATCTGATTAATATTTTTCAGATGTTGAGGTAGACTATTGAATATTATGGGTAGGGTCTTCTTTTCCCGTATTCATTTGTAAATGAAGGAAGTTGATACATTCTCCCCGCTCGTCGTATGGTATCAACCTGGTGACTGATTTGTGTTCAAACGTTCGGGTCATCATAGTATTCCAGCGCCGCTGTCATTTCAAAAAAAAAAAAAGTGAAGCAGCTTTTAGAACCCTTACGTTGTTGATCATGGTATGTACCTCTTCTAGATAGTAACTTGATCGCCCTATCCCCAAGCCAGTACACCATATCTCAGTATGGACTCGATAAGAGTATGGTACACTTGTACACAAGTTATGGATTTGTTCTAAAAGACATTTTTTTGTTACGATATCGATAGATATTTGTTTGTTTCGACAATCTCAATGTCTTCGAAATCAGATTTAATACTTACTTAAGTGGCGCCTCTCCAATTAGCCCGGTTCTTAGCTAACTGCCTCAAGTTGCGCACTCCAAGTTGGTTGGGGTCGGTTTCTACTTGTGCGCGCCACTTAAGGCGAGGTCTTCCTCTACTGCGTCCGACGTCTGGCTGGGAATCGAAGACTCTGCTAGCCGGAGTATTGGTGTCCATTCTTTCTACATGTCCTAGCCATCTTAAACGTCCAATGCGGAGTTTTTTGACTAGGGGTATGTCGCTGTACAGCTCGTATAGTTCGTGGTTGAATCTTCGTCTCCATAGCCCGTCAAAGCAAACGGGACTGAAGATTTTTCGAAGAATTTTTCTCCCGAATCGACCAAGGATTTCTTCATCCGCTTTTGATACGGTCCATGCTTCAGCGCCGTAGAGCAGGACTGGGATGATCAGGGTCTTATATAGGATCTCCTTAGTAGTTCGAGTGAGGGCTTTACTACTAAATTGCCTTCTTATCCCAAAGAAACAGCGATTGGTAAGAGTAATTCTTCGTTTGATTTCTGACGAGATGTTGTCAGAGTTAATAGCGAAGCCGAGGTAGACAAAGTCCCGTACTACCTCAAAGTTATATCTGTCAATGGTGACGTTTTGTCCAATTCGTCGATGTTGTGTGTCCTTTCGTGACAGCATGTACTTAGTCTTACCCTAATTTACTGCTAAACCCATTTTTGCCGCTTTCTTCTCTATACTAGCAAACGTGGCTATGACAGTCCTACCAATGATGTCAATATCGTCGGCGTATTCTAGTAGTTGCACCGATTTTTGGAAAATTGTGCCTCTGGTGTTGGCTCCGGAGTTTTGCACAATCCTCTAAAGAATCAAATTGAAGAAGTCACATGACAGCGCATCGCCTTGCCTAAATCCTTTTTTGGTATCGAATGTGTCGGTAAGGTCGTTTCCGACCCTGATGGTGCAGCGAGAATTCTCCAACTCCTACACAAACGTATGCGCCTTTTTTGTGGTTGGGAAAAGCCGATGTTCTTCCCTTCTTCTTTGCTCAATGGCAGCTCTCGTCTTCACCTGCAGCTTAGCCTTGTAGGCCTCGTTCTTGGCTGCGAGCATCTGTCGGCATTCCTCATCAACCCATGGGTTTCTTGCTGGTGGCTGCGAGAAACCTAGCACATCAGTTGCGGCTGATCTAATGGCTTGTTGGCATCGTTGCCATTGTTCTACGACATTAGCTATAGTGGCATTTCGTTCCGTAGCTAAGTCAAGTAGCCTAATTCCGTTACCAGACGTGTTGTCGTGTAGGCTATATTTTCCCACAGTACTGCTAAAGATGTCTTCTCTTCCTACCTTTGCGTTAAAATCTCCCAGCACGATTTTAACATCGTACTTTGGTAGTCGCTCATAGGTTTTGTCGAGGAGCTCGTAGAAGCAATCCTTAGTTATATCATCTTTTTCATTCGTTGGAGCATGAGCGCATATAAGGCTTATGTTGGCGAATTTGGCCTTGATGCGGATTGTTACAATGTGTTCGCTAATGTCTTTGAAACATAAGACTTCTTGCCTAAGTCTGGCACTTATAACAAATCCGTATCCAAATAGTTGCTGTTTCTGCTCACTATAACACGGTCCATAGCAGATTTCACAGTTTTTCATCCTCTTTTTGCCCGGCCCATCCCATTGTATTTCCTGGATGGCAGTAATGTCTGCTTTGTAGCAGTTAAGGGCTTCCGCTAGTTGTTCGCCTGCACCTCTCCTGTTTAATGTTTTCACATTCCAGGTGCAGATACGAACGTCGTTGTCCTTTTTTCGTTTAGCATGGTCGTCAACAACAATATCAGTCCTTTCCGAAGCTATTGCTTGCTTCGTAACATAAGCTTTTTTCCGTGGATGGGTAGTTAACCCAAAGCACAACCCCCAACCTGGAGGGCCAGGCCATTGTTTTGACGGGCCGGAAAAATACCGATGTCAGTAGCCCATTTTAGGATATGAGCGCTGCCGTTGACCCATTGAGGGCTCCTCCACCACCAACTCTTTTCCAACACCCTGGCTCAGTATTAGAAATCACTATAGACCTGGTGTTCATTCCTCCGCTGCCGCCTGAGAGGGAGTGCCTTAGTGAGAGGACACTCCTCCCCCTCTCTCGTTTGCTGCAACCAACGACCTTCCACGGGGGTTTATTACCCCATCTCCAGTCGAGGTACTGGGCACCCACCAGTCACCAGCGTGGATGTGAGGGTAGTAGTTGATAGTGAGAGGCTAGAGTGAGAACTCTTGTGTCTTCATGTGATCGCATCATTATCCTTAAACACCGGAGTCGATTCATATACTTTGAGGTATATGTAGCTAAATTATTTCTCTATGTTACAAACTATAGGGTATAATGATAACACTGGCGAGAATGGAAAAATGTAATGCACAAAGAGTCTGTTGCAGAAAAGTCAAAAAGTACATTGAAATTATCATGGTAATTTTTCCAATGTAACTGGAATGTTAGAACGCGTAAATAAAAGGTGCATCCGAACAAATATAGATGGATTCCTGTGCTGTAGGTAGGAAGAAAGTACAGTATTATCGTAAATCACAGTCTACACAACACCATGTCTGGCAAAATACTTAGGCTAATTGGGTTCGGTCCACAGATCGACAAGGTATCTACCAGCATATTATGTCGAAGAGCAATGGCGATGATGTCAGCTAGCCATAAGATCAATCGCAAGAGATTTCCTAGATTTCTCCCGCTCACCAAAAAGAATGCCGACAGTTGCTAGCGGCAAAAAATGAGGCCTGCAAAGCAAAGCTGTGGGTGAAAACGAGAGTCTCTATTGACCTTTATAGACAATGAAGGAGGGAAGAACACAGTGCCACTCTAGGAATGATCAAATGATGTTCGTTTCACCAAAGTCTGAAATGTCAAAGCCATAGTATTATAGATTATGCCTCTAATCTATCATATTAGAATATACGCTGACGATATTGACATCATTAAAGATCAATGTCAAATATATGCTGTCAACACGAAAGAACACACAACACACAATTCAGGAATAAAGCCATTACCCGAACTGCTACGGAGATCTCATATAAGACCCTGATCATCCCAGTTCTGTTATACAGCTCCGATCTATGGACCATATCAAAATCCTTGTTATTTTTGGCCATAAAAACAGACTCAAAACAGAACCTTCTTGGATACTTCTAGTACTTTCGTAGTTTTGTTGGATCTTCCTCTGTACCGAAAAGTAGTGCTCTTTTACCGAATCGATGTTCTTCTTTTCTCACTGAACCTGTGTTTTTGGTTGAAAAGCACATTACCTCATTCTTTGGCGAATGACTAATTCTGGTAATTTTCTTATTGGGTCTGACATACACAACAATCTATATACATAATTACGGCCGCATTTTTGACGTTTGAAAACCGTGTGATGGTTCTAGTGGCATTTCGTTCCACAGCGAAATCAATAAGCCCAAGTCCTTTTCCAGATGTGGTGTCGTGTATGCTGTGTTTTCCAACAATATTTAAAAATGTCTTCACTACCGATCTTTGCGTTAACATCGCCCAGCACGATTTTAACATCGTACTTCGGTATCCGCTCATAAGTTTTGTCAAGCAGCTCGTAGAAGCAGTCTTTCGTAATATTATCTTTTTCCTCCTTCGTAGCGTTCGCTAATGTATTGAAAGCATAAGTCCATAAATCCACATCCGAATAGTTGCTGTTTCTGATCGCTATACCACGGTGCATAGTAGTTCTTCATCCTCTTTCAGTTGTTCATCCCCTTTTTGCGCTGCCCATCCCATCGTATTTCCTGGATGGTATTAATGTCTTATTTGTATAGCAGCTTAGGGCTTCCGCTAGTTGTTCGGCTGCACATCTCCTGTTTAATGTTCTCATATTCCAGTTGCAAATACAAACAACCGTGACTAAGTTGCGGTAGTGGTTTGTCGCTCCTAGTAATATTCTAGGGAGCTGTAGAGAGGGTGCTTCTTAGTGCACCGCTTTGAGTCTATTTTCATAACCATCTGCCTTCATACAAGAGTATGGTAATGATAACCACTATGTTTCTGGCCGATTTTCATGCTTTCATGGATAATAGGCTACCTTTACCGGCTTCTTGACCATTGGGTTCCAATGAATTTTCTTATATAAGACGAGATCAGAGATCCGCAGGGAGATCCTTAAGTTATGTTAGGGGACCTATTATTATGCTCTCTGGAGAATTTTCGTGTGTCTGTAGATCTTCCTTATGTTGTCGTTAATGATAAATCCGTTAGGTCATGGAGAATTGATTTTCAACAGTTATTTGTTTTATTGAATTAGTACTAGGAAGGGGCACAAGTGAAGGGTATCCTCACGTGTTTCTTTATCACATCAATTTTTTTTTTCAATACATAATGGCCTTTTAATTGTGCTGTGTCAAGTAAGTATGTTCAATATCGACTAAACAGATTTCTTTTTTTTACGAAGGACTTTGTGAGTTCTGGCTCAAAAATACTCTGACAACATCTTCGATGTTTCCTTGCTAGTTCAGCAAGTTTCATTACCCTGTATTCCCCAGCAGACCTTAACATTAAGATGCATTTCAGGAATCTTAAGCTCTTCAACTCATCAATTCGGTTTGTTGAGGGTTCGTTTGAAGTTATGTTCGAAAATCACTGAGAAGGCTGTCTAATTCTTGAGTTTGTAAGAAATTTGGACCTTCCGCGATCATTTGCACGGGTCTTCATCCTCATCCTCAAAGTTCGTTTATGTTTAATATTTTTTTTATAGACCGACAGTTACCTTAAAGTACAACCTTTAACTTAAGGTCGATTCTTTGTTATACTTTTTGAAGGAAAAAAGTGGGTTACTTAGATCCTCTATTACGTGCTTACTTAAAAATTGTTAACCTAACTGTTCCTTCGCCCTAGTCTTGTTGCAAAGAGTTGGTATTTTGTGGGAACGTCCATACCAGAATCAAATTATCGAGTAAAATGAATATTTTCATGAAAATTGGTAAAAATGGTTTCGTAACAGGTAACAGCCTTTAGCATAAAGGTGGCCTACATACCTCTACATAGATGATTAGCGATGTTTGGTTTTTACATGTTCATCAATGTCCCATTATCTTTCCCCACCTCAAAACGTTGCTTTTCATTTTATGTTAAAAAAATGGTTATTTCCCATTGCTGTGTATGTCTACCTGTCTTAATTTGAATTTATATTCCCTACCCAATTTTATTTAGACTAATCGGTTTCAATTTTCTACAAAACGTACCGGTCTTCGTCTTATCCTGTCGTCAGTCATTACTCATTCCTATTCCCCCAAACATTCCTCCAGGTACAATATCAAAGTAAACGAACATAAATATGCCAGCATTTGTAAATCAATCACCTTCATTCTCTCGTTTTCAGAAATTTAAATCTAACTCCAAATATTTGCCAGCATTCATATTCACGTGTGTGAATTCCATCAGTTGCTATTCCAGCATCTGATGGAAACTAATTGAAGCCATCACTCCGATCGCATTAGGTTGTTAAACACCCCTAACATGGTTTCAGAGAGTATGCCTGTCTGCCTATAGATATACGCTCGTTCATTCGTCATAACGTCCTGAGCGGTCTCTACCTCCCCCAAAGTCGTAAAGAATTCATAATATTCTATTAAGTTTAATCTGCTAATCGCCTGTTAGCATTGCGTGGTAGCATATTTCACTTGTGACACCCAATTCGCATTCATTCGCGCTACGTATCTGCGAGCACACATATACGGGTATAGAATCAAGGATTCAGATGCCCCCATCCAGATACGTACGTCGCCAGCGTGTGCATCCGAATAGAAACCCGATTTTTCGTTCAGAAACTCATTCTCCCGCGTCGACTTACGGTTATAGTCGTCTGAGCGGTGATATGGAATAACAAGATTTTGTCATATCGGTCCACACAAAAGGAGCGCTCGCAAACGGAGGAGCGTATCAAGTGAATATTTCCAGAAAATCCCTTTGTATACCGCAAATACAAATAGCATCACTCCGTGAAATATCCACACTTAATATACATCCCAGCTAGAAATTTCCACCCGTTTCTGAAACTCCAAAAAGAAGAAAATATATATATATATATATATATCTCCTGCGGTTGTCATCACGATGGGGTGTGATGCATTTAAAAAGTTTACTTTTTGAACGGGTCGGTTTTTCTGTCGGTTTTATCTGTCGGGTTTTGTGATCGTTGGAATTTTTCGTTTTCAATTTCAAAAAAAGAATCGTATTTTTTTGGGGACAGGGTGTCCTTGGGTTCTGAAACTTTGCTTGGAAACAAAATGGACCTACTTTTATGAAAAGATGAAGGTGGCAACTTTTTCGTTTGCTACCATTTTCGATGCTACCGATAACTATTTACAAGATAGAAAAAGGTTAAAATGGAAAAAATACACACACACATGGGTGTCAGTTTTCTTTTCGATAAAATTTTATGTAAAGCCACAGGAGCAAAAAAATATGTTAAAAAAAATCCAATTTGTACACTTGGCATACATCACGAAAGTAAATAACTTTGAATCGATAGGAGGACAAAACCCAATAAGAAACAAGGAGCTCTTCGAATTTGAAAAACACCACCTACGCACCGGGTGAATAGTTTTCGATCGAACTCTTTTTGCTGAATGCCCCTGCTGCTGCATAGTTTTGTGGAAATGGTCAAATTTGAAATTTTCAGGGTCAAACCAAGTCGATGATGCACTTCACATAGATATACGGTTGACTGGCAGGGCAGAATTTGTTTGCTTTGAAGTATGCTTGCTTATACTCATGGGTGATAGTAAATGATTTGAAATTGAAAACAATACATCTTCCGAGAACGTATGTCATACACAACACAAAACGAGAGGAGTGTTCATGACTGGGTCGTTCAACGTTGCCCCTTTCGTGCTTGACCTATAATAGTTAACTTATTACCAATGACTTAATGAAGTGCACTTCCTTAAAAAAATATTTTTATTTGCACCTAATAGACAATGTGTTATACGAGCTTGTTGGGCCAGTACCCAGAGATGATTTTGATAATGGTATTAAAGGGTCAGAAATATAGATACCTTCCATTTACCGGTTTTGGTAAAAGCGAAATTTCACAAAAAGTTATAAAATATTAAACTTAACAAGGTTATTAATTATACCCTATCCCATAGGGGTATATTAGTTTTGATACATAGTTTGTAACATAGAGAAATAATTTTGCTACATATACCTTAAAGTATATGTATCGACTCAGAATCGCTAGCTGAGTCGAATTAGCCATGCCTGTCCGTCCGTCCGTCCGTACGTCACCATATTTATATTATATTTATATTTATATATTATTTATATCATAAGCAATGATTTTAAATAGAATGATTTTTCGATTTTTTTTTTCAAATATTACAAAAAAAATGTTTTTTTTACTTAAAACGCACCAAAAAGTTGGCGTGGCAAAAAAAACTTATATAGGCGAAATATAGATATCGATACTGTCTAAATATGTTTTTAAGACACTCTTTCAAAATTCTTAACGGCTTGGCTAAAACCTAAGTTTTTCTAAAAACGGGCGTGTCAGTCTGCGGATTTCAAATCGGATGCTTCCAAGGCATAAGCGGGCGCATTGTAACAGTCCACATCAAGTCAATTCGCCATAATTATACTTATATGAGCTCACGTTACGAAGGAGGAAAACGATAATATTACGAAAGACTACTTCTACGAGCTGCTTGACACAACTTCTGTACGGATACTGAAGTACGATGATAAAATCGTGCTGGGAGATTTGAACGCTAGGAAGAGTAGACATCTTTAACAGTTTTATCAGCCCGATTGGCTAACATCAACCAACATGCCTCGCCAATTAGCCTGGTCCTTATCTAACTGCATCATGGTCAACATATATCGATGAATTGAACAGAACGTCACCATTGACAGATTATACTTTGAGGTAATACGGGACATTATCTACCTTGGCTCCGCCATTAACTCTGTCAACATCATTTCGTCCCTAGGCAACATACTCCTAGTCAAAAACTCCGCATTGGAGAGTAACGATGGTTAGGACATGTATGTATAACGAATGGACACCAATACTCGGGCTCACAGTCGTCATCTTTTCCCAGCCAGACGTCGCGGTCGGTCGCAGTAGAGGAATCCCTCGCTTTGGGTGGCGTGCACAAATACAAACCAATCTCAACCAACTTTAAGTGCGTAACTGGAGGCAGTTAGCTAAGAACTAAGATTTGCTGTTTGGCGATACATGTTGGTTGACGTCCAGGTTCATTCTTTACTGTAGCGGCACTTAAGTAAGCAAATAAGTTACTAACCGCGTTTTATTTCTGGGTTAAATAGTCGCTTGTAAACTTTAGTTAATCAAATCCGGTTAAATTAAGCCAGTATTCATTGGGAGGTATATAATAAGCACTATTGATGTTTAGTCAAATTTAGATGCAGATTTTCCGAAGTCTTCTTAGAAAAACCGTTATCTACAAATATGGATTCTAATTTAATTTCAACTTGCGCAAACGTGCGGAAGATAAACCGTCCTCATCCATTTCTTTTAAAATGTATAAATGACCTTTTACCACGCCACTCTTACTAGGTACTTTTAAACAATCATAAACTCCTAAAAAGCCTGGAGGACATGAATTCAACATTAAAAAAAACCCTTCAAGTATCAAATTTTAAATTTGTATTTTTTAACATCAAATTCAAAGCTAAATTGGAATCATCAAAAAGTCTTGGCTGGCCAACGCTGAAACTGTCTCCGATAGCTATAATGCACAGAGAGTTATACATCTGAAGCATATACCAGTGAACCATTAAGTGTGACCTCTTTTTTTTTCCTATATCTAACTCCCATGTATATACATATACTTTTATTATGAAACCTACAACGTGCTATCCCTGAAGCATTAAATTACAGAGATTTTTAGTGGTGCAAGTCCATGTACCTGGCCCAGTACTGCCATCGTGGTATTTTCATGAAATCCATCTCTTTGGTTCGCCTGAACTGAGTGATGAATGAAATTTTAACCAACAAAATATGAACTTTGCATTTTTGCTATACATATCCAGTTCTAGAAACTACCCATCATCAGCAGTAGCAGCAGCATAAGTTTTAGAATATTCATATACCTCAGGTCTTTGAAAGAAACCAAGCAAGAAAAATCCATAATTTGAGTAGAATTCCTCACTGCATTAGCAAAGAGTAAAAAGTTTTCTTTTGAACTCAACCCCTCTCCGTTGTAGCTAATCTGTGTTTAACTTCTTTTTTATCCTACTGCTGAGGAACTGGCTATTTAAGGGCCATGTGCAACAATGTTCAGGATATTTTAACTTTCTCCTTGTGGTAATTTTGTAATTAAAATAAAATACAAGCAAGTGATGCATATATTGGCAGCTTTTGTGGAAGGGGTACGAGCTCTCAATACAATTCCAATGTAACATAGAAGCATTCATCCGAGGCGCCACCACTAAACTGCTGCTTAATAAGGTCATGAATACCTTAAGAGTGGCATCTGGTTTGGTCACACTCCATGAAAAAATAGGTGCTCATTGTGCCCGCCTAACATGGAGTATTTTGCGCGTTGCATTGTTGTTATTTTTCTCTATCACTCGCTGATTGTGGTTTGTTCTCCTTTGCAGAAAGTCCTGCAGGTGAAAAATGATGTTGACTCTGAGTGTGTGTGTTATTTGAAGGATGTGTTGACAGTAAAAAAAAAAATCATTTTACTCCTCAGTTTTGTGGCTGAAGTTGATGTGTGGATGTGTCCGTATTGTTCAACCTATATCCCTGTAGCTCTGCCTCTTCTACAATCGATTTGCATCAAGTGTCAAAGTATTGTGTTTTGTTTTATTTATCCCTAGTGGAAAATAATGAAAAGGTTTTTTTTCTAGCTCAACGCATTGTGGTGGTTTGTATTGTCTTGTTCCTGTAGCATATACATACATTTTGTTTTGAGAAAATCATGTTGATGTGTGTTACATCAGCTATTTGATTGACGTGTATTAAAACTGCTGGATACACTAGGATTTTTGTGATTTTTATTTTACATACCTACCAAGAGCATTTATTATTCATGGCATTGTGGGAGTTCCGGTGTTTAATTGAAGTGGGCTCCCGGAGTAGTACTTATGAGTGATTTGCCTGGACCCACTTATTGATTTTCATTTTGAAATCGGGTCTGTGCGTAACATATCTGTATGGCAAGTGCGGGCTTAATTCAGCCCATGGCTGATATAAATAAAATTTAAATGTTTACATTAAGGATTGTGCTTACAAAATGTAGTTTAAATAGAGTTCAGACGGCTAACAAGTGCTAGAAATTATTTGCTGATGAGTTGACGATACACTTTGTCTCGCAATGATAAATTGCCACTTAGGCAACAATCTCGAAACCACTGGTTCACTATTTATGTCAAGGCCAGATCTGTTGAAAGATTGATAAATCCCTTAACCACAAAGTATATACGTTGGCTCACATTCTAGATACAGAAGGTGCTTTCAAACACGTGAACACATGGTTATTAGCTCATCAGAAAGAATCAAAAGAACAGCAACATTAGAAAGGAAATTGCTCTTGTCGATGTTTCTTACGCCTGAGGAAACGTTTCTCCACTATGTTTTTGTGCCATAATCTGTAGACCTACGTGTTTGCTATATTAGCCTAAGCGCATTCGGGGTCGAACCAGAGTTTTTTTTTCGAAAATCCTAATACTTGGACATACACTTACAGGCAGTTTAGCACCAAATTAGGATTCTACAGGCCATGGATTCGATGGATCCAACTCTCGCGTTAGTTCACCTCAGGATATTCAGCGGGCACTACATGAAGGTGACGATGCGATTTTGCATCCGTTGCTCGAAACTATATTCGAGATTAACAGATTCTGGGTCACAGCAGAAGTCCGAATCAATTTTCAAAAGAATCGATAGTTGAGTCGATTCAGCCATGTCTATCCGTCCGTCCGTCCGTACGTCACCAGTTTTTGGGCCTTAAATGTTGAGCTAGAATGATGAAATTTGGTATACGTGCTCTTTGTTGCTCCCAGCAGAACAAGTGTAATTTTTTTTGAAATCCGCCACTGCCACGCCCCTTTTTTTTTTTTTAGAAAAACGTAGTTTTTAGCCAAACCGTAAGGAATTTTCAAAAAGTGGCTGAGTTACTTTTTGGGGTCGTTTTTAGTAAAAAACATATGAGAGGCTACAATTCGCTGTGCGGATCGTTGAATACCCTATCCCATCCCATCCTTATAATTAATATCCTCAAAATATAGGCCTTATGGCGATGAAATACAGAAAATGACATTGTCACATTATATTGCTCAGACAGTTTATTAAAGTCTTTTGTGGTTCGACAAAAAACAACGTATTTCTATTGCTAATGGGATAGGGTATACAAATCCGAAAAGGGGTATATTAGTTTTGATACATATTTTGTAACATAGAGAAATAATTTAGCTAGATATACCTCAAAGTATATGGATCGACTCAGAATCGCTAGCTGATTCGAATTAGCCATGTCTGTCCGTCCGTCCGTCTGTCCGTTCGTTGCCGATTTTTGAGGCCTTAAATTTTGAGCTAGGATAATGAAATTTGGTATAAAGGATCCTTGTGCGTGCCACCAGAACAAGTGTAAACATTTTTAAAATCTGCCCACTGCCACGCCCCCTTTTTAGGAAAACGTTTTTTTGGCCAAACCGTAAAGAATTTTACAAAAGAGAGAAAAAGAAAAAAGCATATTTAGAGAATCGAATTATCTATATTTCGTTAATATAAAGTTTTTTGCCCCGTCCACTTTTTGGAAGAAATTATAAAATTTTCGAAAAAATTTTTGATGCACAATCATGGGTAGTATTAATATGAACATTTCCTCAATACACCATTTTAATCCACGTCCACTGTTTAGGGGCGTTTTCTTACAAAAACCATTTGTATTCCCTACCCTAAGGCATATGCAATAGAAAAACTTTGTTTTTTGTCGAACCATAAAAGAATTTGATAAACCTTCTGAACAATATGTTGTAACAACGTCATTTTCAATACTTTATGACCATATATCTATCTATATACTCGCTTCAAGTCATTTCTTAGTATCCGGCTTCTTTTTATCTGAGGGACAAGTTTATCGGATGTACAACCTTCAACTTACTTATGACGTCGGTGTTGTCCTCGGAAGTCTTGCACTTAATATATTTCATCTAATCTATCATTTGCTTTCATCCATCAATTCCATATATTGATGCATACTTAGATCGAAAGTTCGTCAAACAAAACTACAATTCTACATTTCCAATGTCTAACTATCTACATAGTTAATCGTCAATCTGCCAACATGGCTAATATTTCAAATAATAATTCCACATCTGGAAATATTTTTAACACACCATCCAAACCATACGTCGTTACCCGCGTTTACCCCGTCTTGTGTGTTAAAACACTGAAACTTTGACAGTTTGGTTAAGACCTTTCAAAAAGTTTTCGCATACTTCAACCGGGCACTCCTGTGAATCAACTTGTTACGCAGATAAATGTGCTCTCTTTGTCTGTTTGTGTGAATATAATACATCACATAATTTGTGGATTTATGGAGCGTGCGGAAAAATAAATTCGAACCATGTATCATATTAACATAAAAACTGTTACCGTCGTATTGGTGGGAGGTGGATAAATAAAACCTCTGACACGCTCACCCAATAACCCCAATTGGATATGCTAATTCTGACATTGAAATGGATATATCCCTTCCATTCCATACTGAAAGTTTCAAAAATGAACACAAACCGAAACTGAAACTAGGTAAAGACAGACGAACATGTACATGTACACAGATGTGTAAAATATAGGACAGATCCGGTGTTTATTTTATTCAACCACACTGTGTATGCAGTTCAATTAAATAAGCAAATTTAATGATAGCCGCAATTTAATTAGAGTAATCTGCATCTTAGTTCTGTGTTTGCTGTCTCTTTTTAGGAACACGGAGCTACAGTTAACAATCAAATAATTAATACCCACCCAGTGGGTAGTGGCAGGGAAATGTTAAATACCGATGACACAAGGCAACAACAACAGCAGCTCACAACATTCCAGTACCACACGACCACTCAAGGTGAAACAACGTTCATGCTTTCACAGGCACAAGAAGTCCACCATGATGGAGGCATCCTGCATGGTGCAGGAGGCGGCATTGCTACCTACGCCAACCAATACCCTCCGTCATTGTCGTATAATTTGGACAACAATAATAAACAGAGCAACGAACACCTAAAGGGTGGCGGCGGAACATCTTTTCGCAGCTCATTCAATGACTTTAGTTCGGAGTTTAATGTCAGCGCCGCCGCAGACCTAGATCTAATCATGGGCCACCACAGTGCCCATGACGCACCAATAATTCTCGAGGCTGACTCTATTACGAATGCATCATCGTCGTTGTCTTCCTCATCCTCCTCGTCGTTGTCGTTGTCCAAACACGAGACTGGAGGCAGTGCAGGAAGTCCGCACCCCAACAACAGAGACAATTCGATCTTTAGCGTACCAACTGTGACTAGTACGACCGTCAATGAGGAGCAGGAGTGCATTGTCATGGGTGAGTTTTTGTATAGTTTGGCCGGGTGAAAGGAGTCTGTTTTGGCTTCGGAATAAATTATTCCTCACAAACAATTATTTTCAAGTGGCGTTGTTGTAGTTGGACCCCTTTTGCGGTACAAATATATATCCAGACTAATGATCTCGTTAATCGTTGGCTTAATTGAAAGCGTTTTTGAGTTGGGCGGGCAGTTAATTGTTGTTCGGTTATCTATGTGGTTTAGTGTGACAATAAAGAAATTATTTTAGATTGTTCTAGATTGGATTTGGAGCATAATGATGGCATAGTTGGGTCAATTAATTTCGCATTTAGAATTGGGATTTAGTTGGTCTGTGGCTATGTCAGAGCATAAAATAGTGGTGCTCTGTACACAGTAAGTATTCATTAATTTTGAATCGATGCAAAACGTATCGTCTGCCAAACATATCGGTCGACGTTTTGGAGTTTGATGGTGCTGTTTATTGGTACCTTAAGTAAAAAAGGCGTTAGTGGCGAAAAAACACCTGTAAACAGGATTATGCACATATGCATAGCAGCAATATACGATTATTTATACCATGCAAAGGCAGAGCATTCAAAATAGGAATTACTCTTACAAAAGTTTTCTCTTTCTTCTCTCTACAAATGTTTTACAGGGAATCATTCATGGGAATAGGTTATTATGTGCACATGACTGAAAGGAATTCTGTATGTTAAATCGGCATGTTTGGGCGCTAAAGGGTTATGTGGTATCACCGCGGTCCATTATTATTGATCTTAAGATCTAAGGACGTAAAACGCTTTCGAAATATAATTCAAATATGGTCTTTATAGATGCTCACTCACCCCCCACTTTCAGAAACAAATGTAATAGCAATTATCCTTAAAGGCTGAGTTCTCTTAACCACTCTGTTTCTCCCTAATGTGAGACTTTTTTTTTATCGCCAACGCAGAAACGTATTTAAAGTTTTTCAGTTACCTAGCAAAAATGACATACATATAAATGAGCTCATATCTTGCCCTTATGTCAGATGTGAAAAGATTAGCTCACCAAACCAGATATAGATAGTATCCCAGATGCTGAAAAGAAACTTCTTCGGTTCTATAAAACTAAAAGCCTTTTCGAAAGATGGAATGGATAGTTCCTAATCATCTCACTGATACAACCCTGAAAGGAGATGATTCTTTTCCGCCCTAATGGAGATGCCATCTGTAAGTACCTGTATGTCTTGGCTGTTACGACTTATCATATTGAACTTTTCCCCTGAAGAAAACTAGCGCTATCGTCATTCTGATAGCGTGTTCTAGCTATACTTTATGGAGTTAAATAAGATCTTGTCATACCTAAATAAAGTTCTAATAATATCATTTAAAGACAGATCTTTAAAAATTGTGCTAGATGGTGTTTCCTCAGATAGATTACTATAAACACTGGGCTGCCTTAACGACTAATTCTATGGGATTTTGTTGCGATTGTCTATAATGTTCACTTTTCTGGAGAGATAGAGACCAGAGTGGGCTATCTACGTAAAACGAATATCCGATATTTTCTAGAAAATGGGGAAAACCTGTTGATCATCTGACTAGAATATAATCGGTTAAGAACAAGTTCAAGCACTTGTGTGCATGTTTCAAGAACAATAAACGGAATTCCGTCGGGACCATATTCAAAATTCTTCAGAATGCGTCTTATTTTTCGAAGTCGAAATTTTACTTCAGCCATCCTTGAGGGCACGTGCTTTATCGTTCGTGGTACCGCTTGTTCCGATTTTGATGTTGAGTTTTCTGAAAACAATTTAGCGAATTAGTTGACATTAGTTCTGATGACCCTAAACGTCAGTTCGAAGAGAAAAACGGAATGATATTCAGCCAACTTATCTTATAATAATTCAAAAACATCGAGCTCTCTAATTGTATCAAACTTACTCTTGTCTTAGACGAACATTATTTCAGTTATCTCAATGAATGTTCTCAAGTTAATTTCAGCAACGTCACATTTGACGATGAGACAATACTTAAATATATCGCTTTATTAAATAATGACTATTCTGCGGGGCCCGATGGAATCCCACCAATAGTCGTAAAGCAATTCAAAGATGCTCTATTGCCATACCTTAAGTATATGTTTGAAAGCTCCCTTAAAACAGGAGTATTCTCAACTCAATGGAAAAATTCTTTTATTACACCTGTTTTTAAAAAAAAGGTGAAGGAGGAGACATCTCCAATTATAGACCTATTTCAAAACTCTCTTGCATTCCTATATTATTTGTGATAAATTGGTCTTCCTTTGTCGAAACATTATCTGTAAAGAGCAGCATGGCTTTGTAAAAAATCGATCCACTATCACTTAACCATTCCAACAGCTTGGAAAATAAAAAAGAAGTCGATTGTAACGGGTGGTTAAATTTTAAGGCTATTGAATGTGAACCACACCTAAACGTCAAGTTTTTTTCTGCATTTCATTTTACATTTCTTTCAGACTAATCCAATTTGAACCATGGAAAGATATACAATCGAGCAACGCGTTAAAGTTATTTAGGCTTATTATGAAAATGGGCTTCAAATCAAAATGCATATCGTGCAAATTGTGATTTTTTCGGTCAATTTAATCGTCAAAATGTGAGTACAATCGGAAAAGTCGTGCAAAAATTTGAACCAACCGGGTATGTAGGAGATGTTAAAACACCAGTGCATGCTCGTACAGCTCGTACTGCAGAAAATATTGCTGCTGTTCGCGATAGTGCGGCTGAAGAACCGTCCACCTCAACTCATCGTCGTGTCCAACAATTGCACCTCTCAAGCGTATGCATAAAGACTTGTATTTACACGCTTACTTACTTACTTACTTACTTACTTACTTACTTACTTACTTACTTACTTAAGTGGCGCTACAGTCCGGGATGAACCTGGGCCTCAACCAACATGCCTCTCCAATTAGCCCGGTCCTTAGCTAACTGCCTCCAGTTGCGCACTCCAAGTTGGTTGAGGTCGGTTTCTACTTGTGCGCGCCACTAAGGCGAGGTCTTCCTCTACCGCGTCCGACGTAAGGCTGGGAATCGAGGACTCTGCGAGCCGGAGTATTGGTGTCCATTCTTTCTACATGTCCTAGCCATCTTAAACGTCCAATGCGGAGTTTTTTGACTAGGGGTATGTCGCTGTACAGCTCGTATAGTTCGTGGTTGAATCTTCCTCTCCATAGCCCGTCAACGCCAACGGGACCGAAGAATTTTTCTCTCGAATCGACCAAGGATTTCTTCATCCACTTATGATAATGTCCATGCTTCAGCGCCGTAGAGCAGGACTGGGATGATCAGGGTCTTATATAGGATCTCCTTAGTAGTTCGAGTGAGGGCTTTACTACTAAATTGCCTTCTTAGCCCGAAGAAACAGCGATTGGCAAGAGTAATTCTTCGTTTGATTTCTGACGAGATGTTGTTGTCAGAGTTAATAGCGGAGCCGAGGTAGACAATGTCCCGTACTACCTCAAAGTTATATCTGTCAATGGTGACGTTCTGTCCAATTCGTCGAAGTTGTGTGTCCTTTCGTGTTGACAGCATATACTTAGTCTTACCCTCATTTACTGCTAAACCCTTTTTTGTCGTTTCCTTCTCTATACTAGCAAACGTGGCTATGACATCACGTTGAGTCCTACCAATGATGTCAATATCGTCAGCGTATGCTAGTAGTTGCACCGATTTTTGGAGAATTGTGCCTCTGGTGTTGGCTCGGGAGTTTTGCACAATCCTCTCAAGAATCAAATTGAAAAAGTCACATGACAGTGCATCGCCTTGCCTAAATCCTTTTTTGGTATCGAATGTGTCGGTGAGGTCGTTTCCGACCCTGATGGTGCAGCGAGAATACTCCATCGTCATCCTACACAAACGGACGAGTTTGGACGGTATACCAAAACTAGACATGGCTCTGTATAGTTCGTCTCTATAAATGCAGTCGTATGCGGCTTTGAAATCGATAAATAGGTGGTGGGTATCGATTTGGACTTCTTGGGTTTTTTTCCAGGATCTGCTGAAGTGTTAACATTTGATCGATTGTGGACTTTCCTGGCCTAAACCACACTGATAAGGGCCGATCAGGTTGTTGGTAAACGGTTTCAGGCGTTCACATATTACGGCAGATAGGATCTTGTAGGCGATGTTGAGTGGACTAATGCCTCTGTAGTTGGCGCAGTTCAGAGGATCTCCTTTTTTGTGGATCGGGCAAACGATGCTGAGGTTCCATTCTTCAGGCATGCTTTCAACCGACCAGATTTGGCTTATGAGTTGGTGGATGTTGCTTACCAAGTCATCTCCGCCAGCTTTATAAAGCTCAGCGGGAAGGCCGTCATTTCCGGCGGCCTTATTAAAGCTTGAGTTTAGATATATCTATCCTCACTTCACTTAGGTGGGGTGGTTTTTTTTCGCTGTCGTTGCCAATATTAAATGGTTCGTTCTGCCTGACAGCGGATTGTTGTTCGTCATCGCCGTTTAACAGTCTGCAGAAGTGGTTCTTCCATATCCTCAGCATCGACTGTGTCTCAACTACGATATGTCCTTGTTCATCTCGTCAGGATTCTGTTCGAGCCTTGTATCCTTGGCTTTGACGTTTTACACTTTGGTAAAACTTGCGAACATTTACACGCTTACAAGGTGCAATTGACTCAAGAACTAAAGCCTCTTGACCATTTCAAGCGTCGTCAATGGTCAGAATGGTGGCAAATAATGGCAACAGTGGATGATCAATTTTCGAAGAGAATAATCTTCAGTGATGAGGCACATTTTCACCTCATCGGATTCTTCAATAAGCTGAATTGCCGCATTTGGGCGAATGATATTCCAAGAGTGATTGTCGAAAAACCAATGCACCCACAAAGAGTGACTTTTTGGTGCGGGTTATGGGCTGGCGGCATCATGTGCCGTATTTTTAAAATGAAGCCTGTCAGGCAATTACTATGAATGGTGTTCGCTATCGTGAGATGAAAACGAAATTTTTTATGGCCCGAATTGGAAATATGGATGTGGACGATAAGTGGTTTAAACAGGACGGTGCCACTTGCCACATAGATAACGAAACAATGTAGTATTATCTCACGTGGTGGCGATGTCAATTGGCCGCCAAGATCATGTGATTTGACACCGTTGGACTTCTTTCGTTGGGGTTATTTGAAAGAAAAGGTGTACGTCGATAAGCCAGCAACAATTCAAGAGCTAAAGGATGAGATAATTCGGCACATTAACGGCATAGCACCTCAATTATGCCTCAGCGTCATCGAAAATTTGGACCATCGGATGGAGGTGTGCCGCCGAGGTCGCGGCGGTCATTTGGCCAATATTTTGTTCCGTGCATAATTGAACCATATCAATATTATCATAATAAAAATAAATAACAATAATTTCCTAAATAATTTGTGTTTTATTAAAATTTATTTTTGGTCCTTAAAATTAAACCACCCTTTATATACACTGACTTTTCCAAAGCTTTTGACCAGTTATCACATAACATAATAATTTTTAAACTTAAGGCATATGGATTCCCTGCAGGTTTCATAAATTGGGTTCAATCATATCTCTCATTGAGAATTTATCAGGCAAAATTTAGAGGTTCTAAGCCCCACCCTTTTGTTGCCCAGTCTGGAGAACCCCAAGAAAGTATTTTGGACCTATCTTATTTATACTTGCCTTTAACGATGTAAGAGCTTGGACTCGAGAGAGAAAAATATTGTTATATGCTGATGACATGAAATTTTTTAAATTGCATGTTAGTAAAAGTAGTTTAAAAAAGAAATTGGATGCTAGAGTCATAATAAATGTATGTATATTTATTTTTTGTTTTGTTAATAATACAAAAATTAATTTTAATTTCATCATTTACTGATTTTGTTAGTAATGTCAAACTACACAGATGGTTGGCGAGTCCGTTATCTCCTTCAGTGCACTGGTCGAGTCTTCGGTGAATTCAGCAAAGCATGTTTTATATAGGTTTGGATCAAAAATTATGAATTCTATACAGATGACGCACTCCATATAAGAAAAATTGTTTTATGGTCGTGCTGGCACAGCCCGCCATATGTTTTTGTTTTTCATGTGTTTTCATGTACACCGCCCGCCCGTACCATGAAGCTACTGAGCAAAAGTTTCTGTTTTTTGTTGTCAATGCGTCATCTGTATAGAATTCATAATCTTTAGTTTGGATATACCTCTGAGTGGGGTTTTGATAGCTACCTTTATGACAGAATTGGATATGCCATTCATTCCTGGAGCCTTGTTTAATAATGAATACTGCATCCAAAACTTCTGCACTTGTCACGGTTGGATCACTTCCATGTCATGTGTTAGTACTTGCCTAGGGAACAGTCCATTGCTCATCAGGAACTGGCATGACGTTGCAGCTGCTGTTTCACTTTTCATTTTGGTCATCACTATTTAGTATGCACTTCACCATGTGTTGCGTTCGATTTGTTCTCTTAGACTATTGAAACACTCACTTTTATTCTATTTAATTGGTTTCCTGAGTTCCTTCCTCTTCTTCAGAAATTGTTCTCTTATTTCGTCAGAGTCTTCTCTTCGACTTTTTCTAGACATCGAATACGTCTCATTTTATCATAATTTTGAAGATGTTTGTGTACGAGGTCTCCCCTGTTTATATCCTATCCCATAGGGGTATATTAGTTTTGAGACATAGTTTGTAACATAGAGAAATAATTTAGCTAGATATACCTTAAAGTAGCTGAGTCGATTTAGCCATGTCTGTACGTCACCACTTATTGGGCCATACATTTTGAGCTAGAATGATGAAATTTGGTACACGTGCTCTTTGTTGCTCCCAGCAGAACACGTGTAAACATTTTTGAATTCCGCTCACTGTCACGACCCCTTTTTAGAAAAATGTATTTTTCGGCCAAACCATAAGGAATTTTGAAAAAGTGTCTGTACAAAATATTTAGAGAAACTTAGTATCTATATTTTGTTCATACAAAAAATTTCGATGCTAGATCATTGGCTATGAAAATATGAACATTTCGTCTATAGATCATTTTAACCCACGCCCACTTTTTGGGGGCGTTTTCTTACAAAAACCATTTGTATACCCAACCCCATTGTGAATGCAATAGAAAACGTTGTTCTTTGTCGAACCATAAAAGATTTTGATAAAGTTTCCGAACAATATCTTGCAACAATGTCATTTTCTATATTTCATTAGCATAAAGCCCACAATTAGGGGATACAAGTTTTAAGGATGGGATGGGATAGCCTTCTCATATGTTTTTATGTAAAAATCATTTTTATACACTACCCCATAACATATGCAGGAGAAAAACGTTGTCTTCTGTAGAACCATAAATGTGTTCTGTGACAATGTGATTTTCTATATTTAATCCCCATCGTGTTTTAAGACATGTCCACTTTTTGGGGACATTAGTTTTACAGATGGGATGGGATAGGGTATTCAACGATCCACACAGCGGATTGTAGCCTTCTCATATGTTTTTTCTATTTTCTGGCCTTTTTGGTTTCCGCCTCTACTGTGCCTTATATATTTGTTTATGTTTATCTTTGTTTTACTAGTCTTTCTGATTACTTTTGACCAGGTTTCTCCATTTACTTGTACGGGTCATACACGCAAATGTTTGTTTCATCGTAGTTCCATTTTACTGGGGTTGTTCGACGTTAATAATATTTATGAGTGGCTTGGGAATATGTTCCTTAGTAAAAGGACACGTCACAATAAGGCGTTTGTTAGTAAAATCGACCTTAATTTGTATTTCCACATTGTGATGCTACCGATACATAAACTCCTCGCTGTAACTGGCTCATTTGTTAATCCGCCTTTTGCCATCATATTGTATTTCCTTAATGCTAGTTATTCGGCTGCACCTATTCATTTGAGTCTTTTTACATTTAGCTGCAAGTAACGAAGTGCGCCGTTGTTTTCATTTGTAATAGTTTTGCATAGTCAAAATTATAACACTGGACATTGCCAATTTAAAGTCGTTAAGTGTTTACTCTCGTTCTTAAACATCTCAAAAAATAAAGCGAAATTTTAAAAAAATGAATGAATCTAAAAAAATGAAAAGGCTGCAATTCGCTATGCGAAACGTTTAATACCCTACACCATTCCATCCATTATTTAAACATCCATAATTAAAACGTGGGCGTGGGTTAAAATGATCGATCCATATACTGGCGAAAAGCATCGAAATTGGTCAAAAAGTTTAAAGAAAAAACGTGGAGAGTGTTAAAGATCCCAACCTTACAATTCGAAAGCATATATTATTATCATTAAAAGTATTTTGCACAAAGAACAAAGCTGCAACCCTATAAAATTCAATTGTAAGCCTGATGCTTTTGAGCTCTCCAACGTTTACCAACACAAGTAAATAAGCAAAAACCACCATTACCACAAAGATCTGTAACCCCTTCATTCGCCTAAAGTGACCATATGGGCTGCGATGTCGGCATGAGGAATTATCGGTTATTACTTTTTTGAAAGGGGAGGTGCAGCTACAGTGAAATCAGAGCGCTATGTGGGATGTTGGAGGACTGATTGGTGCCCAAATTGCAAAACTGACCTGGCTAGAACATAGTTCTAACAGGACGAAGCAACAAGTTTGTGGCATATGCTATGGAATAGGGTATCAAATTCGTCTTTGACAAAATGTAGACAAGCATATTATCTAAATATCATTCTCTATTTAAAAAAAAAACGTTTATATGAAAAGTGGGCGTGGCAGTGCGCGGACTTTGAAGTTTACACTTGTTCTTTAGGTATGTAATGAGCATATTTACCATATTGCATTATCCAAGCTCAAAATTTAACGCCAACACATCGGTGACAGACAGAGACTGGACGGACGGATAGACATACATGGCTAGATCGACTCACCTAGCGATTGTCTATGTTACAAACTATGTATCAAATCGAATAATCGTTGGTTAGTCTATCGGCTATTTGATGAGATTCTTTGGAAGCGAATTTAAAGAGGCCTCAATGTTCTGTAGAAATGGCCGTGCTGGAATTGTTCGGCTGACTTGAAGTTGACCTATTAACTGTTTAGCAGTTTCGGTTCAATGTCGAATACAGACAAGACAACGATGAATCAAAGAATCCAGAAGTTTCTTCTTAAAGTAGCAAGCATCAATTGCAGTCCACTATGAAAAGTTGTACGATGAGTGAAGTCCAATATGAGATTCGTAAACGAACTTTCTTTCGGTAACATAATTGGGTGCTTCAAATCTATATCGATTCGGGCATTTCGGAGCCGCCCGTCAATCCGCGGAATTCCTTGTGAGTCAATGAATTGAGTGGACCACTATTTTTCGGTATTGGTTCAATTTTAGAAAGAAGATTGATATCCGATTTGAAGTTAATGTTTTGTGTAGCTTTCATCCAAAATGTTCATTTAATTCAGAAGGTGGTAGTGAAATTTTGAGGCCAATGATCTTCGTTGAGTTTCAGCCATGAAGGTCGTTGCCACCACAGGCTGATATCAGCTAATTCTCGGGGCGATGAACCTCTAGACGGTAGATCCGCAGGGTTATCTTCACCAGGGATGTGACGCCAATTAGCTTACGGAATAGTGACTTGAATTTGACATACCCGGTTTCGAACAAAGTCATTCCATCAAGTTGGCTCTCCTCTAATCCCATACAACGTTGTACTTGAATCCGTCCACAGGTGTATTGGAGCCGCCTGCAAATTTAGTACCTAGAATTAATGTTTGGCGAGTCGCGCAAGAAGTAATGCTGCTGACAGCTCTAGTGGTTACTTGGACCGTACGTGAGCTCTTAGAAGTTTTGTTCAATCCTACGATTGGAGTCAGCTTTGTTTTCGATGATAGAATTGATACTTGAGGTATGCTGCTATTGAATGCTATTGAATGTAGACAACTGCTCTCAATGCTGCTTAGAGAGCAGCCTGTCGAGGTAGGAAATACTCCAAGCCAACGTTTAACAGATGTCATCAAAAATACTGAATCTGTTTTGAATAACTTTTCCAACAAACTTCCAATTCCGGCGATATTGGTGATCCCAGTTAAATTCAGCTCGCCATAATTCTTGAAGCGCGAGACAGCACCATTCTCTTAGTGTAGATGCTAGAATTATCGTATTGAGTTAAGATGAAAATGAAGCGATCCAGTGTAGACTGCAGTGGCGTGGCGTGGAAAATGTTATATGGTAAGTCGGCAAAAATATGCACCTGCAAACGCTTTCTGAAATTATATTGTGTATTGCAAATCGCATATAAGTAAAGCAATTCAAGCCAATTTCGTATACTTCAAGTCATTAAAGCCAAAATTTACAATGAACCTGAAGTATAATAAAAGTGGCTTCGAAAGAAACCTTTTTTGGCAGATGCAAATGCAATACCTTTAAGAAAATTGATGGTAAAAAAAGGAACTTCACAAATTACTTTTTGTTAAATTAAATTAATAAATAAATGCAATAATAAAAAAATCCACATATAATATATACAAAATCTGCGTTTTCGTGGAGGTTCAGCACAATCGTTTATGCTTTCAAAAATGGAATCAAATTTGTTTAGAAAGTCAGTACAAAGCCAAGACTCAAAACACTCGATTTCTCGCTTAGCAACTTCAACATCCGTTTGTTTATTTTGTATTAAATTAAACAATACATCGGTTTTAGCAAAAATCTCGGAAAGCGTGTTCAATATAAAACAAAACTCTTTCCCTTCTAATTTAAGCAATAAACTTTCGGCCATTGAAAGTGCGTCATTATCCCATTCATTTGGATTGCCTAATATTTGGTTAAAAGTTTCAATTATATCTAATCTACAGTTACAAATAACGTTAATTATTCGTGAATGGTAATGCCAGCGAGTTTCTGATACTCCCGGCATGCGTCGGTTTGCTTTTTGTTTCAAAAGATTTGAACGTTTAGTTGATTTATTGAAAAAGCGCACTACAGTATTTATATTGCCAAAAAAAACTTTTAACTCAGGTATATTTTCAAGTGATCGGGATAACACCAAATTTAAAACATGTGCGTAGCAAGGAATAAAATTAGCCATTGGACATGCATCGAGGACCTTTTTTTTAACTCCACCTACTTCCCCGGACATAACCGCGGCACCATCGGAAGATTGCCCTATTAACTTTTCCTTGCAACCGTATACATCAAGTATATTAAAAATGTGTTTTGAGAGCTCTTCTGCATTTCGACTCTCACTCACGTCAAAAAAACCAAGAAACCTTTCCTCTATTCCTTCCTCCGATAAGTATCGCAATACGGCACTTAGTTGTTCCCTATGGCTCACGTCTGGTGTTTCATCGATCATAATGGACACAAATCGCGTTTCACTTATTTCAACTTTAATTTCATCTTTAATCACTGCAGCGATACTATGTATCAAATCGTTTTGTATGTCATTTGAAAGACCCGAAAAAACTCGATGTGCACTTGAACACTGTTCTAAATGGGAGTCTATTAATGTGTCATACTTAGATAAGTATAAAATTGTTTCAACATAATTACCACGATTAATAGAATCTTGCTTTTCGTTGTGACCCCGAAATGCTTGTTCCTGTTTGCCTAAAAGAACTACTGTATCTATAAAACCTTCCATTAACTTACGGTTTCTATCAACTTTTTTGTTGTGAGCTTCAAAGGAATTACCTAAGGAGGTTTCAATGCGATTAGTGCCGAATTCGTGCAAAGATAAACAGCTTCGAATATATTTTTCCGTTTTGACATGTTTATTTGCGGAATTAACTAAATTGTTTATGTCAGCGTAGCCAGTACGGCTCCAAACACTAGGGGAATTTGAAAAAAGAAGACAAGGAAAGCAAAACATTTTGTTAAGCTTACAACTGCCAGTCAACCAAGTATATTTTTGGTACATGGATGCATTAAAATGCGAAACAAAACCATCCTTGCGCTTATAATCTATTTTCATAGAAGGAGTAGAGCGCCCTATCTCTATAACTTTTTTTTTTAAGAAAATTCAACTTACAAAAAGCATTTTCTTCCTCCAAAAGCAAATCTACCAAACAACAATTTACAGTTAATAATGCCATTATCTCTTAATAATTAGCTATTTGAAATTATCTGAATTCAACTGAAAATACCACAATTTAAACTTTTCACACTTTTCACTGTTTTAAATTTCTTTTTTATTGCACATCAATAATTACACTCAAAATTTTCTTTAAGTTACGCATCGCAATCTGCTTCATAACTAATTTTTTCCAACAGAAATAATCTAAAAGAAAAGACAAAATTCACCAATAAGTCGTTGAACATCGGGTTATTTTTTTGCATAAGAAAGCGTGTGTTAAACAGAGAGGAGTCAAACACGGTGAACGATAAAGGGAAAACAAGGAAAGAAAACCAATTTGTTCTAGCTAGCCAGATATTTTATAACACGGCGTTTGTCGGGTTACACTTTGCTTTGTTTTGCTAGCGCTTTGCAGTTGTCTTTCTTATGGGCTATGAAATATGTGGAGTATGGGATAGAGAATAACCATGCAATGATGTGTGTATGTGTGTGCGTAAAGCAGTAGAACGATATGAAAGCGGATGACTTGCAGCAGGTTGAGGGGTTGTTGATAGAATTTGTGGCTTACGTGTGCTGTGCAGGTGTGGGAAACACAAATATTGTGTTTATATGGGGATATTAAGATTCATGTTGCTTGTTTTATTGGTACATTGTTGAAAAGTAGAATTTCAAAAGGTAACTCGGTAGGAATCGAGTTATATGGACGCCTCGCCACTGGTAGACTGCCAACTTAGATCCAAAGTGCGATGGATTTTATTTTCTCCAAAACATAAAGGAAATGAAAATGTCACTCTGTTCTCCTCAGGTATGTCTTCGATTAATGCCTCGTCACTAGAAGCTCATTTTTGCAGTTTAAACCCACCTGCCTTGAAGAGATTAATAATTTGATTGCTTCGATTCTTACTCTCTTAAACAGTATTCGATCCATCGTATATGTCATCGACATAATGTTTTTTCTTTATACATCCTCTACGTCAGGAAAATTTCCTATCTCATCTTCGGCAAGTTGATGCTAAACCCTTATGACAAGGAACGGAGCAGGATTAGTTCCATAAGTTACAGTAATAGATAGATTTAGATTTACACATAAGTATTTTCAATACTTTACAAATATATACATATAAACGTTTCTAATAGATATTTAAAAATTTGACATTCAGTCTTATTTACGTTACATTTAGGTGTTTTCTTTTATATATTTAATACATGTTCTTTTAAATTCTCTAAAATTAGTCTCGTCCTTGCAAGTGATTGCTTCCAAAATATTCGTTGAATAAACGAAATGACTAATTCTCCAGCAGGTAAGAACGTCAGAAAGTTCTACTTGCAACTTTTCGCGCCTTCATAAAAGAAGTCGTTGACTGATGTTCCTTTCTCATTTTTTAAGGATCTATTAAATAAAACTCGAAGCTTAGTTGTAGAACTGCTCTCACGAGTTACGCCGTGATGTGGAAGGTAGAAAAACTTATCGAATCTTTCATCAGTGGATCAAGTAACCCGTTTCATATGTCCCAATTGTTCGTGCTACACAATAAACTTGGAATAATCAGAATGAAACGTTTGATCTTTACTAAAACGACTTTGCATAAAGTAGTTTAAGAGATGGGGTGTTCGATGCTGTATACTGTGCTATTGGTGCGTTTTTAGGACCTTTTAGCAACCCATTCTGAAAATGTGTCCATAAACTTCGACTCCAAGTAAAGGGTGGTTAAATTTTAAGGGCCGATGTTAATTTTGAATAAAACACAAATTATTTAGGAAATGATTGTCATTTCTTTTTATTATGATAGTATTGGTATGGTTCAAATATGTATGAAACAAAATATTGGCCAAATTTTCGTCAAATTTTCGTCCACATCCATATCTTCCAATTCGGGCCATACAAATTTCGTTTTCATCTTACGATAGCGAACACCATTCACAGTAACTGCCTGACCGGCCTCAGTTTGGAAAAAATACGGCCCGATGATGCTACCAGCCGATAAACCGCACCAAACAGTCACTCTTTGTGGGTGCATTGGTTTTTCGACGATCACTCTTGGATTATCATTCGCCCAAATGCGGCAATTCTGCTTATTGACGAATCCACTGAGGTGAAAATGTGCCTCATCATTTCTTGCCACAATTCTAAACACGCTTGAAATGGTCAAGAGGCTTTAGTTCTTGAGTCAATTGCACCCTGTAAGCGTGTAAATGCAAGGGTTTATGCATAATTTTCATCAACGACGAACGTGAGAGGTGCAATTGTTGGGCACAACGACGAGTTGAGGTGGAAGGCTCTTCGGCCATAACAGCTTCGAATATGTTTTTCCGTTTTGACATGTTTATTTGCGGAATTAACTAAATTGTTTATGTCAGCGTAGCCAGTACGGCTCCAAACACTAGGGGAATTTGAAAAAAGAAGACAAGGAAAGCAAAACATTTTGTTAAGCTTACAACTGCCAGTCAACCAAGTATATTTTTGGTACATGGATGCATTAAAATGCGAAACAAAACCATCCTTGCGCTTATAATCTATTTTCATAGAAGGAGTAGAGCGCCCTATCTCTATAACTTTTTTTTTTTAAGAAAATTCAACTTACAAAAAGCATTTTCTTCCTCCAAAAGCAAATCTACCAAACAACAATTTACAGTTAATAATGCCATTATCTCTTAATAATTAGCTATTTGAAATTATCTGAATTCAACTGAAAATACCACAATTTAAACTTTTCACACTTTTCACTGTTTTAAATTTCTTTTTTATTGCACATCAATAATTACACTCAAAATTTTCTTTAAGTTACGCATCGCAATCTGCTTCATAACTAATTTTTTCCAACAGAAATAATCTAAAAGAAAAGACAAAATTCACCAATAAGTCGTTGAACATCGGGTTATTTTTTTGCATAAGAAAGCGTGTGTTAAACAGAGAGGAGTCAAACACGGTGAACGATAAAGGGAAAACAAGGAAAGAAAACCAATTTGTTCTAGCTAGCCAGATATTTTATAACACGGCGTTTGTCGGGTTACACTTTGCTTTGTTTTGCTAGCGCTTTGCAGTTGTCTTTCTTATGGGCTATGAAATATGTGGAGTATGGGATAGAGAATAACCATGCAATGATGTGTGTATGTGTGTGCGTAAAGCAGTAGAACGATATGAAAGCGGATGACTTGCAGCAGGTTGAGGGGTTGTTGATAGAATTTGTGGCTTACGTGTGCTGTGCAGGTGTGGGAAACACAAATATTGTGTTTATATGGGGATATTAAGATTCATGTTGCTTGTTTTATTGGTACATTGTTGAAAAGTAGAATTTCAAAAGGTAACTCGGTAGGAATCGAGTTATATGGACGCCTCGCCACTGGTAGACTGCCAACATAGATCCTCAGGTATGTCTTCGATTAATGCCTCGTCACTAGCAGCTCATTTTTGCAGTTTAAACCCACCTGCCTTGAAGAGATTAATAATTTGATTGCTTCGATTCTTACTCTCTTAAACAGTATTCGATCCATCGTATATGTCATCGACATAATGTTTTTTCTTTATACATCCTCTACGTCAGGAAAATTTCCTATCTCATCTTCGGCAAGTTGATGCTAAACCCTTATGACAAGGAACGGAGCAGGATTAGTTCCATAAGTTACAGTAATAGATAGATTTAGATTTACACATAAGTATTTTCAATACTTTACAAATATATACATATAAACGTTTCTAATAGATATTTAAAAATTTGACATTCAGTCTTAGTTACGTTACATTTAGGTGTTTTCTTTTATATATTTAATACATGTTCTTTTAAATTCTCTAAAATTAGTCTCGTCCTTGCAAGTGATTGCTTCCAAAATATTCGTTGAATAAACGAAATGACAAATTCTCCAGCAGGTAAGAACGTCAGAAAGTTCTACTTGCAACTTTTCGCGCCTTCATAAAAGAAGTCGTTGACTGATGTTCCTTTCTCATTTTTTAAGGATCTATTAAATAAAACTCGAAGCTTAGTTGTAGAACTGCTCTCACGAGTTACGCCGTGATGTGGAAGGTAGAAAAACTTATCGAATCTTTCATCAGTGGATCGAGTAACCCGTTTCATATGTCCCAACTGTTCGTGCTACACAATAAACTTGGAATAATCAGAATGAAACGTTTGATCGTTACTAAAACGACTTTGCATAAAGTAGTTTAAGAGATGGGGTGTTCGATGCTGTATACTGTGCTATTGGTGCGTTTTTAGGACCTTTTAGCAACCCATTCTGCAAATGTGTCCATAAACTTCGACTCCAAGTAAAGGGTGGTTAAATTTTAAGGGCCGATGTTAATTTTGAATAAAACACAAATTATTTAGGAAATGATTGTCATTTCTTTTTATTATGATAGTATTGGTATGGTTCAAATATGTATGAAACAAAATATTGGCCAAATTTTCGTCAAATTTTCGTCCACATCCATATCTTCCAATTCGGGCCATACAAATTTCGTTTTCATCTTACGATAGCGAACACCATTCACAGTAACTGCCTGACCGGCCTCAGTTTGGAAAAAATACGGCCCGATGATGCTACCAGCCGATAAACCGCACCAAACAGTCACTCTTTGTGGGTGCATTGGTTTTTCGACGATCACTCTTGGATTATCATTCGCCCAAATGCGGCAATTCTGCTTATTGACGAATCCACTGAGGTGAAAATGTGCCTCATCATTTCTTGCCACAATTCTAAACACGCTTGAAATGGTCAAGAGGCTTTAGTTCTTGAGTCAATTGCACCCTGTAAGCGTGTAAATGCAAGGGTTTATGCATAATTTTCATCAACGACGAACGTGAGAGGTGCAATTGTTGGGCACAACGACGAGTTGAGGTGGAAGGCTCTTCGGCCACACTATCGCGAACAGCAGCAATATTTTCTGCAGTACGAGCTGTACGAGCATGCACTGGTGTTTTAACATCTCCTACAGACCCGGTTTGCTCAAATTTTTGCATGATTTTTGCTATTGTACGCACATTTGGACGATTAAATTGACCGAAAAAATCACGAAGTGCACGGTATGCATTTTGATTTGAACGCCATTATTATAATAAGCCACAATAACTTTAACCCGTTGCTCGATCGTGTATTTTTCCATGGTTCAAATTGAGTTAGTCTGAAATTGAGAAATGTCAAATGAAATGCAGAAAACTTGACGTTTGTTGAATGTGGTTCACATTCAACATTGCCCCTTAAAATTTACCCACCCGTTATTAAGTTGATCAAAGGGATCGGCTAACTCAATTCCCCTTCAATGCGGTCAATCCTTAGGGGTGGTAACGGCTGAAGGTAAGTGGTTGGTAAGTTTGGAAAGAACATTTAGAGTACAAGAAAATTCATTAATGCATGACTGAAGAGTTAAACTCACTAATCCTTTCGATGGCTGCGACGCTGATGAATCACCCCCTATTCCGACAATTGACAAGAAGTTGTACGATCGAGGAAGTTGAGGAAGATATTCTTCAAAACACTCCAACGGAGGTTCAGTTGATATTCCCAAAGAATTTTCACATTATTTTACTGATGCGGCATATACTTACACATCGAGAGACAGGATGTGTTAATATATCATTCCAATGCGTTATATCACGGTATCTCGAGATCGGAGAAAAATTCACGTGTTACAGGCTTAGCAGAGAAATGAGCTTGCACAGCTTAATCAACAAGCACTCGTTTGTTTTCTTAATAAGGCACCATGTCATCCCACGCTACTTGAAAATTTGAGGCAGTGATCAAAAGATTTTGTAGACGAGACATCCCTTCAGGTATTGAAGCTGCTCAGGTTTCCATTAAGTGCCCTAAACAAATTTATTAATATTTGTTTTATTTTTAAAATGGCTTATTCTAAGATGTTCTGCGCCAAAATTTTTGTGAGAAAATCATTTTTTCTATTATTTTTTATTTATAAAGTTTTAAATTTTAACTCAAAAATAGCTACAAATGAACGTGTTCACTTTATAAAAGACATGTGGAAAGTGATTTCTGATGCTGGGGAATTTCGTTTGCATACAACCAACCTCGAACGCAACCCAAATGCCACCAATGACAATTATTACTCAAACAATTTTGCTGATGGGCAGTAAGAAAGGTGGGGGAGGGAAATCACAAAAAAGCATTTAGATGTTCTTGATGAGTTGCTGAAAGCAGTTTTATTTGTACATAAATGGAGATTTCCTAGACAAAAAAAAATTAAATATTTTTTATTTCCTCACAAAAAAAATATTTTATTTGTGTTTTATAGGCCACTTAAGGATAGAAAAAAATAAAAAAAAAATGTTTGCTCAATGCGCTTAATGGAAACCCACCCACTCAAGTTGCTGCTCTAGCAACGCAGTAAGTTGGTTACCAAGCTTCGCATGTTCTGTTTTCCAAGGTAAACAATTTTCAAAAATGAAAATTCGCTATATCGCAATACCCGGTTCGAAGGACCATAAATGTTAAAAATTAAACGCAGGCAATTATAAAATGATAAACTTTATTAGTTCGGATTAAAAAGAGTGCATGATTTCATGCAAAGAGAAAAAGAATGAAGGACAGAGAGAAAAAATATCTTTATGACATTGGTCACTTTGACATTCTGCGTTGCAGCTTTCATTTGGGCAGTTCGATATAGAATTTTGTCGAATGCGACATGCGAAATGCGACTAAGAACCTCAGTATCCATTCAAGTCTGATATCCAAACATCACAATATCCAGAGCAATCACTTAATTACCAAATCAACATATCTCATCCAGTCGTGAGCAACGCAATGAATTACGAGCGCTGTGGTTATGTGCCGCCATGTTTCATGAATAAAATTGTATCGCCTGGATTCCCATATTTACATTACATCAGGATAAGGGGTTCTAATCAATTCGCACATTCATACAATGCGCAATTTATACAATTGATGTTCCCAAACTGGTGCGTGCCATCCTCTGAGGACCGATTTAATTAAAAGCTCTCGTGGCTCTCTTTAGTTAATTATTCTGTTCATATGACATTAGATACGAAAGTGAGCATAATGCCGACTAAGTCTGCCTGTACCCCATCACACAACAGAACCGAAACTCGATGTTAATCCTTTTTGCCAAAACTCCGAGTGGAGTGAGCAAGAGTGATGCCCTGTAGACGCCGCTTGCGGATTTGAGTGGAGTTGTTTGGAACAATAAAACAGCTGGTTATGGCTGTTTATAGCAGACAAACACGCATAGGGTGCATATTCTTTTGGATATATACCTATACTGTACGTGTTTGTGTTCATCTCCATTTAAATGAATTCCACTTGTTCCCCATCGTTTGTCGTTATTTATTCTTCTCCCATGGAATTAGACGAGCAATCGAGTGTATTTGCATAAAAATATCTCCCGCTTCGAATGGAATACAAGAATTCGTATCTTTTGCTGGTGGGGATGAGGCAGAAGTTGATGAGGCAGTCATATCTAATGGTTGATGGTTGGATTGTTGATGCTGGTTGCTGGTGTTCTCACAGAGCATTTTTGTTGCTTTACTTTTGCCCAACGATTTTACGGGCAATTATGCAACCAGATTTAATCATGAAAGCTTCATCAAATCACCCATCAACGTGTTCAGATAATGACGGATTTGTGGTTGCATTTGTAATTAAACCGATTCAGCAGACTTGCTAAGCTCGGAAGGGATCAATGTTGGTATTCACACGAGGTCCCACACTTTATAACTGCTGAGGGTAGGTTAATATAATAAGTATACAGATTTTTAGGAATTCAAGCCGTTGGGCGCCTTTTCATAAGTCAAATTAGCACCTACTTGGAACTGTATCTATCTGTGGTTTATGGGTTGGTTATTTCGTGTCCAGACTATTGGCAAATGTATCTCAATTTGGGTTGAAGATACACATATTTGGGAGTTCTCACTTACTTGTCAAGTGTGGGCTTTATAACTAAATAGCTTTCTTAGCCCGACGAAACAGCGGTTGGCAAGAGGAATTATTCGTTTCATTTCTGACGAGATGTCGTTGTCAGAGTTAATGAGGAGCAAAGGTTATATCCACCTCAACTTGGCACATTAAGGGTAGGTGTGCCATACAAAAATAGGTTGGAGTTTTGCGCTAAATTGTATAGCGTTCACAATTTTCCGAATATTTAAATAAAACAAACGGTGATCGATTGAAAATATGTTCAGCAAAATACTTGTTTAGTATTTAAAAAACATTAAAATATCATTGGGCCTCAAAACCGCCTGACATGTAGAAAAACCATACAAATAAGTTAGATGGTAAATGTGTTGGATAAAAAACTCTTTATATATTTTTTATTTTTTTATATTTTTTCTACAGACAATAGATTTGCACATCTAATGAGGGTATCATTTTTTTGTGAATTTTAGTATTTATTCCGAAATAAGGTAAATTTGCAAAGTTTAACTAGATATAACTTCTAAAGAATAAAAGGTTAGCTTTAGCTTTTTTTACAAAGCCAATAGATATGTGAAGATATAGTTTTTTAAACTTTCTCTTATAAAGAGAAAGATATTGTTTTCGTGAAAAATTTCGACCTCCAGATTTTGATTGATTCTAACATTACGATGATAGTGGAACCCAAAAAACAGCCTGACCGATTTTCTTCAAACTTCGTATCCAAGTTTGTTAATTCTAGGCCATCTTTTTTGTTTGCTTTTAGCCATGTTATTAACGCTACTTGCCATATAAAAATTAAACATAACCTCAATTTTCTCGAAAACGGCTCTTACGATTTTGATTAAACTTTATATATACTAACTATAAGCATATTAGTTCCAACGAAACTGCATACTTAGTTTTTCGAGAAAAACCATATTACGGATTTTTTTATTTGGGCCATATAAAGAAAATTGTTAATTTGTCGAAAACTATTATATCAAATTGAATAAATTTTATTTATATACTACTATTACTGGTTGCGATAATTCCACATAATTAGTTTTAACCCAATAATCACTAAACGGAATTTTCAGTTTTGGCCAATCACGGAAAATCATTATTATTCACATACACACCGATTCCATCAAAGAAGTTAACGTTCATGGTCTAACACCCAAGACCCAACTCGCTGTGAAAGGCAAGGTAGCGTGCGACCCAGTCGTGCACGAACCACGTATTTGATTTCAAAAATTACATCCTATCTTTGTTGCGACGAAAGTTGGTAGCACTATTGTTTACCGTCCTATTATTTGATAAACGCATCAAATAAGGACAATAGATATGCAATTTATTCAGCGTTACTCGAGAAATCGAATTTTCATCCAAAGAAGTGTTTTTCTTCCTCTCATGGATTAAGAAAAAATTGACCTAGGTAAGGTTTACACATTTTTTTATAAGATATAACATATAAACCTCATAAACTGCTTCCTGCACCTCGCTGAGCAGCAGCTAGCAAACATTTTATCATTATACCCTATCCCATAGGGGTACAATAGTTTTGACATTAAGTTTGTAAGAAATAATTTCGATAGATAAACCTCAAAGTATATGGATCGATTCAGAATCGTTAGCTGAGTCGATCTAGCCATATCTGTCTGTCTGTCCGCCCGTCTGTCCGTCTGTCCGTCTGTGTGTGTCACCGAATTTTGGGCCTTAAATTTTAAGCTTGAAAGTTGAAATTTGGAATATAGACTCCCTGGAAAACGAAGCAGAACAAGTGTAAACATTTTTGAAATCCGCTCACTGCCACGCCCCCTTATTAGAAAAACGCAGTTTTAGCCAAACCGTAAGGAATTTTTTAAGAAAAATAGCTGAGAAACATATAAATAGAAAATCTTAAATCTATATTTCGTCTATACAAAAAACTTTCGATGCAAGATCATTAATTATGATAATTTGAACATTTCGTCCCTAGATCACCAAGCCCACTTTTTGGGTGCGTTTTCCTACAAAAACCAATAGAAAAACGTTGTTTTTTGTCAAACCATAAAAGATTTTGATAAACCGTCTGAACAATATGTTGTGGCAACGTCCTTTTCAATATTTTATAGCCATAAAGCCCACGTTTTGGGGATATTAATATTAAGGATGGGATGGGATAGGGAATTCAACGATCCGCACAGCGGATTGTGGCCTTCTCATATGTTTTTATTGTTTTTTCACAATACATATTCAATTCAAATTCACACCATATCTGAAAAAAAAATACAAAAAATATATGTATACCAACCTTCAACTTAATTATACCCTATCGCATAGGGGTATATTAGTTTTAATACATAGTTTGTAACATAGAGAAATAGTTTATCTACATATACCTCAAAGTATATGGATCGACTCAGAATCGGAAGCTGAGTCGATTAAGCCATGTCTACCTGTCCGTCCGTCTGTACGGCACCGATTTTTAAGCCTTAAATTTTGAGCTAGGATAATGAAATTTGGTATATAGGATCCTCGTGCCTACAGTGCCACGCCCCGTTTCAACAGGACGTTTTTGTGATAACGTCATTTTCTATATTTTTATTGCCAAAAAGCCCACATTTTGGGGATACTAATTTTAAGAATGTGATGGGATAGGGTATTAAACGATCCGCATAGTGGATTGTAGCATTCTCATATGTTTTCCTTTCGTCTGCGTTGAAGCAAAGAGCACAAGAGAAAAATTAAAGAGAGCTTACCAACACATTCAAATGCATTTACATGAAATTTGAGTTGGTCGGTCTGGGACACATACCTTCAATACCCTTATCTTATGGCTTTTGAAATCGTCGCCACTGTTCTTTGACCCTTTCTGGATTTTTATTGCGATTTATTTTTTGGTTTAAGCCAATAGACTGGAAGCGTAACTCATGTCTATCGCAGTGCTATCAATTTGATTGGGCGTTAGTTAGTCCGTTTCCAGATGGGGTATCGTGTAGGTTGTGTTTTTAAACAATACCGATAAAGATCTCCTCTCTATTTTTACATCGTACCTTGGTATTCACTTAAAAGTTTTCTAAATGTCCTCGTAGAAACATTCCTTAGAAATGTCCTCTTTTGGATTGGATGCGAATTTTTACAATACGTTCGCTTACGTCATAATACTGCTTGTGTAACAAATCTTGCTTGTGTAACGTCATAATACTCTCGCTTATAACAAATCCACATCCGCTCACTATAACACGGCCCGGTCCATCTCATCGTTTTTCCTGGATGGCAGTAATGTCTGCTTTTTTCTGTTAATGTACAGATAAGAAAGTCATTATCCTTTTTGTATTTTCCATGATCGTCTACAGTAGGATCCCTATCTATTATCTATTGTGTATTTTGGCCAAATATATTCATAATTAACTCATTCTTGGGATTTGATCTAACGCCCTACTCGCTGTGAAAGAGAAAGTTGCTTACGGCCCAGTCGTGCACCCACCACTCGTTTTTATTCCTTTTCTACTGATATATAGACCTAATCTTATGTTTTTTGCACAGAAATAACTCAAAGGGAATGTTTATTGAAAGATTCTTAAATCTAAATAAATCTATAAATCTAAAAACAATCATATTATTTTGTGCGTTGAACCTGACACTAATCATCATAAAATCATTTCTAAAATTGAGCATAATGTTAAGGTTTTCTGGGGCATACAGGGTAATGAAACTTGCTGAGCCTGCAAGGAAACATCAAAGAAGAAGTTGTCAGAGTATGATTGAGCCCAGAACCCACAAACTTTCGGAAGAAGAGAAAATCTGTTTATACGCTATTTAACATACTTACTTGACACTTACTTACTTACTTAAGTGGCGCTACAGTCCGGAATGAACCTGGGCCTCAACCAACATGCCTCTCCAATTAGCCCGGTCCTTAGCTAACTGCCTCCAGTTGCGCACTCCAAGTTGGTTGAGGTCGGTTTCCACTTGTGCGCGCCACTTAAGGCGAGGTCTTCCTCTACTGCGTCCGACGTCTGGCTGGGAATCGAAGACTCTGCAAGCCGGAGTATTGGTGTCCATTCGTTCTACATGTCCTAGCCATCTTAAACGTCCAATGCGGAGTTTTTTTTACCAGGGGCATGTCGCTGTACAGCTCGTATAGTTCTTGGTTGAATCTTCGTCTCCATAGCCCGTCAACGCAAACGGGACCGAAGATTTTTCGAAGAATTTTCCTCTCGAATCTACCAAGGATTTCTTCATCCGCTTTTGATACGGTCCATGCTTCAGCGCCGTAGAGCAGGACTGGGATGATCAGGGTCTTATATAGGGTTTCCTTAGTAGTTCGAGTGAGGGCTTTACTACTAAATTGCCTTCTTAGCCCGAAGAAACAGCGGTTGGCAAGAGTAATTCTTCGTTTAATTTCTGACGAGATGTTGTTGTCAGAGCTAATAGCGGAGCCGAGGTAGACAAAGTCCCGTACTACCTCAAAGTTATATCTGTCAATGGTGACGTTCTGTCCAATTCGTCGATGTTGTGAGTCCTTTCGTGATGACAGCATATACTTAGTCTTACCCTCATTTACTGCTAAACCCATTTTCGCCGCTTCCTTCTCTATACTAGCAAACGTGGCTATGACATCACGTTGAGTCCTGCCAATGATGTCAATATCGTCAGCGTATGCTAGTAGTTGCACCGACTTTTGGAAAATTGTGCCTCTGGTGTTGGCTTTGGAGTTTTGCACAATTCTCTCAAGAATCAGATTAAAGAAGTCACATGACAGCGCATCGCCTTGCCTAAATCCTTTTTTGGTATCGAATGTGTCGGTGAGGTCGTTTCCGACCCTGATGGAGCAGCGAGAATTCTCCATCGTCATCCTACACAAACGGACGAGTTTGGGCGGTATACCAAAACTAGACATGGCTCTATACAGTTCGTCTCTATAAATGCTGTCATATGCGGCTTTGAAATCGATGAATAGGTGGTGGGTATCGATTTGGACTTCTTGAGTTTTTTCCAGGATCTGCCGAAGTGTGAAAATTTGATCGGTTGTGGACTTTCCTGGCCTAAAACCACACTGATAAGGGCCAATCAGGTTGTTGGTAAACGGTTTCAGGCGTTCACATATTACGGCAGATAGGATCTTGTAGGCGATGTTGAGGAGACTTATGCCTCTGTAGTTGGCGCAGTTCAGAGGGTCTCCTTTTTTGTGGATCGGGCAAACGATGCTGAGGTTCCATTCTTCAGGCATATTTTCATCCGACCAGATTTGGCTTATGAGTTGGTGGATGTTACTTACCAAGTCATCTCCGCCGGCCTTATAGAGCTCAGCGGGAAGGCCGTCATTTCCGGCAGCCTTATTAAGCTTGAGTTTAGATATTGCTATCCTCACTTCACTCAGGTCGGGTGGTTGGCAGTCTTCGCTGTCGTTGCCAATATTGAATGGTTCGTTCTGCCTGACAGCGGAATGTTGTTCGTCATCGCCGTTTAACAGTCTGCAGAAGTGGTTCTTCCATATCCTCAGCATCGACTGTGTCTCAACTACAATATTTCCTTGTTCATCTCGACAGGATTCTGTTCGAGCCTTGTATCCTTGGCTTTGACGTTTTACACTTTGGTAAAACTTGCGAACATCGTTCCTGGAGTGGCACCTCTCTATATCCTCGATCGCGCGCTTTTCTTGCTCTTTTTTCTTCTTGCTGAAAAGCCGATGTTCTTCCCTTCTTCTTTGCCTATAGAGCTCAATGGCAGCTCTCGTCTTCACCTGCAGCTTAGCCTTGTAGGCCTCGTTCTTGGCTGCGAGCATCTGTCGGCATTCCTCATCAAACCAGGGGTTTCTTGCTGGTGGGCGCGAGAAACCTAGCACATCAGTTGCGGCTGATCTAATGGCCTGTTGGCATCGTTGCCATTGCTCTTCGACATTCGATGCTGGTGGTATGGTGTTAATCGAGAGGTTAAGGGATACGCGTTGTGCGAAGGTCTTGGTGGTCTCTTGCGATTGCAGTCTTCCGACATTAAATTTTTTCACAGTATTTCTGGATTGTTGTGGCGTGGTGGATATCCGCATTCTTACCTTAGCTGCTACAAGGTAGTGATCCGAGTCGATGTTAGCTCCTCGGAATGTTCGGACATCCAAAATACTGGATGCGTGCCTCTTATCTATCGCAATGTGATCAATTTGGTTGACCGTTCGTTGATCTGGAGACCGCCATGTCCCCTTATGGATATCGAGGTGAGGAAACCGTGTGCTGGCTATAGTGGCATTTCGTTCCGTAGCGAAATCAATTAGCCTAAGTCCGTTACCAGACGTGTTGTCGTGTAGGCTATGTTTTCCGACAATACATCTAAAGATGTCTTCTCTTCCTACCTTTGCGTTAAAATCTCCCAGCACGATTTTAACATCGTACTTCGGTAGTCGCTCATAGGTTTTGTCGAGGAGCTCGTAGAAGCAATCCTTAGCTATATCATCTTTTTCTTCCGTCGGAGCGTGAGCGCATATAAGGCTTATGTTGGCGAATTTGGCCTTGATGCGGATTGTTACTATGCGTTCGCTAATGTCTTGGAAACATAAGACTTATTGCCTAAGTCTGGCACTTATAACAAATCCGCATCCGAATAGTCGCTGTTTCTGCTCACTATAACACGGTCCGTAGTATATGTCACAGTTTTTCATCCTCTTTTTGCCCGGCCCATCCCATCGTATTTCCTGGATGGCAGTAATGTCTGCTTTGTAGCAGTTTAGGGCTTCCGCTAGTTGTTCGCCTGCACCTCTCCTGTTTAATGTTCTCACATTCCAGGTGCAGATACGATCGTCGTTGTCCTTTTTTCGTTTAGCAGGGTCGTCAACAATAAAATCAGTCCTTTCCGAGGCTATTGGTTGCTTCGTAACCATGTTTTTTTTCTGTGGGTGGGTAGTTAACCCAAAGCACAACCCCCAACCTGGAGGGCCAGTTCCAATTTATTAGATACCCCTAGGACACGGGGCCATCAGTATCCACTACGGGATTGAGCGCTGCCGTTGGCCTTTCGGTTCATCCGCCACCATCTCTGTTCAAGGGGCCTGACTAACCCTTGAAATTCCTAGACAACCTGTTGTCCGAATATGTCAGAGCAGCTCATCTAGGTTCGCCTGGGACAGCAGGCCGGGTATTCATCCGTGCCATTCTCACCAGGGTGTTTATAGTGTTGCTGTTTTTCGTCGTGTTATCAACACTCGCACTTATCGTTTAGCAAGTCAAATCCGGTTGGATGAGACCAGTACCCGATGGTTACCACTTGGAGGTAAAGATAAGCACATTTGATGTGTAGTCAGAGTTGCAACACTGGACATTGCCAAGTTAACGCCAATCAGAGTCTACCCTCGTTCTACAACACCCAACCATCAGTACTTACTTGACACAGCACAATGAAAAGTCTAAAATTGAAAATTGATCTTATTGATGATGACCTTTGCAGAGGTTGCCGTGATGACCAATATTAATTGATGATTTTGCACAAATATAACTACCATGTACCGTGACTTATTACTAATAGCTCATAAGCACATTTAAATTTCAAACTAAAACTGCTACAAATACACTAACTTACATTAACCAATTTCGTGCAACACTTATAACCCCTCTGGGATATGAAATACTAAGATGTGTGTTAGCAATTCAAGTGGAACGAAAATTTCCGAGAATTCGCAATCCGTTAAGGGATTTTACCCAAGTTGGAAACTTTTAATTTCTTTGTTTGTTAAGTAACTCTACAGTCCGGAATGAAGCTGGGCCTGAACCAAAATGCCTCTCCCAGATTTTTTGAAACATTTTCCTCTCGAATCGACCAAGGATTTCTTCATCCGCTTTTGATACGGTCCATAGGACTGGGATGATAAGGGTTTTATATAGGATCTCCTTAGTAGTTCGAGTGACGGCTTTACTACTAAACTACAGCTTTTGGCAAAATAATTCTTCGTTTAATTTCTGAGGAGATGTTGTTTTCAGAGTTAATAGCGGAGCCAAGGTAGACAAAGTCCCGTACTACCTCAAAGTTCTATCTGTCAATGGTGACGTTCTTTCCAATTCGTCCATGTTGTGTGTCCTTTCGTGTTGACAGCATATACTTAGTCTTACACTCATTTACTGCCAAACCCGTTTTTGACGCTTCCTTCTCTATATTAGCAAACGTGGCTATGACAAAACGCGGTATACCAAAACTAGACATGGCTCTGTATAGTTTGTCTCTATAAATGCTGTGGTATGCGGCCTTGAAATCGATAAATAGGTAGTGGGTATCGATATGGACTTCTTAAGATTTTCCATGATCTGCCGAGGTGTGAAAATTTGATCGGTTGTGGACTTTCCTGGCCTGATATGGGCCGATCAGGTTGTTTGTAAATGGTTTCAGGCGTTCACATATTACGAGAGATAGGATCTTGTAGGCGATGTAAACGAGACCTATGCCCTTATAGTTGGCGCATTTCAGAGGGTCTCCTTTTTGTGGATCAGGCAAATGATGCTGAGGCACACTTTCATCCGACCAGATTTGGCTTATGAGTTGGTGGATGTTACTTACCAAATCGGCTTTATAAAGCTTAGCAGGAAGGCCGTCATTTCCGGCGGCCTTATTAAGCTTGAGTTTAGATATTGCTATCCTCACTTCATTTAGAACGGGTGGTTGCCTGTTTTTGCTGTCGTTGCCAATATTACATGGTTCGTTCTGCCTGACAGCGGAATGTTATTTGTCATTAGCCTTTCGGTTCATCCCCCACCATCTCTGTTCAAGGGGCCTGACTTACCCTTGAGATTCCTAGATAACCTGTTGTCTGAATATATCGAAGCAGCTCATCTAGGTTCGCCAGTGACAGCAGGCCGAGTATTCATTCCGTGCCATTCTGACCAGAGTGATTATAGTGTTGCTGTTTTACGTCTTGTTATCAACACTCGCACTTATCGTTTAGCAAGTCAAATGAGACCAGTATCCACTTACTATTTACCACTTCGAGGTAAAAATAAACACACTTGGTGTGTAGTCAGAGTTACAACCACTGGGCATTGCCAAGTTATAGCCAATCGGAGTCTATCCTCGTTCACCCAACTATTAATTTAACCCAACTAAAACGTCGTCAAAATCATATGCCCTAATTATTGCTTCGTCCCCTTAAAGACATTAGGCCTTCTTAGATTGATTTCAGTTTTACGTCTCATTCTCTTCAACACACTATTACAACTGAGGACATTCGTTATGAAGTTATTCCCGCCTCCGGCGGTCATCGACAAATTCGCAATTGACATTAATCCGTAACATATCATTTCGGTGTATATATTCGCTGATAGCTACTAATTAGTGTGTTGCTACAGGATCCTTCCCGTTCTTTTGGCTGTCAGTCTACAAACTAATTTATCACTCGCTGTAATAATTACAACCGAAATCCTTATTATATTACACAGCCGTCTGTTATTGATAGCTATGATTGGGAATGCACACACTGGAAGGAGCCGATGAATAATTGAAAAAGAAAAATCCAATCCACTTTATTGCCTTGCAGTCAATTGTAACTAATTCGATTTGTATATTCAATTTCTGCAGATAGTCCTTCAACTGCACATTTGTTCATCTAAATTAATTCTAATACAGTACGAGATGGTTTAAATCAAAGCAAATTCATTTTCTTAACTATGAGTGAAAATGGGTTGGCACTCAGCAGTATTGTAAAAAACATTTAATTGTCTTTTAGCATATTTTGATGTCGGTACTTGATCCCTTTCATAATTTTAAAATCAATTTACCACAAACGCAAAAATAATTTTCCGTCCTCTCGTCGAATGTCCTTTTTTCTTGTTGCTACTAGGAGAATAATCAAAGCCAGTAACGATTTAATAATTTTCGTTTTGTTTGGAGGTAACTCAAAAAATAGGGATGGTGGGACGTGCCTTTGAATGGAATCAACCACAATAGGATTATAAGGATATTTGTTGGGACTAAATGCTAGATAGGTGTGGGTCCTTGTTTTGGGTTTGGTCGTTGTCAGCTTGAATAGAACTAAGATCGGTTTGGCTGATAGAAGGTTTATACGGTAAAGTGACAAACCAAACACTTCTTGACCACTTTGGTGTTGGCCTGTGTTCCGTGATTATGGCTTAATATTATGATAAGGAGTTAGCGTATATTGTGGAATGACTTAAATCCTTTTTGATCTGATTCATTTGAATAAAAAAAGTTTGATTGATATTTGAATGGTGGACAAAATGACGTTGCCATACTAAATATTAGTTGGTGTATCAGCTTCACTCACATCATAAACATACTCCAAAACTCAAAACTCTCAGATTAATGCTTATTCCGAAAGTGCCGAAAGTGCTTGCACGAATATCAGACTTTCACAAGAAGTGGTGAGCAATTTGGTGAACCAGGTACCTAGCCGTCAGTAGTCCAACACACTTACCACCACTGCATACATATCGGGTATTATTTTAGATGGGAAATAACAGTTGATAGGGCCATTTCAACAAACCACGTTCTGTCTCTATACCTCGGTCACTTGGCCGACCCACAATAACTTCCGCTTTACGGGATATTGCTTGTCACCTGTATAGTCATCTATATAGACACGATTTGCATGTGCCCACAGTAGTGTAAGATTTTTACTAACTAAAACCACCACCATTTTATGTATTTATATTGCAACTAAGTATTGGACTTATCTAGCAATTATTTTTTTAGCAAGTAGATATGAATTTTTGGCAGGCAACTTTCCTTTGAGAGTTCCTGCTTGTTCCGCAATATATAGCGCGGTATGTTATTATCGGGCCAAATCCAATGGTTTAGGTGTTTGAAGACGCCGCAATAATTTTTTTTTCGCCAAGAATTTGAAGGACCGTTGTGTTAACGTTTCCCAATAAACGTATTTTATGTTTTCGTGCAAAATTTTTCGTTTCATCATTTACCGCGGGTAAAACCCAGGTCTTTTCGTAGATCTTCGTTCCTTATGTACCACGGCGCGACGTGGCGCATTGACGAATGATCTTAACATTTTGTTTTCAAAAGATTGTAAAATGCTTCGATTCGTGTTACTGGTCCAACCCCATAGTTGTATACCATAAGTTCTTCGCATTTCTTTTTCACATGCGACTACCATTTTAATTTTGCATGGAGTGTCATTCCGAGATATTTCGCTTCACTTGCAAACGGGACTCGAACCCTATTTGGAAATATATATGGAAAATAATAATGGTTTGTCCGTTTATACGAAAAATCCCGCCAGGATTTTGTCCATTCATTAACCTTGTTACTAGCGTTTTGTAATTTCGTATTTGTTTCCTTTATTATTGCGCTAACTGCTACATAGCAGTATCGTCAGTAAACGTGGGAACTATTGTATTGTTTGTTTGTGGGATATCACGAGTGAAAAGGAAGTACAAGTGTGGTCCAAGGACGCACCTTCCATTATTTCTTTGAACTCCGAATATTCGTTTCCAATTTTCACGCGGAAGATACGATACGGGGATTTTATATAATTGTTCAGGCCGAACTTGACTTAGTTTATTCTTGGCACACCTTGTCAAAAGCTTGCGACAAGGAAAAACGGCTGAGCAATTTTTTTTTTCTTCGAAAGCTTTCTCAATTACATCTGTAATTCCATGTACTTGGTCCACCGTCGAATGTTTACTTCTAAACTCAAATTGATGGTCATGTAGAATACGTTTCTGATCAATTATGGGATGTAAGCGACCGAGTAATATCCTTTCAAAATTTTTTTTAATAATTAGAAGAAGTGAAATAGGCCTGTAGGATTTTTTTCCATTCGGTGATTTTCCTGGTTTTAGAACCATAATCACTTCAGCGACTTTCCACTTTCTTGGTATATATTCTAATCTGATTGCGTCATGTATAATGAAAAGAAGCTATGTTAATGCTTTCCGAGGCAACTAGTATGTGATATACACCTATTTCTATATATGTTAATAATATTAATAATTCCTTTTTATTAACACGATTATTCCGCGTTATTGGGGAGTGTTTCGCTCCATGGCTTGTTCACTTGTATTCTACATCTGTCTAGTCCACAAATGTCAAAACAGATTTTACATTGGCGGCCATTTGCAAAAATAAGAGCATCTTCCAATAGGGTGATCTCTTTTAGCCCACCTTATATTAATTCAAAAGAAAACATATGAGAAGGTTACTATCCGTTGTGCTGATCGTTTAATACCCTATCCTATCCCATCCTTAAAATTAATACCCCCAAAATGTGGGCTTTATGGCGAGAAAATATTGAAAATGAAGTTGTCACAACATCTTCTTCAGATAGTTTATCAAAATCGACAAAATACAACGTTTTTCTATTGCATATGACTTGGGGTAAAGTATACAAATGGTTTTTGCAGGAAAACGCACCCAAAAAATGGGCGTAGGTTAAAATGATCTATAGACGAAATATTTATATTATCATAACCAATGATCTTGCATCGAAAGTTTTTTCAAAAATTTAAAAAATGGACCAACAAAAATTTTTTACTTAAAACGCCCCCAAAAAGTGGGCGTGGCAAAAAAACTTTTTATAGAAAAAATATAGATATGAGAGTCTGTAAATATGTTGGTTAGACACTTTTTTTAAAATTCCTCACGGTTTGGCTAAAAACTACGTTTTTCTAAAAAGGGGGCGTGGCAGTAGGCGGATTTCAAAAATGTCTACACTTTTCTGCTTTATAGGCCAGAGAGTCTAGCTCAAAATTGAAGGCCCAAAAATCGGTGACACACAAACGGACGGACGGACAGACAGACAGACATGGCTAGATCGACTCAGCTAGCGATTCTGAATCGATCCATATACTTTGAGGTATATCTTTTGAAATTATTTCTCTATGTTTCAAACATTATGTCAAAACTAATATACCCCTATGGGATAGGGTATAAATACCAGTTTATATTATAGTGTTTAAAATATGCTATAACGCATATGTGGCCTGAATGGTAATATACGTTTTAGGAAAGCAGGATCGCATCAAGGGCAACAGCATTTGTTATGAAAAGTAAGGCCTAAAATATATCAGCACTGTCGACGGCTATAAAGGAAAACTTCTATTAGATTGTACATGAGAAGTGGTCGATTGTAATTGGTGATCATTAGAGGCGTTTTTAGTGACAAGTTTTGGCGATTATTTATTTATTTAGTTGGTTTATATGAACTTCTTCAATCCGATTTTCCAATGCAATTTGTAAGTTTGTCCAAAGCTGTTTGTTATATCGAGAGAGTACTCTACGACTTGAATTATACCTTGTTTATACCCTATCCCATAGTGGGGTATATTAGTTTTGATACATAGTTTGTAACATAGTGAAATAATTTAGCAAGATATACCTCAAAGTATATTGATCAACTAAGAATCGCTAGCTGAGTCGATTAAGCCATGGCTATCTGTCCGTCCGTCCGCCCGTCCGTCTGTCTGTATGTCACCAATTTTTAGGCCTTACATTTTGAGCTAGGATAATGAAGTTATATTAATCTTAAAATTAATATCCCCAAAATGTGGGTTTCATGGCAACGAAATATAGAATATGACGTTGTTACAACATATTGTTGAGACAATATATCAAAATATTTCATGGTTCGACAAAAAACAACGTTTTCCTTTTGCATATGCCTTGGGGTAGGGTATACAAATGGTTTTTGTTGGAAAACGCGCCAAAAATTGCTACGACATCCCTGTCGTAGAAGGCGACTAAAATCCACTCCCCGTATACCGAGTGTAAAGTGTATAACTGTATACAAACTACAAAAATGCAATGAGTATAACAAAAAAGATTTAATACTTCAGGTTGCAACCCAGTTTTACTGTAAAATACATCCTCTTCGGAGGTCGGCTCTACGAATTCTGGGGAAAGCCAACTATTGCAAATGTGTAACCCTTTCGGAAAAAGTACAAGGGTAACGAGGTCACCTACATCTGGATCTCAAAAAATATATGCTCAAGGAGTTCGACAACACCAGAAGTGTCGACTCACGAAAGTCTCAATGAAAAATAAAATCCTTAAAGACGAAAACGACGTTCTCCGAACAAGGATAAACAAAGTCGAACTGCTCTGCGAAGAGAAATTCTCCACCTTAAAACATGACCTCAAAGAGTTCATTAAAATTACCTTATGAACCAAAACCGAGTAAAAGCTGGTCAGTTGAAAGTCGCGAACAGACAGGATTCTAGAGAAAAGACCGGTGAAGAAAAGGAAAGCTGTATCCCCATCTGAAATAATAAATCAGGATAAAGAGAATATTAATAAAGTGATACAGCCAAAAAGAACGGCCCCCACCGCCAATTAATGTGATCGGTATTGAAGACTATAACAAGTTGTATACCTTGATAAAATCGTTGAAAATATCAGGCTACCAAGTAACTTCACTTAAAAAACGAGTGGTGGGTGCACGACTGGGTCATACGGAACTTTCTCTTTCACAGTGAGTTGGGCGTTAGATCAAATAGTACGCATTTTGATTATTGATGCTAAAAATAATATAAGTAATGTCGAAATGTGATTATACTAACGTTTACTCCGAAATTTGAAGGAATCGGTTTCTATGTGAATAATAATTTTCCGTTATTGGCCAAAACTGAAAATTCCGTTTAGTGATAGTTGGGCTACAACTGTTTCAAACTATAATAGTAATATATGTATATATTAAATTTCATTCAATTTGACATTGTTGTTTGCGAGAAATTAACAATTTTCTTTATATGGCCTAAATGACAAAATATGGTTATATGGCTTTTCTCGAAAAAACTGGGTATGCAGTTTTCTTGGAACTAATATTGTTATAGTATATATTAAGTTTAATCAAAATCGTTAGAGCCGTTTTCGAGAAAATTCAGGGTATGTGTAATTTTTATATGACAGATACCGTTAATAACATGGCTAAAAGCAAACAAAAAAAAAGACCTAGAATTATGACCAAAACAAACTTGTATAAGAAATTTGAAGAAAATTGGTCAAGCCCTTTAGGCTGGGGAGACCATTACCGACAGATGGACCGACGGACGGAATTCCGAAAACCACTTTTTTAGGATCCGCTATCATCGTAATGTTAGCATCAATCAAAATCTCGAGGTTGAAAATTTTCACGAAAACACTATCTTTCTTTTTGTAAGAGAAAGTTAAAAAAAATACATTTGAACTGGCAAGTCTATTGTCTCGCAAACTAAATAATTAAATCTGAAAGGCCTTTACGCGTTGTAGCTAGAGGGTTACATTCGTCGTGCTTAAATGATGACATAGTCCACAATCTGAAAAGCAGACAATATAAAGTTAAAGATGCCGTTAACATTGTCAAGCGAGAAAAAAAATAGGGTGAAGAAAATGTTATAAAACGCGGTATGCCTTTATTTATACTATCATGCGATAAGATAAAGCAGAAAGTTTGAAAAAAAATATATGGAATAAAAACAATTCGTAATATTGTTGATGAGGAATGCCGACATATGCTCGCAGCCAAGAACTAGGCCTACAAGGCTTAGCTGCACGTGAAGACGAGAGCTGCCATTGAGCTCTATAGGCAAAGAAGAAGGGAAGAACATCGGCTTTTCAGAAAGAAGAAAAAGGAGCAAGAAAAGCGCGCGATCGAGGATATAGAGAGGTGCCACTCCAGGAACGATGACATAAGTCTACTCAACATCGCTTACAAGATCCGTAATATGTGAACGCTTGAAACCGTTTACCAACAACCTGATCGGCCCTTATCAGTGTGGTTTTAGGCCAGGAAAGTCCACAACCGATCAAATTTTCACACTTCGGCAGATCCTGGAAAAAACCCAAGGAGTCCAAATCGATACCTATTTATCGATTTCAAAGCCGCATACGACAGCATTTATAGAGTCGAACTATACAGAGCCATGTCTAGTTTTGGTATACCGTCCAAACTCGTCCGTTTGTGTAGGTTGGAGAATTCTCGCTGCACCATCAGGGTCGGAAACGACCTCACCGACACATTCGATACCAAAAAAGGATTTAGGAAAGGCGATGCGCTGTCATGTGATTTCTTTAATTTGATTCTTGAGAGGATTGTGCAAAACTCCCGAGCCAACACCAGAGGCACAATTCTCCAAAAATCGGTGCAACTACTAGCATACGCTGACGATATTGACATCATTGGTAGGACTCAACGTGATGTCATAGCCACGCTTGCTAGTATAGAGAAGGAAGCGGCAAAAAGGGGTTTAGCAGTAAATGAGGGTAAGACTAAGTATATGCTGTCAACACGAAAGGACACACAACATCGACGAATTAGACAGAACGTCACCATTGACAGATATAACTTTGAGGTAGTACGGGACTTTGTCTACCTCGGCTCCGCTATTAACTATGACAACAACATCTCGTCAGAAATCAAACGAAGAATTACTCTTGCCAATCGCTGTTTCTTCGGGCTAAGAAGGCAATTTAGTAGTAAAGCCCTAACTCGAACTACTAAGGAGATCCTATATAAGACCCTGATCATCCCAGTCCTGCTCTACGGCGCTGAAGCATGGACCGTATCAAAAGCGGATGAAGAAATCCTCGGTCGATTCGAGAGAAAAATTCTTCGGAAAATCTTCGGTCCCGTTTGCGTTGACGGGCTATGGAGACGAAGATTCAACCACGAACTATACGAGCTGTACAGCGACATACCCCTAGTCAAAAAACTCCGCATTGGACGTTTAAGATGGCTAGGACATGTAGAAAGAATGGACACCAATACTCCGGCTCGCAGAGTCTTGAACAAATACCGCTGCCATCAGAAATGCGGTCGCTTTTTGTCCATACAAATCCAGATGGTCAAACGTATGCCTAAGCTACAGTATCCGGTAACTATATCACTATATATAAAAGAGTGTATCGAACACTCGATTGATATTAAATTAGAAGTCGAAACAATGAAGGTTTGCTATATACAAGTCAAAAGCAGAAAAATTTGTCTATATTATATTATATTTTCTATACCAAATTTCATTCATCTAGCTCAATACTAAGGCCTAAAAATCGGTGTCCTACAGACAGACGGACGGGCGGACAGACAGACATCTCTTAATCGACTCCACTAGTGATTCTGAGTCGATCCATATACTTTGAGGTACTAATATACCCCTATGGGATGGGTTATAAAAACGCTAATCGGCCTAACGGTAGCAGCATGTAGCGTCTGTACCCATATTGGCTACTAAAGGTGTCTGTTCTGACAGTGGGAGGCCTTGTTTTCTTTGTATGTATTCGACCAATCAAAGGGCTGATGCCTGTCGAACTCTTGGCTTAAGTGTGTTATTAACCTTATCCAGGAAAACACCAATCGACGGAACGAAAATGTATTAACATGGAAAATGACAACGAACGGAAATGTTTCCCCAAGGGGTAACCATACTACGGTGAATCCTCCTACGGCCCCAGCTGTAGTAAACCGCACATCGGATTTGGGGGTGCAGCAAATTTTATATACAAATGATGATCGAGACGTCACAAATAACGAATCAGCAACAAGGTCAAGAAATCCTTCAGATTCAACAAACAAAACACGAACGAAGATTGGAGCATGAAACGTTTTTTCTCTGCACGCATCAGGAAGGTATGAGCAGGTAGAACGTGAAGTGAGTCTTCTGCATAACATCAGCATTCTGGGAGTGAGTGAAACCAAGTGGAGAGGAAAAGCTAAATATACTGCAGAATCGGGACTTACGAGAATCTTGTACTCTGGCGACTAGGAGGCAGATAGTGGTTCAAGACAATGGTGTGGGCATCATGCTGACTAAGGAAGCTACCAAAAGGTTTAACTCTAAAATCTGTAGCGTCCACCTGCGAAATTCAGAACGCGATTATTTGTGTTTACCATTCCTGGCATGTTAGACCCTTTTTTCCAAACACACCCCCAATTAGTACATACCTAAATGTACATAAATTAGTACCATAGAATTGAAGAAAATTGCAATGGCCGGTTAGCATCTGTCATCAACTACGCTCATTCCTTTTTATACCCTACCCCATAGGGGTATATTAGTTAGTTTTGACATTAAGTTTGTAACATAGAGAACTAATTTTGATAGATACACCTCAAAGTATATGGATCGATTCAGAACCGCTAGCTGAGTCGATTAAGCCATGTCTGTCTGTCCGTCCGTCATTCTGTGTGTCACCAATTTTTGGGGGCGTTTTCTTCAAAAACCATTTGTATACCCCATCCCAAGCCATTAGCAATAGAAATACGTGTTTTTTGTCGAACCACAAAAGGTTTTGATAAACTGTCTGAGCAATATATTGTGACAATGTCATTTGCTGTATTTCATCGCCATAAAGCCCACATTTTGAGGATATTCATTTTAAGGATGGGCATATTACTTTTGATACATACATAGTTGGTCATAGTTTGTCATTTGTAGAGAAATAATTTAGCTACTTATACCTCAAAGTATATGTCTGTCTGTTCTTCCGTCCGTCCGTCTGTATGTCACCGATTTTTGGGCCTTCAATTTTGAGCTAGGAGAGTGGAATTTGGTATATCGGATTCTTGTGCAGAGGAGCAAAACTAGTGTAAACATTTTTTAAATCCGCCCACTGCCACGCCCCCTTTTAAGAAAAACGTAGTTTTTGGCTTAGCCGTAAATAATTTTGAAAAAGTGTCTGAACGTCATATTAACAGAATCTGAATATCTATATTTCGTCATATTTTTTGCCACGCCCACTTTTTGGGGGCGTTTTTAGTAAAAAAACGTTTTCGGTACATTTTTAAAATATTTGAAAAAAAACTTTTGATGCATGATCATTGGTTATGATAATATAAAGATTTCGTCCTTATAGATCATTTTAACCAACGAACACTTTTTGGGGCGTTTTCTTACAAAAACCGCTTGTACACCCTACCCCGTAGCATATGCAGGAGAAAAACGATGTTTTGTCTTACAACAAAAAAAATCTGATAAACTGTTTGAACAATATGTTGTGACTATGTCATTTTCTATATTATATGCCCATAAAGACCTCTTTTTGGGGATATTAATTTTAAAAATGGGATTGGATTTTAACCAACGAACACTTTTTGGGGCGTTTTCTTACAAAAACCGCTTGTACACCCTACCCCGTAGCATATGCAGGAGAAAAACGATGTTTTGTCTTACAACAAAAAAAATCTGATAAACTGTTTGAACAATATGTTGTGACTATGTCATTTTCTATATTATATGCCCATAAAGACCTCTTTTTGGGGATATTAATTTTAAAAATGGGATTGGATAGGGTATTCAACGATCCGCACAGCGGATTGTAGCCTTCTCATATATTTATTTGTGATGTTAAACTTAGAAGTGCTCCTTCCGTAGATTTGCCTTTCTGGTAGGCGAATCGACAGGGGTGCAGAGGTGTGCTTTCATTTAAGCATTCTCTAATGTGTACGTCTAGTCATCTTTCCATTGTTTGCAGGAAAAACGATGTTAAGCCCATTGGACGGTATGATTTAGGTAGTTCTATTGGTTTGCCTGGTTTGGTGATAAATACCACGTTTTCCTCCCTCCAGGTTTGTGGTATTTAGCCCCAATTGAAACTAAACCAAACTAAGGCAACCATAGTGGGTAAGAAAAGTCCAAGCATTTTTGTATAAGAGCAGGAAAAATTCCCTCTGTCCCTGGTGCCTTGTATGGTTTAAATGAGTTGATCGCCCATTTAACCTTATACGGATAAACTATTAATTCTTTGTAGATTTCTTGGGGGTGAGTCGTCTGTCATGTGTTCATGAAACTCACTTGTGATGGTGGAGCCGGGGAAGTGTACCTGAAGAAGGGTAATCAACGTTTCTTCCCGGTCGCGTGTGATTGTACCGTCAGATTTGACTAGTAATCCCATGCCGTTTGTTTTATCTTTCGGGAGTGCCCTCTGGAGACGCGCCACCGCAGGGAGCTCTTCTAATTCCTCACAGTAAATGCGCCAGGACGCTCTTTTAGCTTTATTGAAGAGTTTTCTTACTCTTTTACGGACATTAGGTTATTTGGGTTATCGTTCCACCATGGCGTGCATCTCTTTACCACGGTGCGTTTTAACTTACAGCTATTTGTAAAAGATGAGGTGATAATTTCATTTAGTTTACATTGTGCGACATCCGCTTCACTTAAGCATGAAGGTCGCTCTGGAAGCATGTCACATTTGATCAACAGATTTTCTCGATACGTTCTCCAGTTTGTAAGTTCTGACCGTCTAGCATCGCCAGTATCCTCTCGTTTGCGACCCCTGTACTTTGCAGGAAGAAGGCTCTGACAACATGTGGCTTCGGGAAGTCTTCCTCCCCCACAAGCATTACTTCCATCCCACATTTATCTTTTAGTGAGAGGAAGTTGGTTTTCATCCACTCCGAAATGATGATGTCCGCACATACTAACATGAGCCACCCGGCTTTGAAAGTTGTTCCGCGGAAAGCCGGCTTTGCATCCCCATCGCGCAGTTCGATCGTGATGTCCATAATCCTCTCTTGTATCTGAACCATTTGTTCATTGGTAAGAGGATTACGATCGATATCGACTGGTACGACACCTATTCTGACATAACTCGCTATATCTCTACATGAAGTTTTGTCAGAGGCTGTTTTCCCAGTGCGAGCTCGTTTCGCTTCGGACTGAGGTGGTGTGTTGTCCTCAGATCACATCCGTTTTATTTCCTTGCATTTTGCATCATCTTTTGTTTTTGCAATGATGCGAGCTTGCTCTATGCTACTACCCTGTTTCCCTCTGTTGAAACGACGCTGTTCCGCTGGCGTGAATCTGATGCGCTTGGAGTCGGCCTGAGCCGATTCGCCCGAGGACCCCGGCGCGTCTGTGTATTCCGGATGCAATTCATCCGAAAGTACACTTATAATGTAAACAGTTTCTGATTCCGATGCTGAGTCGCTTAGATGAGACGATTTCTCTTCTAGGCTCATCATATCGAAATCGCTTATTTGTGACCCTTCCCGATTGGTAGGTTTCATGTCTCTATCGACAGGGTGTTCTAAAACATCCCTATTTGATGATGCATTTGTAGAGGCATAATTCTCTAAGTTTATATATTGGGGGTTTTCAATTGTTTCCACGAGTAGGCGGGATTCATTGGTCACCCGTGGTCTACCCGTCTAACCTCAGGAAGGCTCTCTTGAGATCGGAGGTCGCCCGGTATCCGAAATTCGCAAACTAGCGGCTTAAAACTCCCTTTTTAGCCATGCATCCTTCGGCGTTTGCTGTTCCACCATAGATTTGGGTTTATGGGTTTTCTCCCACTTCAAACTTATGGTTCCCGCTTATACATTGTTCGTACGTTGCAACGAGTTACAGCGTGGTCAATATCTAAGTGAGACCCTTGGCTGACACTAAACAGGCAAGCTGATTAGTCATTTTCAGGTAGGAGCCTGCGAGAAGGACTGAAAGCTGAGGATTTTACCTTACCCAAAGTGTGCCATCCATTACCTCCAGAGGGGATTCAACATCAGCACCCCGACCGTTACAAATCCGAAAAGTGAACATAAAATGCTACGCTCCAACGAATGACGCATCCGCGGACGAGAAGATCTCTTTATACCCTATCCCATAGGGAGTATACATAGTTTGTAACATAGAGAAATAATTTAGCTAGACATACCTTAAAGTATATGGATCGACTCAGAATCGATAGCTGAGTCGATTTAGCCATGTATGTCCGTCCGTACGTAACCAGTTGGGCCTAATTTAGCTACATATACCTCAAAGTGTATGGATCGACTCAGAATCGCTAGCTGAGTCGAATTAGCCATGTCTGTCTGTCCGTCCGTCCGTCTGTCTGTTCGTCACCGATTTTTGGGCATTAAGTTTTGAGCTAGGATAATGAAATTTGGTACATAGGATCCTTGTCTGAGTCACCAGAACAAGTGTAAAAATTTTTAAAATCCGCCCGCTGCCACGCCCCCTTTTTAGGAAAACGTAAAGAATTTAAAAAAGTGTCCGAGCAGCATATTTAGAGAATCGAATTATCTATTATTAAAAACGCGATCCATCTTCTTAAGAAAAACAAAGCAGTTGGACTTGACGCCGCAGCTTCCCGTATTTTCTTAAACTAGTGCAAGCTGTTTGGGAGAGTGAAACTTACCCACGGTAATGGAAGGATGGAGTTATTGTGAAGTTGCCAAATAAAGGTAACCTCAAAAACTTTAATAACTGGCGCGGTATCAGCATTTTGTTTTTTTTTTTCGAAATTAATGGCAATTATTGTGTTCGAAAAGATAAAATTTAGCATAAAATTTAGGCGGGGTTACGTAGTGGCCGATCATGCGTCGACCACATCAACACCTTGCGAATCATACTTGAACAATCGTCTGAGTACCAATCACCGCTGTATCTCATGTTTCTCATGCATTTCATCATTAACCCCGTGAATGCATCTGGAAAATTCTTAACCGTTTAGCTAAAAATAAGTTCTTTCTAAAAAGGGGGCGTTGCTGTGGGCGGATTTTGAAATTTTGTACACTTGTTCGAGCAGCACGTACAAGGATCACATATTGCATATGCCTTGTATGGTATACAAATGGTTTTTGTACGAAAGCACCCACAAAAAGTGGGCTTGGGTTAAAATGGTCTAAGGACGAAATGTTTTTATTAATTTTATTTAAGTTTTTGCATCAAAAGTTTTTTCAAATATTTGAAAATTTTACCGAAAACTAGTCGATCCATATAATTTGAGGTATATCTAGCTAAATTATTTCTCTGTTACAAACTATGTATCAAAACAAATATACCCCTATGAGATAGGGTCTTTATAAAGCCCACATTTCGGGGATAATTATTTTAATGATGGGATGGGATAGGGTATTAAACAATCCGCACAGCGTAGCCTTCTCATATGTATTTTGCAACTTTAGCATTTTCGACAACAAAAAAAGCTTTGGTAGCACTTTTCCAGGTTAAGGGTATAAGACTGGATATTACACCTAAATTGTTCTCTATGCCTAGCCTATATAGATTTTGACCAAGAGAAAAAAATACACGGCTAATATCAAAGTTGAGAAATTCGATTTGCTCACTCGCCGAACAAAAATAAAAGATAGTTTCCCAAGTTACGCCGCTTAAGTGATCTTTTAAAAGCTATATATCAATTCTCTTTAAATATTATTATTCTATAGTATCTGTTGCATTGTGTTTAGCCTTGAGAATGCAGGTGCAGAGAGTTGATCATACAGTAGTACTTTGTTTCTGTCGCTAAAGGGTAATAGGTAAAGAAAACCCTAGTTAAATTCTACTCAAAGACAACAAAGTATGCAACATTTACAATACAGAAGTTCCCCAAATCGAAATGGAGAATACTGGCCTCAAATCGCAAGATATCATGCATCTGCTAGGCATCTCAATTGGGTCAGATATATATTCAAATACGACCCTTCTCATGTTTGGAGTTCATACACTGAACTTACTGGATTCTAGCAAACACATACAATCCGCCTTATAGAAGATTCTTCCCTTACTTAGGAACTGCAACATTTGACAGAGCGGAAACTTGTAGGAGATATGTCTCTTTATTGCAGATATTATAACGGCAGATGTTCAGTGGGGCTTAGAGAAATCAAACCTAGACTCCAGTTCACAAACACTGCCCATCTATCAACCGCACATATCACGAAATACCAAAACTCATTTTTTTTTTTGTAAAAAAACAAGCTAACAATAGAACGAACTTCCGGAAGACGTATTTTCACCAATCTACAGCAATTCAAGTGCTGACAACAATTCAATAAACATCTGCAAGCATAATATCAGGGCGCTACTGCGCTTAGGGATGAATCGATACAAGTAAATAAAAGTACATACTCGATACTTTTGATTCGATACCAAGTATTTTGGTAATCGATACCTTTGGTTGCGATACCAAGTAGGTATCGTATAAAAGTACTTGCATCGAATGAAATATTGCACTTTGACTTAACACGCAACCTAGTTTCACACACATACTCAATGTTCATGCAATTTTGTATTCCTCTTAGCACAAAACAGAAATCACAAAGTTTCCTCACACACTTACGAATTCTTGCATTACTTAAACACAAACACCACGCATTTTATCTCTCTTTACGCACACTCTTACAGCCTTTATGAATTCGTTTACAAAATGGAATTAACTAAACGCATTCCTAGAGAGCTTTTATCTAAAGTCGTAAATTCTAAAGTCTTAAATCGTTTGTCAGTGGTGAGTTTGGTCGCTTTTGTTCAATCGTTTATTAATAAATTATTAAAAATGAGCCCGCCAACTTCAGAAATATTTTCTTAAAAAAATTTTCTTTAAAAAAACAAAAGTGTCAAGAGGAAGAATACAACGCCATTAAGTCTTCATTCAATAGAATTATCTGTCATAGGGGTAACAGATGCAAAATTTGAACAATACAACTTTATAACTTTTTTGTTTCTTATTTAGATGGAGGATCAAAGTGTGAAAAACTAACATTGGGTATTTTATTTTTCATATGCAAAGATATGCGTCCCTTCAACGTTGTCGAAGGAGAGGGATTTTTGAGATAAAGTTCCTTCTAGCACATATTTAAAAAAAAGGCTTGCTGAAAAATATGAAGTGACGGTATTACAATATAAGACAAAAATTGAAAAAGCTAATGATTTTTGTGTAACATTGGACATTTGGACAGAGACTATGCAAGAAAAAAGTTTCTTAGGCGTAACATTGCATTTCTTTGAGGGAATTTCGCTTGTAAATTGTAACATAGCTACAAGAGAGCTAAGTGAAAGTCACACAGCCGATTACATCAAAAAAATCTTAGAAGACATCTTAAGTGAATGGAAAATCCCGATCGAAAAAATAAGATGTTTTGTAACAGACAATGGAACAAACATGGTCGCAGCTATATCTAAGGAATTTAGCTTCCGGGAAAAAACATCAACCATGTTTCCCACATACAATAAACCTGATCGTCGAAGCTGGAATAAAGAATGATTAAATCAAACCTATAATAACGAAGGTATTTTTGTTTCTCGAGTTTTTTTCCCCAATATTTAAATACGAAAATCTGTTTTTTGTTAGATAAGAACCATCGTGAAATGGGTAAAAAATAGCCTTAGGAACTCCGATAAACTTCGTAAGCTTCAAATTATTTCTGGAGTTTCTGAAGGTTCCACGAAAAAACTTTTATTGTGTAGGACATTCGAAACATGCAAAATGACAAAACGTAACATTAAGATGAAATACAAAATTAAAAGACCATGCTTTTCGTTCGAAAGTTTTATTAAAACTGACTTAACATTAAGTATGAATAGTACAAGTTGGTTAAGAGAACATGATATAATAGATATATGGAAAGTACGTCATCGATCGTACGATGGTACGATTATTCAGTATTTAACTGTTTATATTAGAGCATAATGAAGCGCTTAAATATATACATGCTAAGAAAAGTGTAACCAATCAAGCTAAAATAGTAATGGGTAGGCACATTTTAGTTTACACATTTAAATTGCCTACATCTCGATCATCCTGACTATAAATCGTCCTCGATTTTTCACGGTATTAACAATGTGTAAAACAAAGAGTTAAAGTTTACTTAAAGTTATAAATATATTGTATAATGTATATAAACGAAAGTTATATAAATTAAAACCTTTAATTATGAACGTATACATAGTATAACATGAATATCTAAATTGTAAATATCTAGATAAAGAAATTAAAATATTCACAGATAATTTAAAACATCAGTACATGCGAATGATTTCTATGAGGTTAAATATGGTTTCATATTTTCGGGAGATGCCACCCCCTCATACGGAATGCGAGATATTTGCAAATTTTCTAAATCTTTAATTAAGTATCTATCATTCGGAAGTATCTTTACTATTTCGAACGGTCCCTTATATTTTGCTAAAAGTTTTTTGTTAAGACCAGGAGTAGTAACAACATTTTTAATCATTACGAAATCACCAACATTGTATGAATATGGTTTCTTATGATGTTGATCAAAATACACTTTGTTTACTTCCTGACTACGAACAATTTTTTCGCTTGCTTGCCTTCTCACTAGTCCTAAGTTTCTCGGTTCTTCGCTAATAATGTTTTTCTCCAGATAATCTCGAATGTTGTCATTAACCACACCCTTTTGAGCAACACCAAAAAGTAATACACTTGGACTGAAACCGGTACTTTTGTTTTCTACGTTGTTGAGAGCGAATTCGATTTTACTCAGATGTCTTGTCCAGTCACCGGGTTCCATCTCACTTTCTTTGCTTAGCATTGGAGTTAGACTTCTATTAATTCGCTCCACCTGCCCATTTGATTGAGGCGAGCTGGTAGCAACTTTAATATGCTGTACACTATAGTTGTCACAAAAGGTGGAAAATTCGTCAGAGGTGAAACAGCTACCTCTATCGGAAATTATACGCATTGGCTTGCTATAGTTTACAAAGTAAGTCTCCAAACACTTAATAACTTCTTTTGAACTGGTACTCTTCACAGCATACAGTTTAGTAAACTTTGAGAACCCATCAACGATCAGAAATATGTGTTTTTTATTGTTTCGAACAGCAGATGGTAGTGGACCATAGTGGTCGACGTGGATGGTCTCAAAAGGTTTATCTCCCTTTGGAATATTGTGTAAAACACCTTCCTTTTTGCCAGATGGTGGAGAAAAGTGAATGCATTTTAGACAGTTCTTAATATATGATTTAATTTTATCTTTCATGAATGGAAACCAGTATGTCTTTTTCAAAAAATCGTAACACTTCTCAACCCCAACATGACATAGAGCATCGTGATGTGTTTGAATCACATTTCTCTCCATTTGTGAGGGAACATAAAATAAGATGTTACTATTTATCTTGCGATATATCAACCCGTTAACTAGTTCATAAGTTTGACTTTCCCTTTGCTCTAACATTTCCACTAAACGCCTTATGATTGGATCTCTTTGTTGCGATGCAGCAAGCACATGCTCGAATGATTCTGGCTCGACGACCAAAATGTTGTGACACCTACTCAAAGCATCAACGTGCATCATCCTCTTGCCATCTCTATGTTCTATGATATAATCATAATCTTGGAGTTCAAGAGCCCAACGTGAGATTCGTGGATTTAACAACTTCTTGTTAAGAGTTAGTGTAAGCGACTTACAATCTGTTATAATTTTGAATCTTATCCCAGTTAAGTAGATTCTGAACCTTCTTAACGCAGATATAATTGCCAGAGTTTCCAGCTCATATGAGTGGTATTTGGATTCTTGAGCCGTGGTGCGCTTTGAAAAAAAGAAAATTGGATGAAGTAGCTTATCCTCTTGTCGTTGCAGCAAAACTGCACCAAATCCTAGACTGCTTGCGTCACAGTGCAACTCTGTATCTGCATTAGGGTTATAGATCCTCAATAATGGCGCGTTTAATAGTTTCTGTTTTAATGTTTCAAAAACTAAGAGTTCATTTTTACCAAAGACAAATTGTACATCCTTTTTCAAAAGGTCATATAGTGGTTTCGATAAAACCGAAAAGTTTTGTATGAACTTTCGAAAATAGGAGCACAGGCCAAGAAAAGAATGAACACTTTTAATGCTTGTTGGAATGGGGAAATCAGCAACTGCCATTAAACCACTTGCATTTGGACGTATTCCATTTGCAGAGACTTCGTAACCTAAATAAGTTATTTGTTCAAACATAAATGAACACTTATCAATACGCAGCTGGAGATTATTTGCCGAAACCACATCCATTACCTCTTTCAAAATGTTAAAATGCTCAGCTTTTGCTTCCGAAGCAACAAGTAGATCGTCTATGTAAACTAATAACTTCCCTGAACTAATAAGATTTTTAAAAAGCGAATTTATGTATCTTTGAAATACGGAAGGCGCGTTTTTGAGACCAAAAGGCATACGCAGGTATTCAAATTGGCCTAAAGGTGTTGTAAAAGCTGTGTATTTTATTGATTCTTCTGCCATTTTAACGTGGTGGAACCCGCTTTTCAAGTCCAAAAGGGAAAAGTATTTTTTACCTCGCAATCGATCTAAATGATCTTCTATTAATGGAATTGGAAAATTGTCCTTAATAGTAACTTTATTTAACTGGCGGAAATCAACGCAGAGACGTAACTCACCAGTTTTCTTCCTTGCCAAAACTATTGGTGAAGCGAAAGGTGAGGTGCTCTCACGAATTATTTTGTTTTTTAGCAAATCGTCTATAATTTTTTGCAATTCCAACTTATGGACATATGGCAATCGTCTTGGCGTACAATTGAAAACATTGTTCGAGTCGTTTAGACTTATTTTCATTTCAAAATTATTTTTATCATTCGAAAAATTATTGTTGTTATTAATACTCCCGGTAACTAAATTCTTTAGGGATAACTTCTCGTCATTACTTAAATTTTCATTTATTTTCAAACAAAGGGGATCATCGCGATCATCACATGTATCGATGTTTAAAATTTCAACCACTTTTTCTTTATAATTTGTTTCATTTAAATCTGTTCTCTCAACAATATTTAAATTTTCGTCTAACCTTAATTTGATATTTGATTTTTGTAAAAAGTCTCTTCCTAATATAATAACATTTTTCATAGTGTCATCTTTCACGACAAATAAATATAAATTAGTACACTCACTATTAACTTTTATCATGCTCAATACCTTACCTAATATAATTAATTTACTGCTATTAATACCCACGAAATCCTGCGCTGGAGATTCTAAAGGTGTCATCAGATAAGGTGGAATGTATCGCTGCTGGATGAAACTGATTGGGCTTCCAGTGTCAATCATCGTCTTAGCCTGCATTGACATATTAACTGCTCCAGATTCATCTCTCAGGAATGTATATTCGAAGACACCGTGGAAATCATTTAAAAACGAAGAATGTTGGCTCTCTTTAGGTGATGTTGTGTTATGATTACTAAGCATCATAATCGAAGTAGCTTGAGGACAATCTTTGACAATGTGTCCCTTCTGCCCGCATCGAAAACAAGCGCCTCTCTCTCTGCGTGGTTGTTGACAATTGGTAGCCACATGTCCAACATCGTTACAATTGTAGCACTTGACTGTGGCTTTTGGCGAGAGTGAAGTTTTTGCTTGCGGTACTGTTTTATTGTAGACATTTGTTGACGGCTGGAACTCGGACTTCATTTTTTCATATTTCCTTATGGTAGTCTTCAATTCGCAAATGCTGTTGGCTGTAAGCAATATTTGTTTATTGAACATTGAGTCGGGGATACCTTTTATTATATAGTTTATGATGTCCTGCTCTTCTATGTCAGCTGAAGATGCTATTTCCTGCATGGTGAGAACATATTGTTGGAAATTCTCTTCCTTACGTTTTTTACGATTTCGAAGCATATTATGTACATCGGTAGCCGTCGCGTGTTGATGAAATTCGGTGAGCAAAGCAGCTTTTAACTCACTCCACGAATTGCACGATGTGGACTCAGAAATAATTTCGACGTGCCCCTTAGCATTCTCTTTGCATAGAGAAAGCATTCTGACTCATTAAAATGGTAAATGCGTTTTGAGTCTTCGAAGCTCTTTATCCATTTCGTAACGGGGTAATTGTCGTCACCAGAAAACGTCGGTAGAGCATCCTCAATGTCACGAAAAGAATAGGCTGCTTGATGTTTATCCACCGGATTATCTAATTCTGCCAATTTCTTCTGTAGTAAACGAATTTCTTCCTTCATTCTTACCATTTCCTTCAAGTTCTCCAGTTGTCTTACAATTGAATTTCCCTCAGATTCCATTTCAGCGACATTTGCTTCTTCCTGGATTTCACCAAGAATATTTACAGGAAAATACTCCTCCAGTTGGCTAGAATCCAGTAAGGCAATTCCTTCATCCAGGCGTATCTTCAATGCCGGCTTAAGTCCATTCGTTGCCAAGCCCATTTCTCGCAACTTTTCTTTGAGCAATTGCACAGTGGCAATTTCCAAAAACTTCGACGCTCTTGCTTCTGCGTTCATTTTCTTATCGATTGTTTTCAAAAAAACAAAATTTATACGCACAATAAACTTTTTTTTAATTGCAGAAATAAATTTTAATACTTAAAAGCACGCGTTTGAACACTATCCCACTTCTGATAGTTTGTAGGACATTCGAAACATGCAAAATGACAAAACGTAACATTAAGATGAAATACAAAATTAAAAGACCATGCTTTTCGTTCGAAAGTTTTATTAAAACTGACTTAACATTAAGTATGAATAGTACAAGTTGGTTAAGAGAACATGATATAATAGATATATGGAAAGTACGTCATCGATCGTACGATGGTACGATTATTCAGTATTTAACTGTTTATATTAGAGCATAATGAAGCGCTTAAGGGTAGGTGTCCCATGCAAAAATAGGTTGGAGTTTTGCGCTAAATTGTGTAGCGCTCACAATTTTCCGAATATTTAAATGAAATAAACGGTGATCGATTGGAAATATGTTAAGCAAAGTACTTGTTTAGCATTTAAAAAACATTAAAATATCTTTGAGCCTCAAAACCGCCTGACATGTAGAAAAACCATACAAATAAGTTAGATGCTAATTGCGTTCCATTTTTATCTCTTTATATACATATTTTTTATTTTTTTTATATTTTTTTTCTACAGACAATAGATTTGCGCAGATAACACCGGTTGTTTTTTGTTGTGAATTTTAGTATTTATCCCGAAAAAAAATGCACAAAACTATGAAAAATAAGGTAAATTTACAAAGTTTAACTAGATATAACTTCTAAAGTATAAAAGGTAACGAAGTCAAATTAGCTTTTTTACAAAGCTAATAGATATGTGCAGATACCGTTTTTTTTTTTTTTTTTTTTGTATTTTGTACAGTAATTTTTTGGTGACAAAATGGAAAAAAGGTGGTTTTTTTTTAAACGTTTTGGGTTTTTTGGCTGGGAAATCGATAGTTATATTTCCTAATTTTTGGAAATAATTTTTTAACCAAGCAACAATATATAGGGCACAACGTACCGGTCTTAAAAACATGTTTTTTTTCTTCTAACATATTTAAATATGCAATTCAATATGACATTATTTGCAATGCCGCTGTGAAAAAAGGACAACCAAAATGATTCCGACATATTTTTTTTATTTTTTTTTGGTATTTGTATTATTTAATTCAAAATACAAAATAGTTTTTTTCCACACGGTTTTTCAAATTTTGATGTTAGAAAAGTGGTCTATTTTACGTTTTTTACATAAAAAAAGATCGAATTCACGCACACAAAGAAGTTTGTTTCAAAATAATGTCACTAGGTGGTGAGTTGGTGACATTCTCTTTTCATTATTCTCTTCTGTAAATACAGGCACTAGGCAGGCGAGATTGTTATTATGTATGTATCTTTTGTTTACCTTTTCGGGTAGACTTGATGAAAGTTCGTGTGGACTTCACGTGGACATGGTACAGATCGTTACATTATTGAAATTTTGCTATCGCTGCTGATGAATTGTTTTGTATGCGTATGTTTGCACGTGACAGAAAGGGTTGAGTGGGAAGTAAGTCAAAGTGTAGGTACTTGTGTGTATAATTTTGATAATTTTTGTGAATAGTAAAGTGTTGTTTACTGTGTTATTTTTTTGCGGCAAATTCATTTGTGACACAACTTAAAAAAAAAATTTAATTGTTTATGTTATTTTTTATATTGTATATACATATGTATATTATATGTATATATATATAATGTCTGAACAACATTTTTACAGAATATCAATATCTATATTTCATACATATAAAGTTTTTTGACACGCCCACTTTTTGGGGGCGTTTTTAGTAAAAAAAACGTTTTTCGGTAGGTACATTTTTTAAAATAACGGGTCTGCCATTGGTGAAATACAGCTGCACATAATCGATAATGTGCTTAAAAATTGGACCGATCGTGTAGGCTACTGCATGGCCAGCCGAGGCAGCCATTTGAATGAAATTATTTTCCATTATTAACCGGAAGGATTGTACTTTCAAATAAAAAAAGAAATTTGAGAAAATATTCAGTAGTTTTTTTATAGCATTTTCAAAAAAAAAAAAAAAGTTATTTGGCGGACCCCTTATTTGAAAAAAACTTTTGATGCAGGATTATTGGTTATGATTATATAAACATTTCATACCCTACCCCATAGCATATGAAGGAGAAAAACGTTGTTTTTTGTCGAACAACAAAAGATTCTGATAAACTGTTTGAACTATGTCATTTTCTATATTATATTTATTAAATTTATTTGATTTTTTATTTACTAATTTAATTTTCCGAAACTTTACAATTTACATATTGATTGAAGGTATGTTGTAAAAAATCGTGTTTCGGAAGATCTTTCTTCAACGTCAACAACATTGACGAACGTTGAAATTGAAAGTGATCACGTAAAACATCAGGGTCAGGAATTTGAAATTCCTATGGAGGTGGACATTACAGTGAAGGACAACTGTAGTTTTGTTCCGGAGGGCAGGCGTATAATTGATTTAAATACATTTCTCAATAGTTTAAAAAACATTTCGCTGCACGGAAAAACGTTTTCGTTTTTTTTAAAATTCGACTCAAATAGTATTTGTTTGGTGAATTTGACACCTTGAACCTACAAAAATTAATTATAGCGGTTAAATTAACTTTCGTAAACTTCTTTTTTTATATAAGGTGCTTAGGTACCTTCATAACGAGCATTGATAGAAGATGGGGTGACAATTACCTAGATAAATATCTATCATTTTTTGTTATTTGATTTGAAAAATTTCATCCTACTATTGTTGCGACGAGAATCAGTAGCACTATTGTCTACCGTCCTATTATTTGAGTAATCGAATTTTCATCCAAACAAGTGTTTTCCTACATCTCATAAATTAAGAAAAAAGTTAACCTAGGTAAGGTTTACACATTTTTTTATAAGATATACAATGAAAACCTCAAAAACTGCTTTTACACCTCGCTGCGCGGCAGCCAGCAACAATTTTATCATTTTATCACCAAATCTGAAAGAAAATTACAACACAAAATATGTACACCAAACCAACCCTCAACTTGATTTTTTTCCTTCTCTTTCCATTTTTGTTTTCAAGTTATTTGCTTGGTGTCTGTATATTGCATATGTAGGTAGGTAGGTATATGTAATATTAGTCTGCGCTTGCTACTTTTTGTCTTTTCCTTCAGTTTTCGTTTGCGTTGAAGCAAAGAGCACATGAGTAAAATTAAAGAGAGCTTACCAACACATTCAAATGCATTTACATGAAATTTGAGTTGGTCGGTCTGGGACACCTACCCTTAAATATATACATGCTAAGAAAAGTGTAACCAATCAAGCTAAAATAGTAATGGGTAGGCACATTTTAGTTTACACATTTAAATTGCCTACAATTGGATGTGTGCACACGATGGAATTCATGCTATTATATGATAGAAAGATTTTTGGAACTTTCAAAAATTTGTTCTGACCTTCTTCTTGATGATTGCTCCAGCCCTGAAATGCTGAATAGTACAGAAATCGAAGTATCCAAGCAATTAGTGAAGTTACTAAAGCCTTTTGAATATGTAACTAAAGAATCCTCGGGTGAAAAGTATACTACTGTCTCTCAAATAATTCCAATGCTGAACTGTTTGGAAAAAGAATTAAAAACATTCTCTTCAAATTATGATAGTGTGAACTGTGTGCATAAAATCGTATACACAGAATTGCATCGCAGATTTCAGAATATCGAATATAATGAAAACGTAGCATTAGCAACGTTGTTGTACCCTAGGTTCAAAAACATACATTTTCGAGACCCCAGTGCTTGTGGAAGAGCCGTCCAAAAGCTAAATGAACTTGTTAAAGCAGATATGTCCATTTCTAGTAGTGACTCAGATATCGACGAAACGCCAGAAGATTTCGATTTTTGGAAGCATCACAAGGCACTCGTAATTAATCAGAAAAGAAAACAAACGTCTGTTAAAAATTATTTCGTTTCATCATATTTGTCTTCTCCTGTTTCTTCTAACTTGAAATCCAATCCACTCGAAGAGTGGGAAGATATGAAAGCATTTTCCCTTCTTTATATAAACATGCAAAGATGTTTTTGGTGGTTGTTGCTTCGTCAGTACCTTGTGAAAGATTGTTTTCCAAGGCGGGGGCAACAATCAGCAAAACTAGAAACCGATTAAGTGGAAAACTTGTAGAAAAACTGATGTTTTTAGGAAATATTCCACAAAATGTATTGTATTCTTCTGAAAAATAAAAACTTGAAAAATTAATGATTGTGTTTTAATCTGGAATTTTCATTCGATTTAAGTAGGTATCGATACTTTTCATCCGATACCCGAGTACTTTCGATACTTTTTTCGATACTAGTATCGAGTACAAGTACTCGATACCTTGAAGGTATCGTTTCATCCCTAACTGCGCTACTGAAGCTCTATAGGTTCGCCTCACCTAAGAAAAGTTTATACAAAAAATGTCATGGTATAACTCGCCTCGATGTCCCCTACGATTTTCCAGAGTTCAAAGTAACTCTTCAGGCGCAGATTCTTTTCGCTATTTAGAGTATTTAACCGCTTTTAAGCTCCATCAATTTTTTTTAATGGACGCGCTTCAGGGATTATAGTGTTTGATGAGAAGAAAAAAGAAGATATCGATGTGCGTTTGTTTTGAAGTTCTGTAAATTGTAATAGAACAAAATAAAAATGCAGTTTTCCCTGAAGAATAGGAAAGTTCTAAAAGCTGACGCAGTGGTTTTGTCAGCGTTGAGGAACACCTACTCCGACTTATGGGGGAGATATCATCTGGACAAGCCGATTTGTGTATGTCAAGATCGATTAATACTCTAGCAACTGTACGATTAGGAAAGTGGATTGGTTCCATAGAATGTTATAGTTTCTCTTGTACAGGGGGAGAGTGGGCTCAATCTGGCAACGTAGAACTGGTTACAAAATGAGCAGCGAGCAGATTGGCTTTATCTAGAGAGGTATATATTGTAAATTAGCGTTGGGATGGAAGATAGGTCGAATTATTAATGTTTTTTGCGAACGACCAAACGGTTTTAGTACCTTTGGGACATAGTCGAATTTTTTGCCTCAACTTTGGTCGTGAAAGATTTTGACACGCTTAATGTGGGCATTGTAGTCGTTTCTGGCTCGTTTGAACTAAAATCGGTTTTCCTCAGTAGAATTGCTCTTATATGACCGAAAACTTTTTCACCCTAACAGCTTCTTTACAGCTGGATTCATACCACCCGTTTACTTAAGGTTTGATACACTTTACCCGGTGGGGGATAAACGTTTTCATACCCAAGAGAATGGTGTTCGTTATCGTATCAACAGAGCATCCACGTCATACTATCGAGGAAGCATAATGACCAGGAAATTCTTAAAGAAACCGTTTAGAGTTTCCTAGTTGATTTGTTGTATTACCGCACAGTTCTTTTAGGAATTTATCTGTTGTTTTGAAATTATCTAATACGATACATTGGTCTGACGTGCCTAGAGCCGATTGTAAAAGCGTGAGATTGGGAGATAGGTCAGAAACAAGTCCATGTTGTACGGGGTACAGCCCTATCATTCGGAAGAATTTCTGAAACGCATTACGGTCATGTCCAATACATTTCATTGTATGATCTCTTCGTAATGCTAATCGAAACTGATAACTCGGTAGAAAATTGTCAGTATTCGAACAAAACACAGAAAAATTATCTTCCAAACGGATACATCGGTAGGGCCGATTATATCGGTTACTTCCTAAAAGTATGTATTGCGAAAAATACCATTAATTTAGGGTGATAAATAAAACTGAAGATAATATAAATATGTATATATCATAAAGCTAATAACACTTTGAATCGGTAAACTTATACACAAAATAAGGATTCCCCTTAAATCTACGAAATCAAACACAACCATTTAATTTAAAACAAAAGCACTCACCACGCTTAACAGAAAGTGCCTTATAAGTAGTTTTATGAACTCTTAAGTATCAATGAGACGATGTACCAATTGGGTAAAAGTTTGTTTCTCTTTTTCTTTTTCTAAAATCGATAGTCCCGTTAAAACCCTACATAGCTTTTAAAACACCCCCGCCCATGCTCACTGAACAGACGTTTTCATCAACAGAAAGGGTTACCCTTTACGATGAGAAAATAAAAAAAAATACTTCCAGTACTTAACCCGACACATCGGTCCTAGTTGTAGTTGGAACTTTGAAACTTTTCGCTCCAACTGTTATGTGTGCTTCAGGCAGCAAGTCCTCGTATTCGTCTCAGCTTAAAAAAAACATTAAACAGGGAAAGTTGACAGGATAAAAAGTAAAGCAACACAACTTAGGTATGTTTTATTATTTCTTTTTTTGGATATATTTTTTCTTGGAAGGGCGCGGGAGACGAAAAGTCATTAAAGCATGGGACACAGTTTACTTTGTAAAAAGTTTTATATTTGGAACGCGCACAACCTTTGCGTACATCCCCAAAGTGTGGTGGCCTATGCCATCCCTCCCCGGCGGCACGCGGTTACACAAAGCGTGACTCCGTTTTTGAGGACATAAATTTAAACAAATATTTGCGAGATTAGGGTATTTTTATTTGTGCTCGGAAATTATTACTTTTACTTTGTGAATAGAGAAATTCAAATTGGAAAGCATTATATTGCCGGGTTTATGAGGGTTCCTCGGTAGTTTAACCGACCAGGATGACGGTTATTTATTAGCTTTTCATGGAATATCATCTGTCAATTGCATATAAACTTGAACATGTGGACGGTAGCTGAGAAGAGCATTAGTATAATTTTTGCCAAGGACCAATTATCTTTTTGGGGTTTTATGGTTCAACAGATGATGGAGTTGGAACTTTTTAATCACTTGACGGTGGGCGGGGAGGTCGTAACTCATTACACATGCTAAAATGTTTTTGTGTGTTCAGCTTAGCTGTATCTGTTCGTGTGGCCAAACTGGCATGTAAATGTGGTTTCATGTGTTAACCGAATGTATTCATAGAGCTAAATGAGATATTTGCGTGATATATGTGGTGTAGTGATGAATGTTAACAGTGTACGCTCATATCTATAACATACACACATGTAATGTTCGCAGCCGCTTATTCCATTTGTATTATTTGGCTGTGTGTATAGGGAACGAGTACCATTCCGTAGTGTTACACATGTTGCCCTACATTTAATGAATGTATCATTAGTACATCTCGAAGATGTTTCCATGGACAATTAATAGTAGGAAATTCTAGGGGAATATAGCAATGTTACACATCCCACTTATAATGTACTGAGGACTGTGTGTGATGGTATGTCGAGAGATTAAGGTTTTAAACAACAAATGTTGACAAGCAAGATGAAAACTAATTAGTAGACAACCGCGAAGAGAATCGAGATGGCTTAGCGGTTGCAAACTATTCACTTATTTACTTTCGAGGTGAATTTATATCTTAGGTAGTTGAGACCCTTAATGAGGGTAATAACTTAACCGTCTTGCAAATGAGTCGACACGCATACCTGGTAAAAAGACATAAAGGCTGAAATCCAAAATGTCAGAATGTTCATATCGATACACTGCTCTTCTGATGTCAGGTTATGGATACTTGTGATGCATACACAATGCGTTTTGGAGAAGTATTCATTGGATCACAGTACTCCGTTTTGATCATAGACAATGAAACGTGTCCAAACACCAGAGACACCCGAGTCAAGGACTAAAAATAATTTGAAGATAGCAGCCGAATGGAAATCCCTGACCCCAAAATCTGAAAGCGAAACCACCAACATAGTTCGCGGAAATTGGAAGATATGTGTGAATGCAAAACGGGATCAATTCTGGATAACGGAATCGTTGTAACAAATATAATTTTTGGATATCTAGCGGAAGGTTTAGACGTGTAAATTAAAGTGTAAATTTCGTGGAAAAAGTTGTAATTTGTGGAGGAAAATTCTTTTGGTAGAAGAAAAAGAGATAAGAAAAGGAAAACTTGGATATCGAGAAGGGAACACGGAAGAAGGACGAAAGAGCAGGAAAAGCAGAAGAGTAAATGAAAAAGGAAAAGAAAAAGGAAAAAGATAAGTAGAGTTTTTCTTTAAAGTGTTAAATCGAGTAGTGCAAAATAGTGCAAATTCGTTAATTGTTCAGAGACCGATATAATACCGAGAAAAGACGGGACACGCGACCCTTTTTTTTTATAGCTCTTATAGTTCTTGGTTGAATCTTCGTCTCCATAGCCCGTCAACGGGACGATTTTTGAACGATTTGCTTCTTGAATCGACCTATCATTTCTTCATCCATTTTTGATACGGCCCATGCTTCAGCGCCGTAGAGCAGGACTGGGATGATCAGGGTCTTATATAAGATTTCCTTAGTAGTTCGAGTGATGGCTTTACTACTAAATTGCCTTCTCAGCCCGAACAAACAGCGGTTGGCAAAAGTAATTCTTCATTAAATTTCTGACGAGATGTTGTTGTCAGAGTTAATACCGGAGCCGAGATAGACAAAGTCCCGTACTATCTCAAAGTTATATCTGTAAATGTTGACGTTCTGTCTAGTGATGGGCTTAATCGAATGATTTAAATAATAGAGACATTAGTACTCGAGTGATCTGCATAACCGAATGATCATTCGAGATATCAAAAACTCTTAATTGTTACTAATAGAACGTAGCAAAAAAACAGATAACCGAAAAATTCTATACTGTAAAACTCCAACACACACAGTAATTGCATTACGATTTCAATTACATTGCACACGGCAAATTAAAAAAAGTTGACATAACACATGACCCGTTGTCCAGTAGTTACCTGCCACACCAATATACTCGTACAGTTGTCCAACCATTCGATTAAAATCACTCGATATATGCGTATGAGATGTGAATTACGAGATACAAAAAACTGAAAGGGCATGAAGAAAATCACTCGAGATATTCTAAATGAAAGAAGTGAGTAATGAAATGAAATACGAAAATAATATAGGTATGGCGCTCTCCGCGTGTTAACAGCATATACTTTGTCTTACCCTCATTTACTGCTAAACCCATTTTCGCCGCTTCCTTCTCTATAATAGCAAACGTGGCTATGATATCACGTTGACTCCTACCAATGATGTCAATATCGTCGGCGTATGCTAGTACATAGTTGCACCGATTTCTGGAAGATTGTGCTTCTGGTGTTAGCTCGGGAATTTTGCACAATCATCTCTAGAATCAATTTTAAGAAGTCACTTGACAGCGCGTCGCATTGCCTAAATCCTTTTTTATCACAATGTGTCGGTGATGGGGAAGCGAGAATTTTCCATCGTCATCCTACACAGACGGACGAGTTTGGGCGGTATACCAAAACTTGACATGGCTCTGTATAGTATTGGGTTTCGATTTGCACTTGTTTTTTTTGGTTTCGTAATTGTATTAATAATTCGTAATAATAATGGCGTCAATAAAATGTATAGTTCGCTTGGAAGCAAAAACGCTTTCAGTTCGAACCCACCCCGCAGAATGAGCTAGCCCAGCATCTCGTAGACCACCCACCAGGAGTAGCAAATCTTCGTGTGAGTGCTCTGTGGTTGATAGTTCGCTCACAAGGAATTTCCGTAGCAAATAGGCTTGAGACAAACTTTTGTATAAGAGACCAAGAAATAGGACCGACTCAGAATCGCTAACTGAGTCTATCTATCCATGTCTATCTGTCCGTCTGTGAGTCACCGATTTTTGGGCCTTAAAGTTTGAGCTTGAGTGATGAAATTTTGAATATGTATACTCTCTCTCTCTCTGTCCTACGAAGAAGAACAAGTGTAAAAAAAATCAAATCCGCCCACTGCCACGCCCCCTATTCAGTAAATCGTTGTTTTACTGTTTAATTGAAAAAGTGTCTGAATAGGAAATTTAGACAATCTCAGTATTTTTTTTTTTTTGTTTTTTTGGGACGCCCACTTATTAGGGGCGTTTTCTTAAAAAAAACATTTTTCAGTACATTATTAGGAAAGCTCGAAAAAACTTCCGATGAAAATATTACAAGAATAATAAATACGCACATTTCATCTATAGATCATTTTTTGGGGTCGTTATTCTAAAAAAAAATTATTTGCAAAGCTAAACCCAAAGCATATCCAAAGAAAAACGTCGTTTTTTATTTAACCATAAAAGATTTAGATAAACCGTCTGAATATAATTTATTAAGTTTTTAGCAAACCCACTTTTTGGGGACATTTATTATTAGGATAGGATGGGATAGGGTATTCAACGATTCGTACAGGGGATTGTAGCTTTCTCATATGTTTTCCATTCCCATTATTGGTTACTACAGTTATATAAAGGCAATATGCTTTTTTACCTCTTTTCTTCTTATCCCCAAATTTCTTAACTCCCGCACTGTGCCAAAACAGATAAAGGCTATTTATAACCTCCTCTAAAAATTAACTAGTTTTAATCAACCTTTCCCTGGTATGGGATCTTGTCACAATACCCTGGATATGGGTTTCCTTGGGTTTTACCTATAATATTGATGTCATTGAGCGTTTTAGTTAAAAAAGAAAAAAGAAAATTGTGGAATCCGCAATAATGATGTCTATAAGTTGTACGTCAAAGCCAGGGATATAAAGGCATAGTGAAAATATGGAAGAATCCCTTTTGCAGACTGTTTAACGCGATGACAAACAATCTTCTGCAGAACAAACAATTTAATATTGGCGACGAAAGCGAAAAGTACTAGCCTGTATACATTAAATATGGATTCACCAAATCATAGAGCTACCCTCAACCAGTCTGTAATTAGAGTAGATGGCTCACCTCATTATAGTCTTCCTTTTAAAAGATGTTGATGATATTTTATATCAACGGAAATCACCATTTATTACACAATAACCATTACAACATCACAAACACAACAAACTTCATTAGAGGACTAAATACGCCATTACATTCAATTAATGTTTGTTCTGTTAATTAAGTACATCAACGTTGAGCGGCAGTTTCCATTCACTCAAAGCGACGACCTTGACAATACATATAATTACAACCACCACCGACGACAACAACAATAACGACGACGATAACAGTCGAATCTGTTTCATAATGAAATTCCCTATGAAATGCAATTTCCGAAAAGCCCCTGGAAACCTTCAACCTTGTATTATTTTAATTGTAAGCCACTCTTCACATTACCATCAAACACGTAGGACAAATAATTCCCAACGTACAAGTAAATTGCTCCCTGCAACCATTTTGCAAACTGAATTGCCGAGGAACAAATTCCACTTGACAATGAGTTTAATTTTAACAAACATACCCATGTATATCAGAAACAAAGCTTAAAAATTATCACAAAAATACACACAACTGAGATGAAGGCAGGGACTTAAAAGGACTTGAAGAGGTTTTACAGCGACACAAAACCCAAAGAGGAATAGGGGTAAAAAATAATTACACGTGAAAATTCGTCATATATTACACAATATTTTGCGAGCAACAACTGTGTAACAATTATATGTATCTAGACTAGGACGACGAGTGTGTCATTAGAAAATGTCAGCAAAGCAGAAGAATATGTACCACCACCCCTCAAGCTGAACCGTTCGTCATATATTTTGTCCTCGTCAGCATCACGACCGACGATGTCATTCATAATTCCCCAATGCCAAATGTGTGTGGGTAGGTTGGATTTGTATGAGTAGGTGCGGTACACATTATTGCACATGCCTGCTTTTCTATGTGACAACATCCCGCCCAGTTAAACTCCTTTTTCTATGATTTGCACTCGCTAACGAAGGATCACTTGAATGCTAAAGAGTCCTTAAATTAGAAGGTTAGGGTTTTGGAATATATGCAAGTGGGTATATAGATGCGTAAGGGCGTTTGGTATAAGTACATATAAGAAATGCATTTCACGAAAGAATATAAAAAGAAAATCACGAAGAGATCCGTAAACGGGTACGCCAGCCACTCATGTACTGGAATGGTATGTTCATAGGACTCATGAGTGAGGAATTATGCTAAAGGGATTAACAGTTATCGCACGCCGACGTGAAATTATTACTACTGTACACACACCGTCATTTAAATTAAAATGGACGCACATTAAATGCAGCGTGCGAATCCGACATGACAAACAGACCCCAGGATTTTGGGAGGATCCGTAAGCTAAACTACATTTTTGTTGTGTCATCCTGGTAACATGCGGTGTTGCCATATCAATATTTTTATAGTTTTCTTTGTTGTTCTTTTTTATTAGTAGGTGGGATAGAAACATCACAAATCGCCAAGATAGTTTCATTTTTCAAATATTCATGAAACAAAATAATTTATTTATTATGTCAGATTTTGTCAATTTCTTTCCCGTTGCTTTATGTCTAATGACTAACAAAGAAATAAACAATAAAAACATATGAGAAGGCTACAATCCGTTGTGTAGATCTTTTTATACCCTATTTCATCCTTAAAATTAATATTCCCAAATTTAAAAAAATTGCATTGTCAGCACATTTTGTTCAGATAGTATCTAAATCTTTTTTGGTTTGAAAAAAAAAAAAACGACGTTTTTCAATGGCATATGCTATGGCGAAGGGTATACAAATGGTTTTTGTTCTTAATTCGATTTTTTTTTTAATTTAATTAAAAAACGGGTTTTGCTAAAAACGACCCCAACACCTAAGAGGAAATAAGAAATTCAACAAAATTCGTATCCAAAAGAGTTATGTCAGTGCAATGCTAAAAACACCACGCAATAAAACAATACTCTATAATCTCTTTGGTAAGCTTAGAAGACCGAAAGATATCTTAAAAATGAGAATCTTAAAGCACATCTCACCAATCTTACAAATGATACTAGTAAAATATACTCCCTATTTTTGGATACCCTATCTCATAGGGGTATATAAGTTTAGACATTAAGTTTGTAACATAGATAAATAATTTCGCTAGATGTACCTCGAAGTATATGGATCGACTCAGATTTGCTAGCTAAGTCTATCTAGCCATGTCTCTCTGTCCGTCCGACTGTCTGTATGTTGCCGATTTTTTGGTCCTTACATGTTGAGCTAGATTAATGAAATTTGGTATATAGACTCTGCTCCACTTCCACGCCCACTTTTCAGTAAAACGTTGTTTTTACCCAAAACGGTAAAGAATTTTGAAAAAAAAACTGTCTGAACAAGATTTTAGGCTATCCCAATATCTATAAAGCTTTTAGCTTTATATCTATATAAAGCTTTTAGCCACGCCCACTTTATGTTGGCGTTTTGTAAAAAAAAAAAACGATTTTTGGCAAAAGTAAAAAATAAAATCGAAAAGTTTTGAAGCAAAATCATCGGAAATAATGTAAGATGCATTTCGTCCATATGTCATTTTAAACCTTAAACCACGCCCACTTTTTGGGGCATTTTCATAAAAAAAACGATTTGTTTACCCTATCCCATATCATATGAAATATCAAATCGTCATTTTTTGTCGAACAATAACAGATATTGATAAACTGGCTGAACAATATTTTGTGACTTTGTTATTTGTTATATTTCGTCCCCATAAATCCCACATTTTGCCGATATTAATTTAAAGGATATGATGGGATAAGGTATTAAACGATCCACACAGCGGATTGTAGCTCGTATGTTTATACCCTATCCCATACGGGTATATTAGTTTTGATACATAGTTTGTAATATAGAGAAATAATTTTGGTAGATATACCTTAAAGTGTATCGATCGACTCAGAATCGCTAGCTGAGTCGATTTACCCAAGTATGTCACCGATGCATTTTATGTGTACCAGCAGTTAGCTAAACACCTAGCCCTTGCGTACTTTTGGCTATTGGTATTGGCTCGGGAGTTTATATTAAGAAGTAATACTAAGAAGTTACTCGAAAATGTGTCACCTTGTCAAAAGCCTCTTTTGTTATTGAATGTTTCGGTGAGGACCATTCTGAGCAGCTACAATATCCTTCGTCATCCTCCACAAAGGGGAAGATTTTGGGCGGTATAACAAAAATAGGCATGATAGTGCGAGTGTTGATAACTACTATAAAAAGCCTGGTCAGAATGACTGCCAAGGAATATCCTGCCTGCTGTCCACAGATGAACACGTGGACCTGGCACTGTAGGTTGAAGGTTGTGCTTACCCATTTACGTAAAAAATACCCCAAAAATTGTCTAAATTAATATCACCCACTTTTGTAAAAAGTTTGTAAAAAGTAGGTGAGGCAGTGGACGGACGGACAGCACGGACAAGGATCGCATATTCCAAATTTCATTATCTTAGCTCAAAATGTAAGGCCATAAAATCGGTGACCTGCAGACAGACAGACCTGGCGACATTGAGGAGACGTATGCCTCTGTGTATGTCGCAGTTCAGAGGGTCTACTTTCGTATGCATCGGACAATGATGCATTCTTTAGGAATACGTTCATCCGACCAAATTTAGCTTATGAGTTTATAAAATTCGGCAGAAAGACCATCAATTCCAGCAGCCTTGTTAAGCATAAGTTCATATATTCTTATACTCACTTGTCTTTGGTTGGATGGTTGGTAGTTTTTGATATCATAGCCAATGGTTCGTTCTGTCTGACAGTGAACAGTGTTCTTTCATATTCTAAGCATTGGCTATGTCTCAACTACGATCTCTCATTGTTCATTTATATTCTGCTCGCACCTTGTATCCGTGTATTTGCCGTATAAGGCGCAGCACAGAAATCATATATGGCAAAAATACCGCAGTTTGTACTGAGTGCAAATAAAGTTCAGTATTAGTATTTATAAAATTGTTTTGAGATTGATCTTACATCCTGAAGCATAAAATCTAATTTATGACAATATAAGGGTCCGACCGATCTACACATAAATTCCAATTGAATGGACTCAATCCATTAGTCGAGCTAATGAAGGGTGATCTTAAGGAAACACTATTAAACACATAAACTTGAAAGCTCATTTGTACGTGACATAAAATCTTATCGACACCAATGATTCTATTTGATGCATTTGGTGTAGTAACTACAATATATTTCGTCATTGTTTATCATGCGTTGTGTGGATGGATTGAATCACACTACAGAGTGCTTCACCTATTCTTTCTAAAGAGCCGGTGCTCTTCCCTCCTTCTTTGCCTATAAAGCTCAATTGCGGCTCTCGTCTTCACTTCAATCGCTAATGTGTTTTGTCATTTTATAAAGCAGAATTAAAGCAGCAATAGTGGTAACAGGTTCTTCGTTTGAGTTAGTCGCTATTAGAGTTCTATTCTCTGAAAAATTAAAAATGCGCTATTTAGTTCCTTGCAAAAGACTTAGATAGATAGATAGGTTATTGAGGGAGTAACGAATATACCAATACCTAGAAAAAATGATCTCTTTACTTCGGCTGTCGGCTAGTTGGCTACCTGCGAAACGAATTAGTTTATAAATTTTGAATGCAGAAATGTTTAGATTTAACAAACAATTGTTCAGAACAATTAATCAAATTGGATTATCTTCTAAGTGCAGAATTTTCTATTTTAAAATTCGCATAAAGGGTTAAAAATCATCAGCATGTCCACAAATTTGCACATATGGCAACGCTTCGCACGTCGTGGGTAGTTGTGAGCATTAAAATAAACATTTAGATTATCGTGGGGGAGCGTTTACACACGTACGTACGTGCAGGAGTCCTTCGTAATTTGTTCAGTGCAAAACAGACAAAACAAACACTGTCAGGAGTCGGGGGCTTGAGGGAGGTGTATCTTTTAAATTCCCATACTGAAGGTGGAACATGTTTATGCGATGTTTATCACCGCTAAGCTCTAAGGATAATGATGGGGATGTATCTGCACAGCGCGTTGTATTTATAAGTATGTTTTTGGTTTTTTTTATTTGTTCCTTTTTATGTTAATTAAATCAGGAGACTGTGTGACAGGGTTTCACCTTAATTAAAAGTAAAAGTAGTGCACGCATCAGTTGTTTGCATTTCCGGTGTACTCTGGTCGAGTCCTTTGGGGTGATTAAAGCTGAAATCCAGTAGCATTTTTTCAATGTGTTTGTGATTTATTTGATGTGTTTTTCCTCAGATTAATCTTTGTGACTTTTTTGTTGTTGATTTTGGGCACATTCAAAGTGAATCCCTCTTTATGGATGGCACGACTTTAGTCATTGGTGGTTCTATTAATTGCTGTGGTGAAGACCTATTTACATTTTATGCCAATCGCCCACTTTTCGACGTCAATAAAAGCCCTGTGCAAAGAGTGTCCTTTCCCCAGAAGAGTTGCGGAAAATCCTCTGTTTGGTTAGTTTATGTGACAGTTATTGGCTTGCATTATAAATCTTGCTCCTGGTGTCTCTCTACGAGTCAGGATGAGTGACAGAACTGGTTAATTAAAGCGTTCTGTCGGAGTGGCATAGAGAAGTGGTTTTTGATTGAAATGTTATTGGGCAGGATAAGGTATTGCTGTTTTCTGACGGATAGGGTATGGAAATGCCATTGAATGGAATGACATTTCCAGTACATGCACATGTAGAGTGGACTGTTTGTATATTTGGACTACTATATAATTTGCAAAATGAAGCGAATTTCAAAAACTATTCACATTATGAAGCATTAAATGTCATTTGTATGAATCAGATATGTAAACTTGCATATCTACCTCTACAGTTAAATGACAACCTTAAGTTCACATGGAGCGGCTGTTGAATAAGTTAAATGAATAATTACGACCATAGGTAGATTTAGATGTAGTCAGATAGGGGGCTTAATGCCTTTTGCAGAGTGGATTCGATTTGGTAAACGTAATTTCATTGAAAGTGAAAATCACAGCTATCCATGTTTTTACCAATAATATTACTATGTAATTCCAAATGACCAATTTTAGTTGTAGGTGGCGCTAGAGTCCAGGGTGTATCTGGGCCTCATCAGTGTGGTATAGTATGTTTGTATGCGAGAATTCTCCAACGTCATCCTGCACATGCAGACGAGTTTAAGCGGTATATCAAAACTGCATATGGCTAGTTTAGTTAGTCTCTATAAATACTGTTGTTTGAATAGGTTGTGGGTATCAATTGAGTCTTCTTGGTTTTTCGAGGAGTACAGTACAGAGGGCCTCCTTTGTTGTGAATCGGCCAAACGATACTGAGGTTCCATTTCTCAGAGGAATGTATTATCGGAACATAATATCCACGGTAGAAAGGCCGTCATTTAGCAGCATTGTTAAGCTTAAGTTTAGATAATGCTTTCTTCACTTCACTTGGGTCGGGTGGCTAGTAGTTTTAGCTGTCGTCGTCAATATTTAATATATTTTTTTCTGTCTGACAGCGGATTTTGTTTATAATTGCCATTTTAACAATCTGCAGAAGTGGTTTTTCCAAAATTCAAATCATCTTTCTATGATCTTTCTTTGTTCATCTCGACAGAATTCGAATTTGCTCTTTTATCTTTGGCTTTGACGTTTTACGTAATTTGAAAAACTTTCGAACATCATCGTGGAGAAACCTGCGACTCTTCAGTTGCGGCCGATCTTATAGCTCGTTGAGATTGCCGTCATGAAGCACAATGTCCAACCTGTAATTCATCGCTGCCATTAGCTTTTCAGCTCATCCGTTAATAAACTTTTGCTCTCTGATTACAATAGAGAATAATTGATTGCAAAACCAATCTACAATCTCACGATGCATCTACTTACGCACACTCTTCAAGTTTGTCCCACAAACTGCAAAAGATTCTATTATTCTTCGTAAGGAATAATTCAACAAATTCTATCCAAATGCTGAAAATATGTCAGCAAATCACATTAAAGTTTGGAATCACTTTAAATGCTCAAAAACTACTTTCGAAAGCTTGTAGACTCTTCCAACTTAGACGGCTGTAAAATCAGACTTCCTTGGCGTTAAAATGCCGGTCACATGCAATCCTATCACTTTAGCGTGAACAAGCATTTTACTTGGAAAATGGTCTCGTATCCCTATACCGTCGTGCGAGGATGTGTGACTAAGACATATATTTTCCTTAATAATAACATTTTATAAATCACATTTCCTCGTTACGAACGGAAACTTTATTTTACTGGCTTGTCATCCCCATTCGAGTGAAACTTTCATCAAGTCAGCTCCACCCCATATCGCCCCCACCACCATTGGGGCGCCCACCTCATAAACGTTCCACTGCTTTCGTTAACCAGTTTGCAATTGTTTCAAAATTATGTATGCGTATGCTGACTGTGTTTGTATGTGTTTTGTGAAAACTCAGCCATACTACTTTCGTAATGATAAAGATATTAGTAGAGGCGACGAATGAAACGAAATTGCTTGGAAAGCGGTATAGGATGTGTGGAAATTGCCAAACCAAGGGTGCAGAGTGCACAACCGGCTTAACTTGTTTACATGTAACAATCTTTGAGGCCAATCGATCTTTGCGGTTGTGTTTGTGGCTTGGAGAAACGTGCCATTAAAACGCATACGGATGGTAGATCCCGGTAGTTTGGTGTCTATTGCACACCAGCAAGTATTGAAATCGAAATTGATAAATTGAACTACAAGCTGTCGCAATCACTCTTTCTATACCCAGAACGAAAATCAGCTTTTTATTTGAGGAAGTCAGTATGTGAGTGTATGTGTGTGGCTGCGTTGGGATATACCTATATCCGGAAGTTATTGAAAAATCGCATGATGATACGATTCCTTGGGCTTGATTGATTATGGGACTGTTTTCCGTTTTCATATGTCAGGACATGACTGTGTCTGAAATTAAAACAACGCTCACATTAAGTAAGGTACTAGTTATACCTTACTTAATGTGAGCATACACCCCAACCAAAGAGAGTGGAAGTGGGCGGTCTTCGGTTGGATGATGAATGGATTCGAAATATATATTTGATAATTTGATAGATGGTTGCGCTTAAAGTGCCTTAAAGTCGACTCCAAATGGCGGTTCAAAAAATCAAATATCAAATGAATCGTAGATGATCGATTGAGTGGGCCATTGTTAAGCGACCCCTTCATTTCTACATAATAAGTATGCCCGCCATTTTTCGATATGACCACTATAAGACGTTTGGAATAAAACTATACAGTATTTTTTTTTAATAATGAACAGAAATTTGGTCCCGGGCATCACGAATAGCTTCGATTAAAGTGTACTTGTATTCAAATTGTCTGCCGCCTTCATACACTTTACGAGGTAATCATGCTCAAACATTTTCGATTATATATTTGTAGTTGTTTCCGTTCATTGTTGTTGACAAAAACTCCAACACGATTGTCCCATAGTAGATAAAAACATAGACGTCTTTCCGGTTTTGCGCCCACAATGAAAAGAGGGAACGAAGGGATTTTAAGAGATAAGATAGTGAGCCTTGTTGCGGCAATTTTTACCGTAACAATTTTATGTTTCGACAAAACCCAACGTTTTTCTAATATATATGCTATGGGGTAGGGTATACATTTGAATTAAAACTTTTATTTCAGGTAAAAAGCAAACCTTTATTAAGATTCAAGTATCATCTTAAGCGTCCTCCTATTTATATGTGTAAATACACTTCGCTTTATTGAATAGGTCATAGATAAAAACGAAAACCTTCAACTAAACTAGTTCATATATCACACGTTAAATTGCCACTCAAATGTGAAATTCGAAACGAAAAATGAACTCAAATGCGCATAGGAGAGGCGGCATGGAGAAAAAGCCTCTTTACTTATAAAGTCAAGAGCAGAGTCAACACAGGTCAATAAGCTGTTAGTTCTTTCTCCTTCTCCATCTTATCTCTCATATAGCCTCTTGAGTTCCCCAAATGCGAACGCGTTTGCTACTCGAGTATAATGCGACACTTGAGAAATATAGCTAGTTCCATTTCTCAGCGACAGAACAGAACAAATGAGGCTCTTTCCCTGAGAGTCACTACTCTGCCGTCAAAGGATAATAATTATTTATACATCTTATGTGCGATATGCAAATTTGGACTTAGCAAAGTTATCATTGTTTTTTTATGTCACATCTGCTTTAAATGATACACGTCTAATCGTTTGCCTGATGAAGATGTCAATAAATGCTTATCAATGAGTTCAGTATGTGAAGGGGATAGTTGACCTATTTGCCTTAGAAAGCGCTCTTGCGTGTCAGGCATAATCATTTTCAGATCACAGGGAACAAGAGGATGAAAGAAGCTCCGATTGCATGCATGGGGTGTTTACTCTTTCGTATTTCTTTTCTTTCTATTTGTGCAAGGAGTTCAATGGGACAAAGTCGGGATAAGTCTTTTTCTATTGCATGTCTGAACGGATTTGTGATTTCACTACGATGGAATACATAGTACGTACAATTCCGTTTTCTCTGGCACATCAGGAAAGTAATAAAGTATATTGCTTCGGAAATGTGTCACATTGTGAATGCTTCCTTCTGACTGTTGAGTTAGTAGTCACTACATCAACTGTGATGTGCAGATGTTCTCGAAAGTGTTATAATTTGTAATCCTTATGCTATTTTTGATTAAATAATGTATATGTTTGTGACTTTGTGTACTTCTACAATGTATGACTTTCTGTGTTGAGTGACATTAGAAATCTCAATTTGTCAATAATTATACAGGATTACTATATGTACCTGCCGGTCAATTTAAAGTCAGTACCTGGTCATTGAACCATTTTTTTTAGAGTGGCACAGTTTAATTGGTCACTGAATGATAAGCTATACAGAGGCGAGAACAACAGAAAGACTCTATCGTTTACACAACTCTCGTGGCATTTGGAAGTATGCGTTTTTGGTTCGTCCAATTTCTCGTTTTGGGGTTATATATTGGGCGGTAAGATTGGCAGCTTTAGAGCTATGGTTGGAGCATGTATGAAAGCCTATCGATTCAGTGGTAAGTCCAAAAAACAGCTACGCGAAGGTCTGGGTGTAATACCTAACCGTGACAATTCCAAAAATCGAGTAGTCTTCACGAAAAACTTATCGCAGTATGTGTATCAAGAATGTTATTCTAGTAACTGAATGCTCTTTTGGAATCATCTGTGGCCTGATACCACTGCAAATATTAGACTTAGACGTTATCGACGGATTGTTATGGACGGTATTAACGTGCTTGATCGCTCACTAACGCTAAGATCCACTTTCCGGAAGTGTAGTTATATATAGTGTACTAGCTGACCCGCAGACGTTGTTTTGCCATATAAATTATTTTCAATGAATATTTTGGTTGCTAAATAAAAAAAAAACATATGAGAATGCTACAATCCGCTGTGCGACTTGTTGAAGAAATGTTCATATTAATGTTATATATTGAAGAAATGCTCATTAATATTACCAATGATTTGCGTCGAATTTTTTTTTCAAATTTCTTTAAAATTTGACCGAAAATCGGCAAAAAACTTTATGTAAACGAAATATGTTATTCAGACATTTTTTCAAAATTCTTAACCGTTTGGCCAAAAACAACGTTTTTGTGAAAACTAGGCGTGTCAGTGGGCGGATTTAAAAAAAATGTATCCTTGTTCTGCGGGGAGCAACGAAGAATACGTGTATCAAATTCAACATTCTAGCTCAAAATTTAGGGCCCAAAAACTGGTGACGTATAGACGGATCCATATCCATGATATATTGGATCCTTGTCCGTGCCTACATAACAGGTGTAAACATTTTTAAATTATGCCCACTGCCACGCCCCCTTTTAAGAAAAACTTAGTTTTTAGCCAAACCGTAAGACATTTTGAAAAAGTTTCTGAACAACATCTTTAGACAATCTTAATATCTATATTTTGTCTATATAAAGTTTTTGCCACTCCCAAATTTGGGGCGTTTTCAGTACGTTTTTCGGGACTCGAACCGTATTTGGAAATACAGGCAAATTGTTGGTCCGTTCCTACGAAAAATCTACATGAATCGATTTCCTCTCGTTAACCGCAATCCGCCAGGATTTTGTCCATTCATTAACCTCGTTTAGAGCGTCTTGTAATTTTATATATTTGTTTCCTCTATTGTTGTCCCAATTGCTAATATAGCAGTATCGTCAGAAAACGTTGCAAATATTGTATCGTTTGTTTGTGGGATATCACGTGTAAATAGGAGTTACAAGAGTAAGCCAAGGACGCTTCTTTGGGGTACGCCATTATTTCTTTGAACTCTGAACATTCGTTTCCAAGATTCACACGGAATAGTCTATGCTCATGATACGACACGAGGATTTTATGTAATTTTTTAGACAGTACTTGTCTTAATTTGTATTGAAGGCCTCTATGCCAAACCTTATCAAAAGCTTGCGAAACATTAAGAAATAGGACTGAGCAATTTTTCTTTTCTTCGAAAGCCTTCTCAATTACATCTGTAATTGGATGTACTTGGCCCACATTCGAATGTTTACCTCTTAACTCAAATTGATGGTCAGGTAAAAGGCGTATTTGATCAATAATGGGGTGTAAGCGCCCGAGGAATATCCTTCCTGGTTATTTTCCTGGTTTTAGAACCATAATCACTTTTGCGACTTTTCACTGTCTTGGTTTGTACTCTAATCCAATTGCCGCATATATAATAAAAAGAAGCTTAATTAATGCTTTCCGAGGCAACATTTTAAGAAGTTCTCCCGTAATCAGGTCATAATCCGGAGCTTTTTTAGGCTTTGGTTTCTGTATTCCCCGTTTAAGCTCGGCAATACTTGCATATCTTACTATATTATTATCGGTTGTAGATCCTAACGTCCTAATTGACCCAATTGAAAATGGGCGTGGGTTAAAATGGACGAAATGTTCATATTAATACTACCAATGATTGTGCATCAAAATATTTTTCCAAAATTTTAAAATTTGACCAAAAAACGTTTTTTTATAAAAAAAAAAAAACGCCCCCAAAAAGTGGACGCGGCAAAAAATTTTATATTGATGAAATATAGATATTACGATTTTCTAAATATGCTGCTCACACTTTTTTAAAATTCTTTACGGGTTGACCAAAAAATACGTTTATCTAAAAAGGGGGCGTGGCAGTGGGCGAATTTCAAAAATGTTTAAACTTGTTCTACTGGGATCAACAAAGAGCACGTGTACCAAATTTCATCCTTTTAGCTCAAAATTTAAGTCCAAAAAACTGGTGATGGACGGACGGATTATTAGCTATGAAAAGCAATTAGAGTCACAAAACGGCCAAAAGACACTGTGCCGCCAATTATGGTTACTAAAGACGTTTGGGCAAAAAGCGATAAGGAAAAAGCTGACGTTTTTGCCGACATCTTGCTGATATCTTGAGGAAACATTTAAGCCATTTGATGGTCTGTCTGAAAAATTACATAAAATCCTCGTGTCGTATCATGAGCATATAATCTTCCGTGTGGAACATGGAAACGAATGTTCAGAGTTCTAAGAAATAATTTCCTATTTACACGAGATATCCCACAAACAAACGATACAATACAATACAATACAATACAACTTATTTAAAATTAAACGTCTTTTTTTCGTAGTTGAACGATAGCAACAAGTATATTGCACTCTTGATGTGCAAGTGATTTAGATCCCGTTGCCAAAGCAAGTAACTAGGCACCGGAGCCAAATCCACTTTTTGTGCGAATGTTTTTGCACATAAACGCAACTGAAGGCGCTTTCTGGTATTGCACTGCGTGCCGTAAGTTATCCATATCAAGTCTTGCTTTTAAGATGTCGGCTTTGAAAGCTGACATTGTTAAGCTGTCGAAAGGCTTTAAGGACTTGTTAGAAAATTTTAATCATACAGTATCCATAGTGTCTGCATTTTCTGACCCATGTCTGTCCGTCGATGCTTCCACGTCTACAGAGCCTTTGCAAACATTTGACCATAACACTTCCAAAGATGAAGCCCATGTCATTAATCATCCTGAAACACCGTCCGTACAATCTGTCGCGTCCCATGCAGCCAGCGATAAAGTTGTCACCCTTAAAGGATAGCGTAAGCGTGACACCAACTCATCAACGGCTCATCCGACAGCTAAACGCTCTAATCTCAGAAGTCAGGATCGAAACAAAATTAATTTGGTTCCAAATCTGTCAGTTGGGTCGTCTCCAACCAATACTTCTCCTACTGCCCCATCATCTAGTGTAGTTCCAACAGTGACTGCATCTGCTTCTTGAATCGAATTGAATTGAATCGATATATATATATATATATATATCACGCCTGAAACCAAGCACTTCCTCCGAAGACGTGATTAGTCACTTATTTTCAAAAAATCTAGTCCCTACAGGTACTTCTATTAAATGTACAAAAATAAGTAAACAGGATAGTTTCGTTTCATCGTTTAAAATAGTAGTATCTCCAAATGTATTTGATAAAGTACGCGACACTGACTCATGGCCTTTAAACACTATTGTCAATGAGTTTAAGCCACGTAGAGCTAAACGCGGAGTTAACTCAGCATCAAAAAAACTCTACCGACTGTCCCTCTACTACCAAAATGTAAGAGGGCTCCGAACAAAAACTAAAACATTTTTTCTTAATTCCCAAGCCTTTTCTAATGATATATTCTCCTTGACAAAAACGTGGCTTAACGCCAGTATACTTGACTCGGAACTCTTTAATCATGAGTTATCAGTATATAGAAGTGACCGCCATATAAATGACCTAAAAGCGCTTGGTGGAGGTGTTCTTACTGCAGTTCGCAGTCATCTTACCTCTGAGAAAATAGAATTTCCATTCCCTCTTAACATTGAAATAATCTGTGTTAAGATAACAATTGGAAATAAATATCTTTATGTTGCAAATGCGTACATTCCTTCATATCGTCTATGCATTCTGTATTCTGAGCTATCGAAGGCTTTAGAATACATCTTTGACTTATCTTGTTGTGACAGTACAATTTTGTTGCTGGCCGATTTCAACTTGCCACACATAGAATGAGTGCCTTCAGAGGGAGAACCTCATTTTATGCCATCAGAAGTTTCTGCACAACAAGAGCTATTAATACTTGATAACATTTTATCATTTGACTTACAGCAAATAAGCTGTATAAAAAATCATAATAATCGAATTCTCGATTTAGTTTTTTCTTCTGACTCTGTTAGTACTGCAGTATTAGAATCTACTACCAGCATTACTAACATAGACAAAAATCATCCTCCACTAGATATTTTCATTGACATAGGCGGACATCTGTACGAAAACGCTGACTCGTACGATCGTTCGTACTCTTTTGACTTTCGGAAAGCAAACTTTCAAAGGCTATCCGAAGAAATTATTATTTCGAATATGAAGATTGACGGCTTCTCCAATTTAGAAGAAGCTGTTAAAAATTTCTATTTTATAATAAAAGATTGCATGGATAAGACTATCCCAGTCAAGCATTCTAAAAATGCCCAAATCCAGCACCCGTGGTACACGAAAGAGCTTAAATCTCTTCGAAACAGACGAAACCGGGCCTGGAATAATTTTGTTAAAAGCCAGAATCATTACGACTATAATAAGTACCTGAATTACTTTAATGAATTCTCTGCGATGTCTAGTAGTTAATATAATGGCTATATAGTCAATATGGAGAACGCTCTTAAAAGTGACCCAAAACGCTTTTGGGGATTTGTCAATTCGAAGAGAAAAACGGATGGATATCCAGCCAACTTCTCTTCCAATAATTCAAAAGCTTTGAGCTCTCTAATTATGTCAAACTTATTCGCAGAGAACTTCAGTAAATTATTTATTGATACCCCTCCAGCCTAGACGAGGATTATTTCAGTTATCTCAATGACTGTCCTCAGTTTAGTTAGTTTCAGCAATGTTACATTTGACGATGAGACACTACTAAATATATATCTTCATTAAACAATGATTATTCTGCGGGGCTTAAGGCGTATGGATTCCCTCCAGGTTTCATAAATTGGGTTAAATCATATCTCTCATTGAAAACATACCAAGTAAAATTTAGAGGTTCCAAGTCCAACCCTTTTGTTGCTCAATCTGGAGTACCTCAAGGAAGTCATTTGGGACCAATTTTATTTATACTTGCAATTAACGATGTAAAAGCTTGTATTCGAGATAGCAAAATATTGATATATGCTGAAGATATGAACATTTTCAGATGTGTAGGAGATTTAAACGATTTGATTTCACCACAAACCGACTTAAATAGTTTTACCATATGGTGTCTTAAAAACGGTTTGAATCTGAACCCTACAAAGTGCCAGCATATGTCATTTTCACGAAAACGCGCTCCATGTAATTTAAAATATACTCTGTCCGGGCACACTATCTGTCGTGTAGACAGTTTTAAAGATCTTGGTGTTTATTTTGATCCAAAAATGGTGTTTAATAAACACATTACCGTTATCGTCAATAAATCCAACTATATGTTAGGATTAATAAAAAGGTGGTCAAAAGAGTTTAATGACCCATATGTCACTCTTTCACACTATAATTGTCTAGTTCGCCCTCACTTGGAGTATGCCTCACAAGTTTGGACACCCTTCTATGCAGTTCATTCGAATAGAATTGAATCAGTCCAACGAAAATTCATAAGATTTGCTTTGAGAGGACTTCCATGGGATGATCTACACAATTTGCCTCCGTATAGGTGTCGAATTAAACTGCTGCAACTATTGCCCTTGTCTCAACGTAGACTTAACAATGACATGGTTTTCTTACACCAATTATTGTCAGGACAAATTGATGCTCCTGATCTTTTAAGTGCCATTGGTTTAAATACCCGGGGAGGTTCCTACAACCTGCGTAGATTAAATATATTACGTATACCTAATCATAAACAGAACTATGGTATGCATGAGGCCATTAGTCGTATGAGTAGGGTATACTGTGGTAAATCTCTGCTCGTAGATGCTGCTTGGATTAAGCTCGCTACGACACAGATCTGATAGTGTTAAAAAACAGTAAAGAAGCTCTTCTGGCTACTACACTCATCAAGGTTTTCTCAACCGCGGGCCAACCGTTGTTGATGCGAGCACTCCTGGACCCTGGATCAGAGGCGTCCTTAATCTCAGAATCTGCGGCTCAGTTATTAAAGCTCAAGAGAGAGAAAACCACGGTGAAGATCGTAGGAGTTAGAGAAACCAACACTGTTGTTTCCTTCACGATAGTCTCAAACGTAAATGAGCAATTTAAACTAACACTCGATGCGTTGGTCCTACCCAAGGTCACAGCTGATCTACCGATTAGATATCTTCAGTGTGGCAAGATAGATATCTTACTAGGTGCAGACATCTATCCATCACTTATTCTTGATGACATTGTCAAGGGAGCACCAGGTACCCCAATGGCCCAAAGGACAGAGTTGGGATGGTTATTGTCTAGCGGCATCTCTTTTACGAATAATAGGATTACATCCCTCCACATTAAAATGGAAAGTAGAGAAATCGACCATATTCTTTTAAATGTTGGGAACTAGAGGAAGTTGCACGGAAAAAGATACGATGCATCAACGTCAGCTAGATGGGAAATACGTAGTCGAACTTCCATTTAAGGAGGATATTAGATATCTACAGCTGGTGAAAAGGTTTTATTCCAACGCGTTGTTTTATCAGGAATACAAACAGGTCTTTGAGGAATACAAAGAGTTAGGACACATGACGGAAGTGGAACCGTACACGTTATCCGCGCATTATTTTGTCCCCCATCACGCCGTGGTAAAGGACTCGAGTTCTACGACAAAGCTGCGCATTGTCTTTGATGCGTCTTGCAAAACGTCAAATGGTTCGTCACTCAATGACCATCTACTCGTTGGTCCAAGGTTGCAAGACGACATAGTTGAGCACATTGCTCGATTCAGGAAGCACAGGATGGTGTTTTTCGCGGACATCAACAAAATGTATAGACAAATTTGGGTGCATCCAATGATTCTGTCTATCAGCTCATTCTGTGGAGAGACAAAGAAGACGAGGAGATGAAAGTATATCAGCTGAATACGGTCACATTTGGTGCCGCCGCGGCACCGTATTTAGCGGTTCGCATCTTGCAACAACTTGCTTCAGATGAGCGAGACGATTATCCGCTCGCATCTACCGCCAAGGCAAATGTGTACGTTTACGATGTCAATCATGGCGCCGACTCGGTAGAAGAAGCATCAGAGATGCAACCCCAACTCATCACCATGCTAAACTCGGGAGGTTTTCCGTTACGGAAGCCATGTTAGAAGCGGAGAGACCGCTGTCCTTCGACGATGGTACGGCAATAAAAACCTTAGGGATCCAGTGGCATCCTGGAAAAGACACCTTCAAGTTAACCCTACCAGAACAAAAACGGACTACAAAAAGATCAATTCTGTCGGACATCGCTCGGTTGTATGATCCAATGGGATGGATATCTCCTTGCGTCATCCTCGGCTAAATTCTGATGCAAGAGATTTGGAAAGAACATCAAACATGGGATAGTGAACTCCCACCAGCAATTATCGCGACATGGCATACCTTAAAGGCGGAGCTTAGCGCCCTTCCAGAGATCGAAATACCGCGTTTTATACGGTTCACCAACAAATCGAAAATTGAAATTCACGGGTTTTGTGACAAACGGAGAAACGGAGAAACAACACACACAAATTTGCTGCTGTCAAAGACTCGGATTGCACCTCTGAAAACTAAGTCTCTGGCTCGATTGGAGCTATGTGGAGCGGTGTTGCTAGCACATTTGTTGGTCCAGACCATTGAAACTAGGGAGTTTCAACGGGCACGAGTTTAGGCGTGGTCTGATTCGCAAATTACACTTGCGTGGATCAAAGCACCACCGTACATTCGAAACACATTCGTGGCAAACAGAGTCGCCGAAATTCAGGAGCTGACCGATCCAAACAGCTGGAGCGACGTTCCCTCCAAGGATGACCCAGCGGACATTGCGTCGAGAGGACTGAAGCCAAGAGAACTGATCAACAATCATCAGTGGTGGCATTGCCTTGAGTTCTTGCAAACATTTGAAGAACAATTATATCCGGCATATGATATGATCCTTCTATGCAGTTCATTCGAATAGAATTGAATCAGTCCAACGTAAATTCATAAGATTTGCTTTGAGAGGACTTCCATGGGATGATCTACACAATTTGCCTCCGTATAGGTGTCGAATTAAACTGCTGCAACTATTGCCCTTGTCTCAACGTAGACTTAACAATGACATGGTTTTCTTACACCAATTATTGTCAGGACAAATTGATGCTCCTGATCTTTTAAGTGCCATTGGTTTAAATACCCGGGGAGGTTCCTACAACCTGCGTAGATTAAATATATTACGTATACATAATCATAAACAGAACTATGGTATGCATGAGGCCATTAGTCGTATGAGTAGGGTATACTGTGGTAAATCTCTGCTCGTAGATGCTGCTTGGATTAAGCTCGCTACGACACAGATCTGATAGTGTTAAAAAACAGTAAAGAAGCTCTTCTGGCTACTACACTCATCAAGGTTTTCTCAACCGCGGGCCAACCGTTGTTGATGCGAGCACTCCTGGACCCTGGATCAGAGGCGTCCTTAATCTCAGAATCTGCGGCTCAGTTATTAAAGCTCAAGAGAGAGAAAACCACGGTGAAGATCGTAGGAGTTAGAGAAACCAACACTGTTGTTTCCTTCACGATAGTCTCAAACGTAAATGAGCAATTTAAACTAACACTCGATGCGTTGGTCCTACCCAAGGTCACAGCTGATCTACCGATTAGATATCTTCAGTGTGGCAAGATAGATATCTTACTAGGTGCAGACATCTATCCATCACTTATTCTTGATGACATTGTCAAGGGAGCACCAGGTACCCCAATGGCCCAAAGGACAGAGTTGGGATGGTTATTGTCTAGCGGCATCTCTTTTACGAATAATAGGATTACATCCCTCCACATTAAAATGGAAAGTAGAGAAATCGACCATATTCTTTTAAATGTTGGGAACTAGAGGAAGTTGCACGGAAAAAGATACGATGCATCAACGTCAGCTAGATGGGAAATACGTAGTCGAACTTCCATTTAAGGAGGATATTAGATATCTACAGCTGGTGAAAAGGTTTTATTCCAACGCGTTGTTTTATCAGGAATACAAACAGGTCTTTGAGGAATACAAAGAGTTAGGACACATGACGGAAGTGGAACCGTACACGTTATCCGCGCATTATTTTGTCCCCCATCACGCCGTGGTAAAGGACTCGAGTTCTACGACAAAGCTGCGCATTGTCTTTGATGCGTCTTGCAAAACGTCAAATGGTTCGTCACTCAATGACCATCTACTCGTTGGTCCAAGGTTGCAAGACGACATAGTTGAGCACATTGCTCGATTCAGGAAGCACAGGATGGTGTTTTTCGCGGACATCAACAAAATGTATAGACAAATTTGGGTGCATCCAATGATTCTGTCTATCAGCTCATTCTGTGGAGAGACAAAGAAGACGAGGAGATGAAAGTATATCAGCTGAATACGGTCACATTTGGTGCCGCCGCGGCACCGTATTTAGCGGTTCGCATCTTGCAACAACTTGCTTCAGATGAGCGAGACGATTATCCGCTCGCATCTACCGCCAAGGCAAATGTGTACGTTTACGATGTCAATCATGGCGCCGACTCGGTAGAAGAAGCATCAGAGATGCAACCCCAACTCATCACCATGCTAAACTCGGGAGGTTTTCCGTTACGGAAGCCATGTTAGAAGCGGAGAGACCGCTGTCCTTCGACGATGGTACGGCAATAAAAACCTTAGGGATCCAGTGGCATCCTGGAAAAGACACCTTCAAGTTAACCCTACCAGAACAAAAACGGACTACAAAAAGATCAATTCTGTCGGACATCGCTCGGTTGTATGATCCAATGGGATGGATATCTCCTTGCGTCATCCTCGGCTAAATTCTGATGCAAGAGATTTGGAAAGAACATCAAACATGGGATAGTGAACTCCCACCAGCAATTATCGCGACATGGCATACCTTAAAGGCGGAGCTTAGCGCCCTTCCAGAGATCGAAATACCGCGTTTTATACGGTTCACCAACAAATCGAAAATTGAAATTCACGGGTTTTGTGACAAACGGAGAAACGGAGAAACAACACACACAAATTTGCTGCTGTCAAAGACTCGGATTGCACCTCTGAAAACTAAGTCTCTGGCTCGATTGGAGCTATGTGGAGCGGTGTTGCTAGCACATTTGTTGGTCCAGACCATTGAAACTAGGGAGTTTCAACGGGCACGAGTTTAGGCGTGGTCTGATTCGCAAATTACACTTGCGTGGATCAAAGCACCACCGTACATTCGAAACACATTCGTGGCAAACAGAGTCGCCGAAATTCAGGAGCTGACCGATCCAAACAGCTGGAGCGACGTTCCCTCCAAGGATGACCCAGCGGACATTGCGTCGAGAGGACTGAAGCCAAGAGAACTGATCAACAATCATCAGTGGTGGCATTGCCTTGAGTTCTTGCAAACATTTGAAGAACAATTATATCCGGCATATGATATGATCCTTCTATGCAGTTCATTCGAATAGAATTGAATCAGTCCAACGTAAATTCATAAGATTTGCTTTGAGAGGACTTCCATGGGATGATCTACACAATTTGCCTCCGTATAGGTGTCGAATTAAACTGCTGCAACTATTGCCCTTGTCTCAACGTAGACTTAACAATGAAATGGTTTTCTTACACCAATTATTGTCAGGACAAATTGATGCTCCTGATCTTTTAAGTGCCATTGGTTTAAATACCCGGGGAGGTTCCTACAACCTGCGTAGATTAAATATATTACGTATACCTAATCATAAACAGAACTATGGTATGCATGAGGCCATTAGTCGTATGAGTAGGGTATACAATAAAAATAACGATGTAGTTGAACTACATGCGTCGAGAGGACTGAAGCCAAGAGAACTGATCAACAATCATCAGTGGTGGCATTGCCTTGAGTTCTTGCAAACATTTGAAGAACAATTATATCCGGCATATGATGTAATAACCAACGACTTAGAAACAAAACCGTCACAAGTGTCAAAGGTCACAAATGAGTTCATTGCATCTGGGTACCCCATAACAAATATGTTTCAGCTCTGCATCCATACCAACTCATTTGAGACCAATGCTCTTCTATCAAGGTTTTCGTCATTACATCGGTTATGTAGAGCTTCTGCATTTTGGCTACGATTCATCAACAACGCACGCAAGAAGTCAGCACGTTTGTCTGGACCACTGGGAATTGAAGAAATCGCATCAGCGCGAAAGCGACAAATTAATATCGTGCATAATGAATTCTTCACCGACGAGATCAGACGGATTAACACAAATGCAACGGTCAAGAAGGGAAGTAAATTAGCGAGACTTTCGCCCATTATCGGCGAAACCGGGATATGACGAGTGGGGGGTCGACTGGAAAACGCTGACTTACCATACGCACAGCGTCATCCCATAATTTTACCATCCCAAAATGTCTTGACTTCCCTCATAGTTCACGAGGTTCACATGAGATAGCTGCATGGGGGATAACAACTCATGATGGCAACACTCAAAGCAGAATATTGGATCATCAATCTGAAATCCAACTTAAAAACATATGAGAAGGCTACAATCCGCTGTGCGGATCGTTGAATACCCTATCCCATCCTATCCATAAAACTAAAATCCCTAAAAAAGTGGGCATGGCTAAAAACACGATGTGGATAAAATAGAAAAAATGATATAGTGACAACAAATTCTTCAGACTGCTTACAAAACAGTTTTACGGTTCTACAAAAGACAAGGTTTTCTCCTGCATATGTTATGGGGTTGGGTATAAAAATGGTTTTTATATAAAAACGCCCCCAAAAAGTGGGCGTGGGTTAAAATGGTATATAGACGAAATGTTTATATTAATAATGTTAATGATTCTGCATCAAAATTTTTTTCGAAAAATTTAAAATTTGACCGAAAACAGTTTTTTATTGAAAACGCCCCCAAAAAGTGGGCGTGGCAAAAAACTTTTTATAGACGAAATATAGAAATTAATATTGTCTAAATATGCTGTTCAGAAACTTTTTTAAAATTCCTTACGGTTTGGCCAAAAACTGAGTTTTTCTTAAAAGGGGGCGTGGCAGTGGGCGGATTTCAAAAATGTTTACACTTGTTCTGTAGGCAGAGACGAAGATCCTATATACCAAATTTCATTATCCTAGCTCAAAATTTAAGGCCTAAAAATCGGTGACGTACAGACGGACGGACGGACGGACGGACGGACGGACAGACAGACATGGCTTAATCGACTCAGCTAGCGATTCTGAGTCGATCCATATACTTTGAGGCAGAGATAAGGGAAGTAAAGAGATACCAAACTTCTACCTCTCTCACCCTGAATCCCCGCAAGAGTTGGTTGTTTTTGTTGTAATCCACCACCAATGCACTCCTGTCTGTGAATACATGTATTTCCAATTGAAAGAATTCAGTAAACGAAAATTTTTAGGTTTGCACACTTTCATTAACAGCTGTTTAGTAGTGTGGTGGATTTATTTTTGTTTTGACATTTCAATTTCAATCGCCATCCACACAATTTTTATTTTTTCGTGATTGTTATTATTTACAATTGATTGTGAATATAACAATTTTAATAAAACAAATATTGGGAAAAATAAATTAAAAGTAAACCCCATAAATATATTAGTGTCGAAAGTGCAAAAGAACTGCATACGTTTGTAGCCACACAAGTAACACCAGTCACCCAATTAATCGTCCATCTGTTTAAGCGAGTATTGTACACAAGCAGACCAATTCAAGACGAATATAATTAATGGATGTGCAATTTTGCTCAGGCTGTTAAAAGAAAAAAGTGAGTCGCCAAAGACAACACCAGTTGAAAACATCATCACCCCCAGGAAATATGGTACGTTTTTTTCCTTTGATTTGTGATATATTATCTTTATCTGGACTTTATTTGCAGTTGTCTAGCTAACATCACAAAAATTGGAATCCCTCATAATCATGAGACTACGTGTTAAAGAAGAACGATATTTAAGTGAAAGTTATTTCGACGTCATTCAATGCTTCTGTTGGAGTTTCAGCCGCCCGCTGCGACTACTGTGAAAACAAAATCTTCTCGTCTATATAAATGTTCTATATTCAAGCATCATGATCAACCTATCCAGCAGTGTGTCAATATCGTCAAGAAATAAAAACGGTAACATAAACGGCAACGACTGGAAAAGCGTGATTATTTAAGTGTTTAAACGTAAGCGAAACAACCCCCTAATGAAACTTACAGACTTAAAATGTCAGTTGAACAACATGTTAGCACACACAAGCGTGTGTTTTACGTTGTTTTGAATAGAAAAAACACTTTGAGCACCAACAAAGGTAATCCCCCATCTACATTCAATACCAATAATTTGTTTATCTAATCAATTTGTTCCACTAGATGAGTGCAAATGATAAATATCATTCTATATATGCCGGTCAACACGGTCGATCATTTATCAACTATGAAGCATTTTTATCTAATATTGAAAACAATCACATCAAAGCACCACAGTCAACTTACAAGAAGCAAAAGTCTAACTTACGTCAAGAATATCGTCCATAATTCGTTGGTAGCGGTGGAGGCGAAAAAAAAAAACAAAAAGAAACAAAACAGAAAGAATGACGACAATGACTATGACCGTGGATGGGTAAGCAATTGAAAAGTTTAATTTATCATGTCGATTAAACATTTTCTTTTATAGATATATGCATTCAGTGACATCAGAACATGGATCGTCAAATCCTGAATTTCTAACTAACATAGGCAAAACTACAGAGTGCTGTTGCTGCTCAGCTATTTTATTTAAAAACATTTAACAATAATGGTGGTATTGATGATCACACATCAGGTCCTAGTAGCAATAGAGGTGCCATCGACTGTGACAACAGTAGAAATAGTCACGAAGAAGAAGAGGATACAGATGTTGATCATCTGCAGACGAAGAAGCCAAAGAGCAGTAGTGCGAGCAGACTGAAAAGTATATATTCGTTATGGGGATTAAAACAAACCCAACCTAACTTTGCTGTGATTTTAAAGTCTTTAAAATGTCTTGTGCTAAGAGCGAATATTATTTGTATAAACTAGTGTCCTTCTTATATTAGAAGCATATTTTTTAAAAAAAAAAAGCATTGATACGTTGTGCATATGTCTAATCTAAATCTATAGAATGTGTGTGAAAATAATGTATATGTGATGAAAAAAAAAAACATCTTTTAATGTGTAAATAATCAGATATAATATTTTAGTATTTTATTGATATATTTGCCATAGGTAGATAAAGAGTGCTTGTAAGGTTTCATGAATAAAATAGCAGCACAAGATACAAAAATAACTTTTTGTACGATATATGTTTATAATAAATGAAGGATGTGATTTAAGTATATTAACATAGCGTGTGTATTTTATTGAAGTATGTATGTTGTATTCGTATCCGTTGAGCTCGAACAGTGTTTTTCTCTGAAGGGCGTATCATTTTTCAGAGATAAGGGAAGATTACTTCATTAATCTCTAATCACAAATCAGTCCGATAAACTGCCGTATGTTGATTGCAGTAACCGTAAATAGTGCACCAAAGGAATCACCCCTCTTTCATAATCCGACTAAGTGAACAAAAAATCGGTATAGGGGTGAGTAATTAATTCTGCCAGAATGCGGACCCATACCTCGACATTGGTTACTATATTTTTATCCAAATAGAACTTACCTTGACTCTTCCTTAGGGCGATGTAGATGTTTGCAAACAACACACCCTAAAACACATTCCGAAACTTTAATGTTTAATAAAACACTCATAGTTATTTATATTTAATTGTTTTATTATTTTATTATTTTAAAACGCACTCAACAAATCAATACAATACATATAAACTTCTGCGCGCAATTTTTATAGTGAAATGAAATGAAATATATATTCAATTATGCGTGCAAATTTTATAATGAAATTAAATGAGATTTATTTTTCTGAAGTAATGTTTGTCATTCCACACAAACGAAACAGAATTTTTCACTGATTCCAAGTAAAATCCCAGTTCCATCATATTTTGTGTTCCAATGATAGCTATAACTAGGTCCCAACTGGAGCCAGTGAAATACACAAACTTGCAGTGTTTGAAATTGGAGACGAAAATGATGAAACCATGAATTTTACGAGCTGCACAGCGATGTATAATTGGTAAACAATCTCCGCATTGGACTTTTAAGATGACTATGACTTGTATAGCGAATGGACACCAATACTCCGTTTTGCAGTCTTCGATTCCCAGCCAGGCGAAGAGACTTTAATTCACAATTAGAAATTGTCCTCATGCAACTTGAATTGTGAATTGCTAAACTGAAAGATTATTCAATTAGACTTGGAACGGTTGGAAGTGATGTAATTTTTCTACTTACATATATTATGTTTTTATTACTTCTGGACACAAACACTCCGGCTAGCAGTCTTCGATTCCCAGCCAGTCGTAATTAAATGGCTATATTTTTACAATTTAAAAAAAAACACAAAACACAAAAAATGTAAACAAATTAATGTAAACAAGCAATCAAAATAATAAACTGACAGCAGAATTTTAGCGATTGGTGAATATAAACATATGTTTTTGGACGTATTCAGTAAAGAAAATATTTATTTTTCAAATAAAATGAATTGAATGTATTTAACTCTTCGATTAGGACGGAAACAAACTATTTAAATGTAATAATATTTTTTTTTACAAAATGACTCAACTCAGTTATTATGAGTTGGGTAATTTGTTATTATTATAAATGATATAAAAGGTGTTTGAAGTACAGACTTATATTGTGTCTCTGTTGATTAAAAACAATTGAGTTCATATTTTATAGTTACGAATTCGCCTATTTTTATATTTTCGATGTACTAGTTTTTTGCTGATAAATTTATTCCCTTGCGAAAATTTTATATGCCACTTACAAACAGCCGTATTAATAATCGCATATTAAGTGTGAATTTTGTTCAATCGATGAATATAACGAGAAATATTATTAATGAAACAAATTGAAGTTAATTGGCGTTGATTAACATAAATATAACTAAATCACCGAAGTAGGTGAATTGAATTAAAACTTTTTCTGCACAAAGTTCCCCAATAAATTCTTTAAGAAATTGCAAACTATTTTGCATATATTTTGACAAGAGCATAAACAAAAAACATAAATAACTACGGATAACAGCGGAATATTTATTGATTGTAATATATTTATTAAGAAAGAGATTTATCACTAAACGTCATCTATTACGTGGGCATTTATTCTTTATTAATATGAAATCTGAATCCATGAATTAACTTTTAATCAACATTAATTAATTAGATAGTAATTAGTAATTTTTTTTATTAATACGGCTGCAACAGTTGTTTGAAAACCTGTATTCCTGTTTTTTTTTTAACACATATAAGTAAAGTAGGATTTTGTATGTATATCTAGTACAATAGCGGTGTTTTTTTTTCTCTTCATTACAAATCTATATAGGCATAGCACACAATTTACGTGTAAACAATACCTTAGCCTATATAGATTTTGCTAAACCTGGATAATTATCTAGTCTTACACCCTTAGACTGGATAGAAAATGTGATACGCTGCAATGTTTTATGAAATAATTTGATGTGAAAATATTTTTATCTTTGCTTTGAATATAAAATCAAAACATTTAAACCCTAAACTGCCATCTGTTGGCTGGCACGTGTTTCAGTATCAGTATCGTTTTTGGTTTAAACTTCTTCAAACTATTCAATTCCATCTAGTGGACATCTTTTATTATTTTAATTGAAAGCAAAAATGTCACTGGCAGATGCTGATTGTTTTTGTTGGCATTTTCGATAACTGGTTTTACTTCACTACTAAAAAAACATGGTTAGTTTGACCAGGTTACTGTAATAGATTTCCGTCTTTGTTACATAATGCAATAAAAATTCAAAAACAAAACGGATAGCAGTATTAGTGAATCATAAGCACACGAAAAATCAGAATTCTTTTTTATTGTTCCCAATAGATTTTTATGCTTCTAATATTTTTTCAATCATAAATAAATAAATAAATAGATATTCTTTTACGTTTTCTTTAGGTTTTTCGGAAATATTAAGTTAGTTTATTTTGTCACATTGGATTTACGTTTTAACGATTTTATAAAATTATATCGGAATGCTGAACGCGGTGCTTATTTCAAAAATTTCTGTTGGATGCGCTCATTGATGGTGACATTGCTAAACCAACTCAATTCCGCTGTGAATTTCCACCTCTTCCTGGGAAGGTTATGGGTGAGGTCGGTGAGGTGGCGGGGGAAAATCGAAACATTTTGAGCAAAAAATGTGGGGAATAACTTATCTCACGCACACTTGTTTGAAAATGTGATAGTATGTGTAAGATAAGTAAAAATGGGTGAATTTAGCTTGTAGGCAAATCCAGAAGTTTGGTATCTCTTTACTTCCCTTATCTCTGCTTTGAGGTATATGTAGCAAAATTATTTCTCTATGTTACAAACTAAGTATCAAAACTAATATACCCCTATGGGATAGGGTATAAACATATGAGAGGCTACAATCCGCTATGCGGATCGTTGAATACCCTATCCCATCCCATCCTTTAAATTAATATCCTCAAAATATAGGCCTTATGGCGATGAAAAACAGAAAATGACATTGTCACAATATATTGCTCAGACAGTTTCTCAAAATCTTTTGTGGTTCGACAAAAAACAACGTATTTCTATTGCTAATGCCTTGGGATGGGGTATACAAATGGTTTTTGTAAGAAAACGCCCCCAAAATGTGGGCGTAGGTGAAAATGATCTATAGACAAAATGTTTATATTACCATTGCGGAAGTATTTGCTTCAAAAAATTTTTCGAAAGTTTTAAAATTTGGACAAAAAACGATTTTTTCAAAAAACGCCCACAAAAAGTGGGCGTGGCGAAAAACTTTGTATGGACGAAATATAGATATTAGGATTGTCTAAATATGTTGCTAACACACTTTTTTGAAATTCCCTACGGTTTGGCTTAAAACTACGTTTTTTCTAAAAGGGGGCGTGGCAGTGGGCGGATTTTAAAAATTTTTACACTTGTTCTGGTGACTCGGCCATGGATCCTATATACCAAATTTCATTATCCTAGCTCAAAATTTAAGTCCCAAAAATCGGTGACGAACAGACAGACGGACGGACGGACGGACGGACAGACAGACATGGCTAATTCGACTCAGCTAGCGATTCTGAGTCGATCCATATACTTTGAGGTATATGTAGCTAAATTATTTCTCTATGTTACAAACTAAGTATCAAAACTAATATACCCCTATGGGATAGGGTATAAAAATGCATCCGCAAATGTTTGCGATGCGTCAGGCATAAGGCTCCTCAAATGCAAGAAAAAATGGGAAATCTACCTGCATTAAGAGTTAATCAGGCTCACACAACGGGTGTAGATTATACTGGACTGGTACAATTAAAGGCATGGAAAGGACAATGCAACAAAATAACAAAGGCGTATATCGCAATAGTTATTTGCTTCTGCAGGAAGGCAGTGCATCTAGAATTGGTAAATGATTACAGCTCATCAGCATTTCTTGCAGCTTTCAAACGTTTCAGCGCTCGCAGGGTGTTATGCGCAAACCTTTATAGCGACTGTTGCAGCAATTTGCAAGGAGCTGCAAATATTCTGGAGTTGCAAAAAAGTCAGGTACAGAAATAGTGGAGTGAGGACATCGCGAGACAACTACAATTGAAAAGAACAACATATCACTTTAATCCTCCTGCTGCTCCACATTTTGATGGGCTGTGGGAAGCTGGCGTAAAGTCGATGAAGCATCATCTAAAACGAGTCATCGCCCACTACACACTAACGTTTGAGGAGTACGCCACTGTATTGACTCATGTAGAAGCATGTCTGAACTCGCGACCACTCTGCCCGATGACGGAAGACCCTGAAGATTTTCCGATACAAACGCTTGGACATTTTCTAGTTAGAGCTGCGTTGAACACCACACCAGAGACGGACGCGTCAGCAATTAAGGAAAACCACTGAGACAGATGGCAGCTATTGCAGAGAATCCAACAACATTTTTGGAAGAAATGGAAGTCCGAATATCTTGTCCAACTGCAACAGCGCACGATATGGTTAACGTCGGACGCGGATTTAAAAATAGGACAACTGGTAATTCTACCAGATGAACAAACACCTTTTTATTTTCATGTATCAAACGTCAATCGATCGAAATTGTCGCCAGCTGCAATCATCAGTCAACATACATATCTAATCAAAAGCTGAAAATCAACACTTGAAGTAACGGATCTATGACAACAATGCAGGATTTTGACTTCAAAACATACATCGATGGCTCTTCCTGTGGCCTGGCAGGATGTTGCATTGCAACAAACATACGAATGCATCATCCATCGTGTTACTGTCGGCATTTCGCCATCAGTCTACAATCGGCATTTTACCTTCGAACATTTAAGCCGACAGCAAAACTCATCGCTGCCACAGAAGCAAATCTGGGCGATCAGACGCGCAGCAACTAAACTACGACAACGAGCCGTAGTGGAAGTGTCACCCACAAGAAAACTACATGCAAAAAAAATGCTATGTTTTTGACAATTGGCCCCTCCCACTGACCTACATTCACAACGCTAGGCGCGCTCGTTTTGTGCGCGCGTGTTGGTGTGGTTGCGTACGCTATGCGCGGAACGATGCACGCGAAGAGCAAGGGAACAACCAAGCGGTGAACTTCGCTTCGATGTTAGAAGGTTTTTATGCATGGGTTTTGTCGTAGCTGTTTGAACAACCAGCAATTACCAAGGGGCAACGACCTTCAGAAGTAAACTTTGAAAATCAGCTGGACCGGGAAGATGATGTTAAAGAAAACATCTGGTAGATTTGTTTTTCCCAGTTTGACCGAACCACGAATAGTTTCACTACAATAAATCGATCAACTTAATTAAAATTGAACGTCTTTGAACATTAATAACAAGTAGGTTGCACTCTTGATTTGCAAGTGATTTAGATCCCGTCGGCAAAGCAAGTAACTAGGACCGGAGCCAAATCCACTTTTTGTGCGAATATTTTTGCTAGTTCCTTGCGGCACACTACGGGGCGGGCTAATTGGAGAGTCATGTTTGTTGAGGCCCAGGTTCATTCCGGACTGAAGCGTCACAAAGTAAATCTTTGTAATGGCACTCGGCTTGCGGTGAAAAACTTGATGAACAACGTTATCGAAGCAATAATACTTAAAGGAATGTACAAAGAAGACGCATGCAGTTTCCGGTACGGCCACAATGAGTAAAAGAAAATGTCACATAATGGTTTTCAATGATAGCTATTACCGCAGCCTTAGAATACCATCAGCATTATTTGTTAACGCGACAGACAACAAAAAAACATGTAGTGTATATTAGGCTGCGGTTATAGCTATCATTGAAAACCATCATGTGAAATTTTCTTTTACTCATTGCGGTTTTTTTATAAATTCAACCATTGGCGAGATGGTGTCAAAACAAAGCTTATGAATTTTAGAACATGATTATCCAAAATTTTAATTGTTAATTATAGTTATTGCAGAAAATCGCATTTTATTTTTCACAGATCAAGATTTATTTTTGTGAAGTAATGCTTGTCGTTCCACCAAAGTGAAACGGAATTTTCCAATAATTCCTATAAGCAGCTATAGAGGTAAAATTTCATTTCCAGGTAAAATTTCAATTAGGGCTATTCGTCACATCTATATGAAAATGCGTGTAGATCTCAATGAACATTTGTCACATTACCTGCAAATACATCCAATATCTCCCTCTCAATCCATTAAACTGCAGCGTCCTACGTGTTTTCCAAATGCAATTTCATTGATAGCAACATATATGAACAAAATCCAACACCCCTCATCCCTGATCCTTGCTGCAGACAAAACAATTTATTATAATTAACACAACGGCATTCTTGTCTGTGTCAATAAATACCAACAAGATTACTTTAGAAAAGCAATTCATTTACAGACGCCACTAACCTCCTTGTTGTTTTTTTTTCTCTCCTCTTTTTTTCCTGCAAATTATGTCATTTCAATTTCTTTTCTTTTTCTTTTTCAGGTTCATCCTATAAGATCGGGGCCATTCTACCACAAGAGACGGGAAATTGCCTTCAATGTATTTGCATAGAGGGTGCCACCAAGGACGATTCACCTCGTGTAACGTGTAGTCCGCATAATTGCCCACCCCTAGTGCTTCCTGATTTATTTGACGCAACAGGATACTAAGGTAAGCAAATGATAATTTTTTGCCAAAGTGTTCGTAGTATCTACTGATGGCAGCCGCACTTGACACGTCGCGTCGGTCGTACTTTTGCACACGAACATCAAAGACTATGCGCGTGTTGGATGTGAGACACAGAGTACAGACACACTCTCTTCATGAATGCAAACCTGGTCGCAGGCTCCTGGATGATGGGTTAATTTTCGGAGAGTACACATTTTAATTTACATATTTGCTTAACATTCCGTTTTAAGTTGCGGTAAATGAAGTGAAAGTTCCATTGTGTGCTTCCGTATAGTTGGACATAGCAGTAGGGGAAAATTGCCGGGACGAAATTGATTACAAGTGTGCGCTAAAGTTTTTCTGGAGTATGTGTTTAAATCAAAGGCGACACTCATACAATTTTGAGCCAAATGAATTGGTCACCATAGTCCTGCACATTCCCGCGGTTAAAGATGAAACAAAAAATTTTGCACGAAAACATAAAAAACGTTTATTAGGACACGTTAACACAACAGTCCTCCAAATTCATGACGAAACAAATATATTGCGGCGTCTTCAAAGAACTTAACCCTTAGATTTGGCCCGATAATAACAAACCGCGCTATAAATTGCGGAAAAAGCAGGAACTCTCAAAGGAAAGTCACCTGCCAAACATATTATATACTCGTGATAAACAAATTGCTGGATAATTCGAATACTTTGTTGCAATAGAAATACAAAATGGGTGGTGGTTTTAGTGAGTAAAAATCTCACACAACTTTGGCACGTGCTCATCGTGTCTATGAACATTTCCACCAGCCCACAAAAAAAAAAATAGTCCTGCACACAAAAATTCATTCTTGGCTTGTATATATACCTACAACCTTTTTCCCTCCATAAATATGCTAATGTGAAATTTGTAGATTTGTAGTGAAACCGTTACTGTCACGATTATAGAAATTTTTGATTTGAATTGAAATTCTGGTTGCAAAATTGGTCAGAGATCTTTAATGTCCTGTGGAGATTTCTTTCGATACTGTGTGTCCTTTGTTTATTGTTAAATTTTATTCTTTATACCCTATCCCATAGGGGTATATTAGTTTTGATACATAGTTTGTAACATAGAGAAATAATTTAGCTAGATATACCTCAAAGTATATGGATCGACTCAGAATCGATAGCTGATTTAGCCATGTCTGTCCGTCCGTCCGTCCGCACGTTACCAGTTTTTGGGCCTTAAATTTATAGCTAGAATGATGGAATTTGGTACACGTAGTCTTCATTGCTCCCAGCAGAACAAGTGTAAACATTTTTGAAATCCGCCCAATGCCACGTCCCCTTTTAAGAAAAATGTAGTTTTTGACCAAACCATAAGGAATTTTGAAAATGTTTCTGAGCAACATATTAAGACATACTGAATATCTATATTTCGTTCATATAAAGTTTTTTGCCAGCGTTTTTTTGGAAGCGTTTTATTAAAAAAAAAACATTTTTTGGTAAAATTTAAAAATTTTAGAAAAAACTTTTGATGCAGAATCATTAATATGAACATTTCGTCTATAGACCATTTTAACCCATAACATATGCAGGAGAAAACATTGTCTTTTGTAGAACCGTAAAATTTGTAGTGACAATGTCATATTCTCTATTTTATCTACATCGTGTTTTTAGCCATGTCCACTTTTTGGGGATTTTAGTTTTTCAGATAGGATGTGATAGGGTATTCAACGATCCGCACAACGGATTGTAGCCTTCTCATATGTTTTTATATGAAATGCATTTAATGGAAATTAAGTATGAAATATAATATCAGGCAAATGTATTTAACTTTCTAATAGTATTTGATTTGGATCTTCAGAGACCAGCAATCCACAGTTTTAATTTTTGACATAACCACTTAATGGATTCGACACCAAATCATTATTTATCTCTTTCACGCGAGTTGGGCGTTAGATCAAATAGTATGCATTTTGATTATTAATGCTAAATATTATATAAATAATGTCGAAATGTGATTATACAAACGTTTACTCCGAAATTTGAAGGAATCGGTGTCTATGTGAATAATGATGATTTTATGTTAGTTGCCAAAAATGACAATTCCGTTTAGTGTTAGTTGGACTAAAACTAATAATGTGGAATTGTTTCAAACTATAATAGTAGTACATATATTAAATTTCATTCAATTTGACATAGTAGTTTGTCATTTAGGCGAGTTTGCCTAAATGACAAAATCCGTTATATGGATTTTCTCGAAAAAAACTGGGTATGCAGTTTTGTTGGAACTATATGCCAATATAAAGTTTAATCAAAATCGTTAGAGCTGTTTTCCAGAAAATTGAGGTTATGTGTAATTTTTATATGGCAGGTAAGGTACCGTAAATAACATGGATAAAATAAAAAAATGGCCTAGAACTATGACCAAAACAAACTTAGATACGAAATTTGAAGAAAATCGGTCATGCCGCTTCGGCTGGGGAGACCATTACGGACAGACGGACCGACGAACCGACCTACCCACGGAGGGAATTCCAAAAAAACACTTTTTTTTAGGTTCCGCTATCATTGTAATGTAAGAATCAATCAAAACCTAGAGGTCGAAAATTTTCATGAAAACAATATCTTTCTCTTTGTTAAGAGAAAGTTAAAAATCAATTTGTGCATCTTGTAATTTTTGTCGGGGGTCTTGCGATAGCAGTGCTTACACAATTTAAATTTTGTATTAGTACATCTTAATATCTTACCTTTAAATTCTCAGCAATGTTGTTCTGGACCAGAGATAAGGGAAGTTACTTCCCTTATCTCTGGTTCTGGACATGCCCAATTGGCCCGAACAACGACGAGTCGAGACTCGAGGCAGATGCTTCATTTGCAACACTCTGTAGCACAGCTTAAGTGTGGTGTCATGAAAAGCTTCTCTATTAAAATGACACCAGAAACTAGTAGAAGATGTTCTTAAAGTTACCAAATTGGATTTTTAAATAAATAGTTCGATGTTTCTTTAAAACTGATTTTTTTTAAATTGAACACTAACATGAATATCACAAATTGTATTGTGTTGCTTTTCTTTTTGTATTTTCAGATACGACAATTAAAAAACGGACACCCTTTGCATACGGAATTATTCGTTACCCATCATAGGAATATAGCCATTAAGTTTATAAACTAAGAAAAACTAAACAAATTGCTGATAATTAGGCAATTATGTTTAAGAAAAATCACAAATATTAAAAAAAAAATAACGATACACCATCTGAATGACAAACAAAAAATACGCTCAATGGACTTTAAATATATTTATAAAATATATGCGAGATAATAGAGAATCATTATCACATTCCAAATGCAAACATATTATTATTGAATATTTCGTTTCCTTGAATTTTAAAGTGCCCAACACATTTAAATTGCAATTTTAATTTTAATGACAAATACAGATTATTTTAAAATTTAATAATAACTTTATCAGAGCAAAAAAATAATAAAAATGACTACTCACACGCAATGGATGCTTTCAATTAAATGGTTATTTATAGTTTATACTATATTCGTATATATTAAAAATCGACATTTTCAATTACAAAAAAATATTATTGGAGATAAATCACATCGCGGACCACTGCACTGGTTGCAAAAAAAAATAAAAAAATTATTGAAACGAATTAAATGAAAGGGGTCCACGCGGACAACCGACTAGTGTCAATGTTAAAAATTAAAATTATAAGTGACTATTATTACAAAATAGATTATTCACTACAAACATACACAAATGATTAATACATCATGTGAAAGGGCGATGGGTGCATTATAACTTTTATAAAGTAATTAAATGTGAAACAACATCATGTGCAATAATATAGGTATAAAGGTGTTTTTAATTACATTTCCTTTTTTGATTGAATGTGAGCATTATAGTATATACAATAAACGATCTATTATATTCATTTAAATGTATACACATGTTACGTGAGAATGTGTATAAAATATCAATGTCATCAAATAAAGATGTGACATAATTGATTATACCATAAACTACTCGTCCTCTCAAGTAGGCGTCAAAACCCGTTACTAACCCAATTAAAGAAAAAAAAATGCAACAAATAATTATTTTTGTTTTAAAGGATAATGCAACATATTCATATTTTTAAATGTGTACTTGTGCGTATTAAATATATAAACGTGGTAAATGTTCTCTGAAAGGCAAACGTTTGCACTTTTCACCCTTGTCTGAAAAAAAAGTGATAAATGAGAAAAGTAAATAAAAAAATAATAAAAAAAAATAAAAACACAAAATTGTAGATAAACTTAGAAGATATATATAGTTAGTGTATAAATACGAAATACTAAATGTTTATCGATTTTCGTTGATTCAATAAAGAATATGTTTAACTATAAACACTGTAATTTTTGAACAATTTTTCTATTATGGTTTTTTTTATTTTCAAAAATGTCATCTCCGAAAATTATGTTTGTTCATTTTCGACAACCCAAGTTGTCAAAGTCAAGTGCTCAAAACCGTCACCAGAGTGAATTATTGCAGTGCAGTGCTTGTTAACGCCATTCTCTTTACTCTCTGTTCTTTGTTAATTTTCTTGTGGTGACTTTAGATTTTAGATAACTCCACCGGAAAAGTCCATATGGGTCACCTTTACCTCTCCTAAAGATCAATTTGAAATGGGAAATATTTACGAACTCGTAGCAGAGACATATTGAACGTATGTGACCTTGCTCCGTCATGCTGGGGCCATGTTCATTATAGCCATGTAAGATCAGATGCACTAACCTATCACCAATGGAATTGCTAGACGTAAATTTAACAAGGGTGATTGGCGGTGTTCCGGGTTTCCGTTTTAGTAAGTTAATGTTAACTCTTTTGTTCACGTGACATTGGGGAGGAAATCACTGACGAACGAAGTTCAAAATTTACGCATGGGCACTCAGGTATGAGTGAAACAACTGACTTTGCTTCAACCTGTCATGAAAGTGTTTTTAATTCCAGTAAAATTACTCGATATTATAGATTCATGACGGCCCACAGAAGCATATGTGTCCTCAACATCGCCTATCTGCCGCAATTTGTGAACGCATGAAACCGTTTACCAACAACCTGTTCGGCATTTATCAGTGTGATCTTCACAAAGCATATGAGAAGGCTACAATCCGCTGTGCGCATCGTTTAATACCCTATCCCATCTCATTATAAAATTATCCCCAAAATGTAGGTTTTATAAAGATGAAATATAGAAAATGACAACATATTGTTCAGACGCAACATAATGTAAATTGTGCAACATAATTGTGCAAATGCCTTGGGTTTTGTAAGAAAACGCCCCCAAAAAGTGGGCGTTGGTGAATATGATCTATTGATAAAATGTTTATTATATCATACGGAGGTATTTGCATCACAAGTTTTTTGAACATTTTAAAATTTGGACAAAAAGTGGGCGTGGTAAAAAACTTTGTATGCACGAAATATAGATATAAGGATTGTCTAAATATGCTGCTCAGACACTTTTTTGAAATTCCTTACGGTTTGGCTAAAAACTACGTTTTTCCAAAAAAGGAACGTGGCAGTGGGCGGATTTCAAAAATGTTTACACTTGTTCTGCTTCGTCGGCCAGGGAGTCCACATACCAAATTTCAACCCCTAGCTCAAAATTTAAGGCCCAAAAATCGGTGACAAACTGACGGTATGTCTAGCTAAATTCTTTCTCATGTTACAAACTTAATGTCAAAACTAATATACCCCTATGGGATAGGGTATAATTAAATATCTGGCATTTCCGGCCCAAACAGGGGTCAAAGTCAGCTTCTCCCTTCATTTGTATGTGCGAAGTTATTATTTTTAGCACAAAGAAGATGACCTACAGTTTAACGCAGAATCCGAATGGTAAATTTTAAAAAGCTTCTCATGACAGTGTTACTCTTGGATGTTTGCTAGACGCTTAGGTGTCCAACGTATTAACGACTCGGCCACTGCTGAACCCAGTACCCATGTACTAATTATACCCTATCCCATAGGGGTATAGTAATTTTGACAACCCGGGTTGTGCTGTAATTATTTTGTTCCTACAAAGTCTAACCTAACAATCCAAACTTATAGGGATTGTAGGTTAGACTTCCTTGAGTGCAAGTTTGCAACTTTTTCGGTTTCACCTGTCCAGGTTATACAAGTAAGGCCACTTCAGTGCTGTAACCATACGGTTACGCTGGCACTGCTAGGGTACTTGTTTGGGATTACCTGAAAATTATAAAAAGACATAGAACACCACGAATAAATTTCAGAAAGTGCATCTGCAATTATTTTTATTAATAAAAAATAAATGGTTGTTAACAAAAATTATTTATTTAGTGTATGAAATTGTTGAAAACATTTTACACAAAGGCCAATGTTGCATTTGATACAGCAAGTACTCATAACGCTTTTGCAATTATCACCTGCGCAACGTCTTCTTTTGTCGAGTGGACCTACAAAATGGTCAGTTCTGTCATAACGAATGTTTTTCCCATTTTGATCAAGACGATCGACACCGCACATATATTTGTTGTACTCAGTGATTGCACATGGTCGAACAATACCCACTTTCCTTCCACTTAGTTTGGAATAACGAGATGCTGTTGAGGTTGGCAAGGCACCATAACAAGTTGAGGCAATGCAAACAATAGAATTATCAGCCCATTTTGTTAACCTTATACCTGTTTCTAACATTTTTATAGATTTTTACATTCCACATTGTGCTCTATCGGACAACTTGGAGGAATACGGTTCTCACGAATCGTACCTGTTGCATTGTATCCTCTGTGAGAAGTGGAAAACCTGTAAACAAGTTGTCAAAATAAAATGAAAATGGCAGCCCTCTGATATTTTCCGGGAAGTCATCAATCATTGATAGAAGAGGTGCCGAACATTTGCCAAATCGTTCTTCATATTTCAGGTGTAAACGAGGATTTTTTCCTTGGTAAATTTCGAAATTTATCAAGTACCCCGAGGGCGTACACAGCGACCAGACTTTATAACCAAATCTTATTGGCTTACCTTTGATAAATTGCTTGCAACCATGTCTTCCATAGTAAGCTATCATGCTTTCATCATACGACAATTGTTGTGTGGGATGGAAATTTTTAAGCATGTTTGCCTTCAAATGGTCTGTCATTGGGCGCAACTTCCACAGCTTGTCCTTATTTCCATTTGGTGCAGCCAAGTCTGGTTCAAAATGACAGCAACTTAGAATCTCTTCAAATCGCCCTCGCCGCATTGACCTGTAAATTAACTCGTTTCGTAGATCTTCACAGCTATTCCAATAGGCCTTATATATAGGAATCGAATTGTACCCAGTCACCATCAGAATGCCAATAAAAGTCCGCATTTCACGAATCGAAAATTCTTGAATTGGTTTTCCATTTTTCTTTATGGCATATCTTGCTGAGCAATGGCTGATATGTTCCAATAACTCATCGTCAAAAAAACGCTCGAAAAGTTCATGCGGCTGCGTACCACGACAGTCATCGAAGTTTGCTTCAGGAAACATTGGTACTCCAGCACTCCCAACATCATTTGACCATTTGAAAGTTGTTTCTTTGTTCGAAGCAGGTATCGGCACGTCTGACAGAATGGAACTTATTTTCCTGAGTCTAGTGGCAATCGGTAGCATCAAATGGTCCATTATCTGTTCTTCAATTAGTTCATCAGGGCTTGAAGCGTCTATTATGCCTTGTTCTATGTCTTGGGTTGGTTGGTCAAGTGATAAATTCAATTCTGACTCATCTAAGACATCAATGAGAATGTCATCCATGTTATCGGTGGGAATAGGCTGCTTTTCAGGACTAATAGTGTCAATATGTCGACCATTTCTAAAGAATAATTCACAACCGGCTCTTAATTGATTTCCGGTCAGATCATCAATCGTGCCAGCTTCATTTTCACCGGCATCGTCCTCACCGCTAATGGCTCCATCTTCACCGGGTGGTTCAATATAAATACTATGGACCATGTCACCAAATGAATTGTCTTCTTCATCTAACTGTTCAAGATAGTCTACGGCTTCCTGAAGTGATAATTTTCTAAAAAAAAGGCAATATCCTATAAAAATTCGAACCCTTTCAGTGCCAACGTAACCGTACAGTCACATTGCTAACAAAATGAATACGTGCCTAAGCGGTGCTAACGTGACTTTACGGTCACATCTTCAAAAAAATACATAAAACTTGTAAAACAAATTGTTTTTTTATGATCTAAATTACTTTTACAAACAAGAAGTTATTAGTTTTCGATCGATATGCATATTATAGATATAACTGGGAAAATATAAGAAAAAAGTTATTACTTACTTTTGCATGTTGCCATGTCTAGTTTTGGTATACCCCCCAAACTCGTCCGTTTGTGTAGGATGACGATAGAGAATTCTCGCTGCTCCATCAGGGTCGGAAACGACCTCACCGACACATTCGATACCAAAAAAGGATTTAGGCAAGGCGATGCGCTGTCATGCGACTTCTTTAATCTGATTCTTGAGAGGATTGTGCAAAACTCCAAAGCCAACACCAGAGGTATAATTTTCCAAAAGTCGGTGCAACTACTAGCTTACGCTGACGCTTGGAGGAGGTGTTCTAACTGCGGTTCGCAGTCACCGTACCTCTGAGAAAATTGATTTTCCATTCATTCTTAATACCGAAATAATTTGTGTTAAGATAACTGTTGGAAATAAATACCTTTATGTCGCAAATGCGTACATTCCCTCCTATCGTCTTGGTACTCTGTATTCTGAGCTATCAAAGGCTTTAGAATACATCTTTGACTTATCTTGTTGTGACAGTAATATTTTGTTGCTGGGTGATTTCAACTTACCACACATAGAATGGGTGCCTTCGGAAGGAGAACCTCATTTTATACCATCAGAAGTCTCTGCACAACAAGAGCTATCATTACTTGATAACATTTTATCACTTGACTTACAGCAAACAAGCTGTATAAAAAATCATAATAATCGAATTCTCGATTCAGTTTTTTCTTCTGACTCTGTTAGTATTGCAGTATTAGAATCTAGTACCAGTATAACTAACATAGACAAAAATCATCCCCCATTAGATATTTTTATTGACATAGGCGGACATCTGTACGAACATTCTGACTCGTATGATCGTTCGTACTCTTTTGACTTTCGGAAGGCGAACTTTCAAAGGCTATCCGAAGAAATAATAATTAGAAATGTTAATATTGACAGCCTCTCCAATTTAGAAGAAGCTGTTAACAAATTCTATCTTCTAATAAAAGATTGCATGGATAGAACTATCCCAGTCAAGCATTCTAAGAATGCTCAAATCCAGCATCCTTGGTACACGAAAGACCTTAAATCTCTTCGGAATATACGTAACCGGGCCTGGAATAATTTTGTTAAAAGTCAGAATCAATACGACTATGATAAGTACCTGAATTTTTTTAAGGAATTCTCTGCGATGTCAAATAGTTTATATAATGGCTATATAGCCAATATGGAGAACGCTCTTAAAAGTGACCCAAAACGCTTTTGGAGTTTTGTCAATGCGAAGAGAAAAACGGATGGATATCTAGCCAACTTCTCTTACAATAATTCAAAAATATCGAGCTCTATTATTTTATCTAACTTATTCGCAGAGAATTTCAGTAAATCATTTATTGATACCCCTCTTGTCTTAGACGAACAATATTTCAGTTATCTCAATGACTGTTCTCAAGTTAGTTTCAGCAACGTCACATTTGACGATGAGACAATAATTAAATATATCGCTTTATTAAATAATGATTATTCTGCTGGGCCCGATGGAATCCCACCAATAGTCGTAAAGCAATGCAAAGATGCTCTTTTGCCATACCTTAAGTATATGTTTGAAAGCTCCCTTAAAACAGGATTATTCCCAACTCAATGGAAAAATGCATTTATTACACCTGTTTTTAAAAAAGGTGAACGAGGAGACATTTCTAATTACAGACCTATTTCAAAACTCTCTTGCATTCCTAAGTTATTTGAACATATTATTTGTGATAAATTGGTATTCCTGTGTCGAAACATTATCTGTAAAGAGCAGCATGGCTTTGTAAAAAATCGATCCACCGTCACAAATCTCTTAACTTTTATGCATCATTGTTCCAATCGGTTGGAAAATAAAAAAGAGGTCGATTGTATATACACTGACTTTTCCAAAGCTTTTGACCAGTTATCACATAACATCATAATTTTTAAACTTAAGGCTTATGGTTTCCCTCCAGGTTTCATAAATTGGGTTCAATCATATCTCTCACTAAGAACTTATCAGGTAAAATTTAGAGGCTCTAAATCCAACCCTTTTGTTGCCCAATCTGGAGTACCCCAATGTAGTCATTTAGGCCCTATCTTATTTATTCTTGCTATTAACGATGCAAAAGCTTGTATTCGAGAGAGCAAAATACTGATATATGCTGATGAATTAAAAATTCTCAAATGTGTAGGAGATCTAAGCGATTCGCTTTCATTTCAAACTGATTTAAATAGCTTTACAAGATGGTGTTTTAAAAACGGTTTGAATCTGAACCCCACTAAGTGCCAGCATATGTCATTTTCACGAAAACGTATTCCGTCCAATTTTAGTTATACTCTGTCGGGGCACACTCTCTGTCGTATAGACAGTTTTAAAGATCTTGGTGTTTATTTTGATCCTAAATTGGAGTTTAATAAACACATAAACGTTATTGTGAATAAATCCAACTCTATGTTGGGATTTATAAAAAGGTGGTCAAAAGAGTTGTACAAAATTTGCCTCCGTATAGGTGTCGAATTAAACTGCTGCAGTTGTTGCCTTTGTCTCAACGTAGACTTAACAATGACATGGTCTTCTTGCACCAAATATTATCAGGACATATAGATGCTCCTGATCTTTTAAGTGCTATTGGTTTTAATACCCGTGGAGGTTCCTATAACCTTCGTAGACTAAATATTTTACATATACCTAATCATAAATACAACTATGGTATGCATGAGGCTATAAGTCGCATGAGTAGAGTTTACAATAAAAATAGCGATGTAGTTGAACTGCATGTTAGTAAAAGTAGTTTAAAACATATGAGAGGCTACAATCCGCTATGCGGATCGTTGAATACCCTATCCCATCCCATCCTTTCAATTAATATCCTCAAAATATAGGCCTTATGGCGATGAAATACAGAAAATGACATTGTCACAATATATTGCTCAGACAGTTTCTCAAAATCTTGTGTGGTTCGACAAAAAACAACGTATTTCTATTGCTAATGCCTTGGGATGGGGTATACAAATGGTTTTTTTAAGAAAACGCCCCCAAAATGTGGGCGTAGGTGAAAATGATCTATAGACAAAATGTTTATATTACCATTGCGGAAGTATTTGCATCAAAATTTTTTTCGAAAGTTTTAAAATTTGGACAAAAAGCGTTTTTTACTAAAAACGCCCCCAAAAAGTGGGCGTGGCAAAAAACTTTGTATCAACGAAATATAGATATTAGGATTGTCTAAATATGCTACTCAGACACTTTTTTGAAATTCCTTACGGTTTGGCCAAAAAATAAGTTTTCTAAAAAAGGGGGCGTGGCAGTGGGCGGATTTCAAAAATTTTTACACTTGTTCTGGTGGCACGGACGAGGATCCTATACACCAAATTTCATTATCCTAGCTCAAAATTTAAGGCCCAAAAACCGCTGACGAACAGACAGACGGACGGACGGACGGACGGACGGACAGACAGACATGGCTAATTCGACTCAGCTATCGATTCTGAGTCGATCCATATACTTTGAGGTATATGTAGCAAAATTATTTCTCTATGTTACAAACTAAGTATCAAAACTAATATACCCCCCTATGGGATAGGGTATAAAAACACTTTGCGTAATTGTATTCTAGAGTCGTAATAAGTGTATGTTTTTTTTTTTTTTTTTTTTTTTTGTTTTGTTAATAATACAAAAATAAAGTTTAATTTCATCGTTTATTGATTTTGTTAGTGACGTCAAACTAACTTCAGTGTTTTGTTATGTCCCACTAACAAATGCACTAAATGATGAGCCTGTGGATGCATTTTATATGCTGTGGCAAATCTCTGCTCGTAGATGCGCTTTTATTAAGCTCGCTGCGACACTGATCTGATAGTGTTAAAAAAAATATTGACATCATTGGTAGGACTCAACGTGATGTCATAGCCACGTTTGCTGGTATAGAGAAGGAAGCGGCGAAAATGGGTTTAGCAGTAAATCACGAAAGGACTCACAACATCGACGAATTGGACAGAACGTCACCATTGACAGATATAACTTTGAGGTAGTACAGGACTTTGTCTACCTCGGCTCCGCTATTAGCTCTGACAACAACATCTCGTCAGAAATTAAACAAAGAATTACTCTTGCCAACCGCTGTTTCTTCGGGCTAAGAATCCCAGTCCATTCTACGGCGCTGAAGCATGGACCGTATCAAAAGCGGATGAAGAAATCCTTGGTAGATTCGCGAGGAAAATTCTTCGAAAAATCTTCGGTCCCGTTTGCGTTGACGGGGTATGAAGACGAAGATTGAACATAGAACTATACGAGTTGTACAGCGACATGCCCCTGGTCAAAAAACTCCGCATTGGACGTTTAAGATGGCTAGGACATGTAGAACGAATGGACACCAATACTCCGGCTCGCAGAGTCTTCGATTCCCAGCCAGACGTCAGACGCAGTAGAGGAAGACCTCGCCTTAAGTGGCGCGCACAAGTGGAAACCGACCTCAACCAACTTGGAGTGCGCAACTGGAGGCAGTTAGCTAAGGACCGGGCTAATTGGAGAGGCATGTTGGTTGAGGCCCAGGTTCATTCCGGACTGTAGCGCCACTGAAGTAGGTTTTAGTAAAAAACGTTTTTGTCCAAATTTTAACACTTTCGAAAAAAACTTTTGATGCAAATACTTCCGTAATCGTAACATAAACATTTTGTTTGTAGATCATTTTCACCTACGCCCACATTTTGGGGGCGTTTTCTTACAAAAAACATTTTTATACCCCATCCCAAGGCATTAGCAATTGAAACACGTTGTTTTTTGTCGAACCACAAAAGGTTTTGATAAACTGTCTGAACAATAGCTATGTTGCGACTATGTCATTTTATGTATTCCATCGCCATAAAGCCTACATTTTGAGGATATTAATTTTAAGGATGGGATGGGATAGGGTATTCAACGATCCGCACAGCGGATTGTAGCCTCTCTTATGTTTACTAAATGAAAATATGAAGAAAAAAAATTGATTTTTTTCTTAGCTTTGTGCAGCATTTTAGGGTCATCAAAGAATGTTTCTAGAAACTCTTTAAATTTTTTTAAGTATGTATCCCTTTAGCTAAATCTTGATGACCACTCATAAAAATGGTCAAAATTTCAATTTGATTTTAACTGTTTCCTATTTTCTATCGAGTGATTTATTTTTGTTTTAAACGTCATGCTCAACGTTGTGTGCTGCCAAATATGACGGTGCAATCGAGGATAGCCGATAGAACCAAAATATGTGCTGCCAAACGCCGATTGTTTCGATAAAACTAGATTGTATCAAGTTACGTGCTGGCACGGGCACCACAGAAGTATAAGATCAGTATCTAAAAAAATGTTTGGCTAGCAAATATTATGTATACTTCGGTGGTCCAAAACCTTTTAATACTGCAGCAACGTCTTTCCATCTAGTTTTAAATATATCTAATTGTGGACCACCTCTTTTAAAATCTGTTGCCAGATGATGATACTTTTCCATCAACTCTACCAAGCATTTATTGTGGACTCTTTATGAAAATTCCAAAATATAAACGCCTATATGTTCAGAGAATAGAATACCGACACTAAAATGAATCGACTCAAAAAACGCCATTTGTCGTTTAATAAAAACGCCATGTGGAATAAGGGTGAATTTCTTGTTCGACTTCGTATTCTATTAGGCGTTTTAGTCTCACAAAACGACAACTTAAATGTCATATATTGTCGTTGAGAAATTTGTGAACGCCAAGTAGTAAAAATCGCTTTAAAATGTGAGTTATGTTTATACTTTCAATTATTTTGTATAGGTATAAGTTATTTAGTTATTTATTTGTCTTCAAGGGTGAAAATACCGAATCCACAACAGGTGAAGCGCCTGGTAGAGTTGATGGAAAAGTAGCCCCATCTGGCAATACATTTTAAAAGAGATGTCCCACAATTAGATATATTTAAAACTGGATGGAAAGACGTTGCTGCAGTATTAAACGGTTTTGGACCACCGATTGGAAAAAAAATAATGACAAAAAGTATACATATCATTTGTTGAGGCATTTTTTAGATTTTGATCTAATACTTTGGCTTATTCTCATGAAATCTCTTTTGTAACAGCTAGGTTCTACGTTTCACTTTCACTCGAAATGAAATTGAAATCGGTCTAAAGTGAAATTTCGGGTTCCACATTTCACTTTTACCGATTTCAATTTCATATTTTTCGAAGTTACAAAAAAGTGAATTTCCGTGTTCCACAATTCGGTTTTATCGTTTTGTGAGTGATTTCAATCCGATCATTTTAGTATCTGTGAAATTGTTGCGATGAGCTGACGCGATTGAAAATGTAAGTATATAATAATAATATAATATAGTGAATAATGTTATTTAGATGTTGAATAAATATATTAAAACATAATGTTTTTTTAACAGGGGTAATCACAAGAATACTTGACAGGAGGCAATATATATTCAATTCATGGAGAGGCATAAAGATCTTGCCAGAGGATTCATGAAAGGAGATCGTGTAGCAGCCGACGCTTTGTTGAACGATCTTAAAAATGAATTGAACACCCATGGTCCACCACAGAAGGATGCGAATGGATGGAAAAAGGTGAATAATAAATAAAATAATTAAAACAAATTAATAAAAAATTGCTTTTCTCAGGTATGGACGGACTGGAAGGCTTCCATAAGAAAGAAGCTATAGAGAAAAAATTGAGAATGGTCTGGAGGCTTCAACTAAAAGTATCCGTGTAGCAAAAAACATCGAACACACCATTCGAAAACTTCAAAAATTAGAAACCATGTTTATCAAGTCGATAATATGATATAAATCTAAATTATATAACAATTATAATTTTCATTTGAAATTTATTTGTTTTACTTACGCAGCATCTGAAATTTCAAAAGGATTAGAAAGGTCTCTAAGCGTACGCCTTTTTATTTTTCCTCTGCATACTTTTGTTTTTCCATTCGCAACACAGCAATAAAAACAGCACTCATTATAAATCTTAAAAATGAACAGAATTTCTAAACAAAACAATTATCAATTTTGCAATGTCCCATATGACAGATAATCAGGGGGCAAATCACCGCATCCGTGAACGGATGACTCGTCACGTAAAACTGGGGGCAAATCACCGCATCCGTGAACGGATGACTCGTCACGTAAAACTGTGTACTTGGTATTATGTGATACGTTATCGAATAACTCGTAACGTAATGTGGTATTATACCATCCGTGAACGAATACGTAAACGGATGCGTTCTTTCGATAAGTCATTCGATCAGCCAAAAGCATTCGTAATTCGATTTTGGAACGTACACCAAAGATAAACAAAATGTAAGTTGTTTTTATTTACAAGTAAAGTGATTTGAAAGTAAAAAAAAAACAATTAAAAACACTTTAATAACATGGAAAACACAATTTTCAGGACAAGTAGCACTAAATTGAACGGCACACAAAAAATGTATTGATGATGATGACTGCCGCTTGCCAAGAGGGAAAGTGTGGATGCTATTTGCAATACTGGAGGTACTGCGGTTGATAATTATTGGTTATTCAAACATAACTTTAAGAGAACCTACTTAAAGATGGTAATACATTTATGTATTCATTTATAGGATGTTTTAAAATATTCTTACACTCTTTCGACGAAGAAAGTGGATTACTTTTATCCCTCACCACTTTCTCATCACTTTTACTCTCCTCAGAAGTACTGAGATAAAAAAATAAAGCACAATCCATTTTGTCTTGATATAAATTTGTTTTGATAAAATTTCCGAATGACAACTTTTTGACGTTTAAACTACTACATTTAATCCTTCCAATCTAGTACGACATTTATTACGAATGGAAAATTCCGTTCCGTGAGCATTCGAATGCCGTGATCTCAATGCGGTTGTTCGAAAGATATATCACGTAATTATCGTTCGTACGATTGACAATCCGTTCACGGATGCGGTGATTTGTCCCCAGCTGTCTTTAATTTCACCGAGTGATTTCGAAAACTTTTCGAAGTTATGAAATCGGTCGGAATGTGGAACACCAAAAACGAATTCACTCGATTTACAAAAGTAATTTCACTTTCATTTCACTCGATTTCTGGAACCTAGCTGTAACTGTAAGTAATGAGAGCGGAGGTGTTCAGAGAATATATTACCGACACTTAAACGACACTAAAATGAATCGACTCAAAAAACGTGAAAAATCGACGTGAATATGCAGTTACTCATACCCTTAATTTATTTGTCCATTACTTTAGAAATGATTGTTACAAATTTCAAAATTTATTATTGTAAATACGACGTATTTACAATTAATACTTTTTATTAGGATACATTTAATTAAATATATGAACATATTTATTGTGTAAAACTGCTACGAGTTTTTTTTTTTAAATACGAATACGAGTCAGTTGATAGATTCCCTTTATTATGATCGTCAGTTGTTAGCACCGACATATGTAAACATAATTCAAATCTTAGCAAAGCGTGTTTACTATTGCCACTTGTACTTAATAGCAGTGCAATGTCACCCACATAAGTGTCCTGTTTTAAATACAAACCCCATACCCAACCCTCATCGATACATCTGTTAATTTGTTTGTCTAATATAGAAATTTCTTGTAATTCAACTTATTGCTGCGGTGGACCGCCCCACGCTCTCAGCAGAGTGAGCGCTTTGTTAAAGTAAGCACACCATTCTTCGCGTTCTTCTTTTGTGTCGGCTGACAATAGCTGCCGCACGATTGTCATCTTTCCATTGGGTACTATTAGTAGCGATTCGGCATCACCGTCCCTCGCCGGGCGCTGGCACTCCAACAGCATTGTGTTTAATCGCGCGCAAATATCTCTGGGTGCCGTTGAAACTTTTGTCGAACAACACGCATACAAATCAATAGAACCCATTGGTGCCTTCTTCTTCTCATCATCAGGGTATTTCCAGTAGTTTACGACATGTCCATTTAGATGACACCATCTCCTGTGCCATGCCCCAAAGCCAGAAATATCTTCAAACATTGTTAGGAATCCTTTATGCTCCACAGATACGGACAGTTCGCAGTTAACTTTCATATGGGCTACACCCTCCAATGGACTGACACCGAGTACCTAGAGTGGATGGTGGAATATAACACGTTAATTGTCAAGAAACAATTAGTGAACATGATGGTACAACATACCTGTGTGAGGGACCATGTCGTTCGTTGGATTTCCCGCAACGAAAATATCGCAAACCCATACTGAACTAGTGCGGGTGTGCGTACGACATTCGGTCCGGCTGGCGATTGTACAATTGGCATTACAAGGCGATTGTCGTTGCCCTTCCTTTTGGGCGTTTTGCCACCGTTCTTCTTGTTTATGTTGATGTGATATTTAACTTCATGCGGCAGCACTTCACGTTGAGCTGTCATCCCGTAAATTTCAAGGGTAACCTATTAAACGAAAATGAACAGTGATGGATGGGGTGATGTAATGTTAAACAGGACGTAAAATATGTGTGTGTGTGTTATTCTTACCCTGAAATCTGCATACACATTATTCAGTTGTAAAACATCGGGGAATTTAACGGCCAACAAGCCGGGCAGTGTGGGAACGGTCTTGGTCGCCAGAACATGTTCGTTATACTTGAGGAGGCAAACTAAATGATGTCCTGAAATGGTGTCAGCAGATAGCTTCCTTATATAATCGTGCCTTAGAGGGATCGTTATCTCTTTTACTGTGAGACGACCCTTTTCCTTTGGTGCGCCAAGCGGACGTAGGCTGTTTTCAACACGCAATCTTTGAATTTCATCCAGTGATGCTTGTCGACGATGTGCTGGTGTGTCATAAAAAAAGAGAGGAGTGATGGTGAGTTATGGTAGAGTGTGATAAGTCGAATGTGTAAGCAAATTAATTATGTGATTGCATTTGAGGAGTTATTAGGCTTCGGGAGTGGCTATCGTTACGTCGTCGTTACCTAAGCACACTTAAGTGCATTAGTGGGTGGTAGATATGTTTACGAGATAGGATTTTCTTTAGCCCTTGCGAGGTGAGGATCTCTTTAGCTAATCAGTTTAATTCATAAGGTACTTAATACCTCCATTTTTACGCACACAGAACACGGGTGTTTTATAGTCCCAATTACTTTGAATATACTCAACGCAACGTAGTAAACCCCCCTTCGATGATTGCCACACAAATCCCAATGAATTTGAAGTACCAAAGGAAGTGGATGATGATTTCTCACGCAATAAAATCGGAATAGTCCACGAATGCTTGGTCACGTGTTACGACATGCAGATGAGAACAAATGTGCTGCCATTGAAAGGAATGGATCTGAATAAATCTTATATGTATTGAATTGACAAAGTATGCGACTTATCTGCAATTTTTTTTATCACAGATATATGTAAATACATATTTGTCATGTAACTTTTAGTTGAGAGTACATAAATAAAACAAAAATATAAATATAAATAAAAATAAAAATATTAATATAAATAAAAATAAAACTTAAAATACAAACAAAAACAAATAAGAATAACAAAAAAATAAAAATAACAATAAAAAAAATAAAAATAAAAAAAACATCGACCCGTCATACTAAAAATGCAGGCGAAACACACACGCATTCGCGTGTTCTAACTGGTCGGTGAATAAACTAACCCATAAATTATAACAAAACAAGGTGTTTCATTCAAAATTAGCTGTGGTGCACAAAATATCGTGCATATAATATATTTTTTTAGGAATTCCGAGTTATAATTCTTTTATTATAACAATAACAATAAAATTAAAAATATAAATATAAAAAATATATAAACATAAAAATATAAATATAAATATATAAATAAATATATAAATAATAAATATATAAATATATAAATACATATATAAATATATAAATATATAAATATATAAACATATATATATTATACATATATATATATATATACATATATATATATATACATATATATATATATACATATATATATATATACATATATATATATATATATACATATATATATATATATATACATATATATATATATATATATACATATATATATATATATATATACATATATATATATATATATATATACATATATATATATATATATATACATATATACATATCCATATATATATATACATATATATATACATATATATATATACATATATATACATATATATATACATATATATATACATATATATATACATATATATATACATATATATATATACATATATATATATACATATATATATATACATATATATATACATATATATATACATATATATATACATATATATATACATATATATATATACATATATATATACATATATATATATACATATATATATACATATATATATATATATATATACATATATATATATATATATACATATATATATATATATACATATATATATATACATATATATATATATACATATATATATATATATACATATATATATATATATACATATATATATATATATATATACATATATATATATATATACATATATATTTATATATACATATATATATATATATACATATATATATATATATACATATATATATAAATTTAAAATGCTTTTTGGTTGAAGCACTTTTTAAAAATGATTATCCAGAGCAGAGCTCTGAATGATGCTTTATTATTGAATTCGACTTAGGAACTAACTGGAACATCGCAGATGACCAGTATATATTGATTTGTGTTTTTTTTTATAGATAGGATGTGAGTCGGATATAATATGAATATGTATCTGACTTCTCATTCGTTTGTCTTTGTTTATAACTTCTGTCGACATGCATTAATTGATAGTTTTATCGTTCTGTTTTAATTACTTAGGGTTTGAGTCGGATATAATATGAATATGATATCTGACTTCTTATTCGTTTGTCTTTGTTTATAATTTCTATCGACGCGCATTAATTGATCGTTTTATCGTTTTGTTTTAATTGCTTAGGGTATGAGTCGGATATAATATGAATATGATATCTGACTTCTTCTTTGTTTATCTTTTATGATTTATGTCGTCGTGCATTTATTGATAGTTTTATTGTTTTATTTTAATTACTTAGGGTGGCTATAGGATGTGAGGCAGATATATATGAATATAATATCTGACTTCTCTGATAAAACATATAAGTTAAAATATTCGTTTCTTTTCTTTTACGGTTATAACTCCTCCCTCTTTAGAATCTTTTATCGGTTTGAAAGTGACCGATGGAAGGTTTACATTTGTAATAGATTTTCTATTTTTTAATTTTATTTTTAAATATATAATTACAAAAGTTATGATAGTTATTACAATTGCAAACGATACAATGTTAAAGGTTATATGTTTTTTATGTATTCTAGATTCTAACGTTTCAATGTTTTCAATTGATTTAAAGTTCAGATTTTTATAATATAATTCTGAGAAGTTATAATTTGATAATGGTATTATTTTATAATTACTCTGGTACAATTTTTTGTTATAGATTTTATTTTTTATTTCTATTTTACAGTTTTCTAGTTTTAGTATATAATTTCCTTCTAAAACATAATCTAGGTTGTTACAACTTTGTTTTACTTTTTCTTTTTGTAAATTCTTTATTATTAGATATTTTTCTTTTTCTATGATTGAATTTTCTTCTGTAAACGTTTCCGTTTCACATTCTAAATTTATACTGTTTTTTAACAGATTTTCAATACAATTATCTTTAATTTGATGTAGATGTTTTATTTCTTTAGTCATAGTATATAAGGTTTTATTAAATTCTAATAATTCATTATTAGGTATTTTAATTATTCTTTCTTTTACTGGAAAAGTTTGTAGGTATAGTTTATTGAATAATTTATCATTAAAGTTAGGAATACTTAGGATAATTAGTAGATTCTCATTATAGGTTGCCAAAGCTATTTTCAATTCCTTAAGTTTTTCAAAATTTATTTCGTAATCGAATATCTCTTGTACAGTCAGTATGTCTTGTGTTAGTACACCAGTTCTACTAGTCATGATGATATTATTAATTTTTTATTGATTAGTTTTATTTGTTCTTCCTGTAGAAGGAGGAATTCTCTATTTATCTTTGTTATTTCGATATTAGATTTCACTAGGGTTATTAAAGAGAGAATTACTATTGTTATCTTCATTGTGGGGTTTTGTATGTTTCTTTCTTTTTCGGAACTGATCCTTATGTGGTTTGATTAATGTGGTTTGATTAATATTTTCTTTTCTTTTACTTTTATTACCTTTACTTTCTTGTGTTTCGTTTTCAGTTTATTAAAATTTTCTGGGTTATTTATTTTTGTAAAGTTTGGATCTATTTCTGTGTCTATTCTGTTTTTATTAAGTTTTTCTAAAACTTTAATTTTTGTTTTTTCAATTCTACTGAATACTATTTTGTTATCTATCTTGCCTAGGTGTATATCGATTGGTTTTTCCTTGGTTGTTAAATGAACAGTTTTGTTATAAATATTTATAGTTTTTACGACTAAGTCGAAAATATTTTCAGTTTTTTCCAGCAACCTGATATGTTCATTAAAATTACTGTGAAGTCTTTCGACGTCTGAGTTACCAGTGTGCCTATAAGGAGTTGAGAAATGTGTTAGAATCTGTTTCTCTTGAAAATAATTCTTAATAGAATAAGTTTTGAAAGTGGGATCATTATCTAATGTTATTCTTTCTGGGTGAGACATATAACTAAATGTTTTTTCTAACGCGTTTAGGATGTCTTTCTGATTTTTGCTTTTCACTTTCTCTGCAGAGGCAAATTTACTAAATTTATCGATACAGGTGAGATACTTGTTATTATTGGGTAAAATCCAGATGTCAATATGATAATGAATGTGAGGACCGTTTGGGGTCTCAGTTTTTTCGTAAGGTAATTTGATAGGATTGCGTTCTATTTTTAAATTACATAGATCGCAATTGTTTGTTATCTTGGTTATGATTGTTTTTAGATTCGGATAATAATACTTTCTTTTGAGTTCAAGGTAAAGTTTCTCTATACCTATATGATTAAACTCGTTGTGTACTTTGTATATGATTTCTTCCATGTCTGGGAGTTCATATATGTCTTCTAAGAATATTTTAGTTCTTACTAGATTTTGATTGTTATTATTATTCTTCCAATAATTTTGAAAGTCGAGAAATGATCTGTCGTCTTTCATAAAAATGGCGTTCCTGTGATTGGTATCTGATTCCGAAATTATTTTGTCAAAGTCATTTTTGTTTAAGAAATTTTTCCTAATAATTTTTATCCTTCGTTTATTGAAAGGAAATGTGATGATTTCGTCATCTTGTTCTCCTTTTTCGACGATTATTTGTCTGATAAAAACATTTAGAGGTTTTTCTGTAATTGGAATCAAATTGGAGCTATCTGACTCGTTTGAGTGTTGAGTTGAAACTAACTCTAAAGCGTTTATTTCATTTAGCTTGATTCTGGAAAGAGCGTCTGCCACTTTGTTCTCTTTTCCGGCAAGATATTCAATTTGAAAATCGTACTCTTCGAGTTTGATTTTCCAACGTTGGAGTTTGGAATTAGGCTCTCGTAAATTCTGTAACCAGGCTAAAGGTCTATGATCAGTGAGGATTTTAAATTTTCTACCGTAAAGGTAATGACGAAATTGTTTGGTTGCCCAAACAATTGCGAGAAGTTCTTTTTCAATGGTACTATAGTTTTGTTCATGTTTGTTTAGGGTTCTTGATGCAAAGCACAGAGGTCCATGTGATTGGCTTAGGACCGCGCCGATTGCATAATTCGATGCGTCCGTTGTCAGGGTAAATTCTTTGTTGAAGTCTGGATGTCGATTCAATAGGTTGTCAGTCATTACCAACTTCAGTTTTTCGAAGGCTTCTTTATATTCTAAGTCTTTTGTGTTTATTTTTTTATCCTTTTTTAAGCACAGAGTCATGGGTTTAATGATTTTTGCATAGTCTTGAATGAATTTTCTGTAGTATCCTGTAAGTCCAAGAAATGATTGGATTTCTTTGATTGTTTTTGGAATTGGAAAATGCTTAATTGCTTGGATTTTGTTCGGATTAGGTTTGATACCGTCTTGCGTCACTACGTGACCTAAGAATTCGGATTCTTTTTTGAGGAAGTCACATTTGTTAAGTGAAACTTTCAAGTTTACTTTTTGTAGTTGTTCGAATATCTTTTTTAGCGAGTTAATATGTTCCTCGAGTGATGTAGAGAAAATAATTATATCGTCTAGATAGACGTAACATATTTTCCCAACGAAGTCTTTTAGGACTTCGTTCATCATTCTCTGGAAAGTTGCCGGAGCATTTTTTAAACCGAAAGGCATTCGTTGCCATTCGTAATGTCCAGACAGCGTGCTAAACGCTGTTTTTTCTTGATCTTCTGGTTCCACTTCTATCTGATGGAAGCCTTTTGTAAGATCTAGTGTTGTAAAATAATTTGCCCTTCCAAGTTTGTCCAGGATATCGTCTATTAGAGGTATTGGGAACTTATCTTCTTTTGTGACGTTATTGAGTTTTCGATAGTCAATGACTATTCGCCACTCTTTATGTCCTTCTTTATCTTGTTTCTTCGGTACCACCCATATAGGAGCGTTATATGGTGAAGTACTTGTTCTTATTATTTTTTGATCCAAAAGATCTTTTATTTGTTTGTCCACTTCTTTCTTGTGAACTTCGGGATAACGATATATTCGGGTAAATATCGGTTCCTCATTCGTGGTGGAGATCTTGTGTTTAACATGATTCGTGAAACTGAGATCGTCGCCTTTGTGGTAAAACACATTTTTGTTTTCTTTTAGAAGTTTCATTAAACTTTTACGTTCTTCATCATTTAGATGATCAATTCTCTGTTGTTCCAAATTTTCGAACAGCGTTGAATCTGGGATCATTTTTTCTAAATGACTAATTTCGTTTTGGTATTCCAGTTCTTCTTCTTTGGAAAAGAAGAGTGGAACTTCTTGGTTGTTTAACTTCAAAATTTTACTTTTGAAATTTATTTCTGCATTATTTGGAAATAGTATGTTGTTTCCTATTAGACCGTCAAAGTGGTCATTGAAATTATATATTTGGAAGATGCAATCTTCCTTTACGTGAAAAATAAATTTTTCTTTTGGAATTATTAATTCCTTGTCTATAAAGATAGGAGTTCCTACCGTTTTTATTTCCAATGGGGAATTTCTAGTTTTTATAAACTGGGTTGGTGCTTTCTCGCTGTTAATTAGACTATTAGTTGCACCTGTGTCTATTAGTAGTCTAAGTATTTGGTTGTTTTTTTCTAACTTAATAAAGGGGAGTTTGTTGTCTCCTCTGATGGATAGGTTTCCGAGGCTGTTACGGAAAAATCCTGATTATTTTTATCTTTTTCATTATAATTTACGGTTACTTTCTTGAGCTGACTTGACGTTGGATCTATATCCATGGGTTGGTGTTGCCTAGATGGGGGTTTATAATTTGGGTTATAGTTATTTCCCTTGTAATTTGGATTGGGATTATGATTAAATGGGGGTTTAATGTGTATTGGACTTTTGGGAATAAAATTGTTTTGGTTTTGGTAATGTTTAGGGTTAGTTGTAACTTTAGGGGTTTCTAATAATTTTTTTGGAGTCAATTCAGATTTATCGTCTATAAAACCTGCTTGCGTGAGCTCGTGTAAAGCTTCTTGTAAATTTGATGGTTTTAAGGCAAATAGGACTGTTCTCATATGAACAGGTAAACGTTCTTTGAAAATGTTCAGGGCTGTTTCAGTATTGTGAGGGATTTCAGATTGTTTCTCTTCCCGAATTGTTTTTTGGTTCAGTTCACATAGTGTCCTTTGGATGTCATTATAAAAGTTCATTACACTACCTTTGTACGGAGTTTGTCGTAACTCGTCATACAATTGGAAGGAACTTTTGAAACCTCCAAAATTTGAAATGAGTAGTGCTTTGATATCTGCCCATGTAGTTAGATGAGCATGAATCTCTATGCACCTTTTGGCTTTACCAATTAGTTTAGACTTCAGGATATTAATACACATTTGTTGACTTTGGTCATTATATTTTTCTAATGTTGGTATAATGCCATCTATGTTTACTATAAATGTATATAAGTCCTCTCTTCGTCCATCAAAAGTATTCAATTTCTCGATATACTTTAATGGATCTAGAGTTAGTGTTAGAGACATTTTGTTATTTGGTTTTTCTGATTTAAGGTTTGGCAAACTATTTACAATATTTTTACTTGTAATATTTTTATTTGTTAAATTTGGTTTTACAATATTTTTATTTATTTTGATATTTTTAAATTCTAAGTTAGACTTACAATGTTCGGGTATGGGTGTGTTTCTTATTTTATTTAAGTGTGTATCTTCTTCTTCGGTAGATGATTCTTCGCCCGTATACTTGTTATTCTTCCTTGTTTCCTTGAATTTTTTGATGAAGCTCATCTGTTGGTTTTACAGCATTATTGTTTTTATTTTTTATTATTATTATTTTTTTTTTTTTTTTATTATTTGAAAATCAGTTTCCTCTATGGAATTCGTAGTATGGTCATGTGCGTTGACGTGAACTACTAACTGATTAAATTTATTCACTGAAGTAATCTTAAGAGTCTTTATTTTCGTTAAAGGTTTTCTCTTTTTTTATTTTCACTGAATTATATTTGCAATGGTTTTGAGTGTTTTTGGATCAATGTTTGTATCGTTATTCACTTTTAACTATTGATTAAATATACCGTCGTTAGTTATTAGTTCGTATGTATTAATACTCTTTTGCATCGAGTTTATTTCAAACGAATTTAATTTCACTATAGCGGTTTAAATATTTTGCCACCGATACTGACTTTTTCCCTTACGTGGGTTGATCGATTTTTTAAAAATATTTTGTAGGTTGTTTTTTGCAAAGGATACTCATATGTAAAAGAGTATCCTACCGACTGCGCCAATTTAAAATGCTTTTTGGTTGAAGCACTTTTTAAAAATGATTATCCAGAGCAGAGCTCTGAATGATGCTTTATTATTGAATTCGACTTAGGAACTAACTGGAACATCGCAGATGACCAGTATATATTGATTTGTGTTTTTTTTTATAGATAGGATGTGAGTCGGATATAATATGAATATGTATCTGACTTCTCATTCGTTTGTCTTTGTTTATAACTTCTGTCGACATGCATTAATTGATAGTTTTATCGTTCTGTTTTAATTACTTAGGGTTTGAGTCGGATATAATATGAATATGATATCTGACTTCTTATTCGTTTGTCTTTGTTTATAATTTCTATCGACGCGCATTAATTGATCGTTTTATCGTTTTGTTTTAATTGCTTAGGGTATGAGTCGGATATAATATGAATATGATATCTGACTTCTTCTTTGTTTATCTTTTATGATTTATGTCGTCGTGCATTTATTGATAGTTTTATTGTTTTATTTTAATTACTTAGGGTGGCTATAGGATGTGAGGCAGATATATATGAATATAATATCTGACTTCTCTGATAAAACATATAAGTTAAAATATTCGTTTCTTTTCTTTTACGGTTATAACTTATATATATACATATATATATATATATACATATATATATATATATACATATATATATATATATACATATATATATATATATACATATATATATATACATATATATATATATATACATATATATATATATACATATATATATATATACATATATATATATACATATATATATATATATATATACATATATATATATATATACATATATATATATATACATATATATATATATATACATATATATATATATATACATATATATATATATATACATATATATATATATATACATATATATATATATACATATATATATATATATACATATATATATATATATACATATATATATATATATATACATATATATATATATATACATATATATATATATACATATATATATATATACATATATATATATATACATATATATATATATATATACATAAATAGGTATACAAATATATAAATAGGTATATAAATATATAAATAAAAATATATAAATATATATAAGAAGGCGTTTTTGATCAATGATATTGTGCAAGCGACCGAATTATCCTTTTAAAAACATTCGAAATTATTGGAAGAAGTGAAATGGTTCTGTAAGATTTTATTCCATTTGTCGATTTTCCTGGGCCCTATTTCCGTAAAGTGATCATCGTTTGACGATAACATTTCGACGGCACATCTTGCATGACGTAAGATCAACAGTGGTTTTTGCTGTCGGCGATGAAGAGAAGCAGAAGTACTCTCGTAAACAGGCCATATTCCGGAGCTTTTTATGGCTTTAGTTTTTGTATTTCCATTGCATAACGTCCTTATTTTTTGATGTTTTCATTTTGCGCTGGACCATTAAAGGGCTTAAATTTTTCCTCAAGTTGTGCAGAAAAAACGTCTTGTTTTTGCCAAAGTGTTGTGAGTGTGTGAGTGTTTTGATCGAATTGGTTATCATGTTACTTAACCGATTTAAATACGTGATTTTTGGCTTATTTTACGAGCTTTTCTTTTTTGTCTAACTAATTCATTTATTTCCCGTTGGTACTTGATATTACTATAGATTACTATTTTCCTTTTTTGAGGACTTTTATTCCACACTGCCTTTTAAGTCCTCAACAAGAAAAGTTCTCTTGGATTATCATAATCACTGATTTTCTGTTGCCCAACACTTTTCTACGGTTAGATTAAGCACACCGTACAATTAGTGCTACAATGCCCTGGTGCTCACGTTAAGCTTGCTTTATATATCTATATTCGCAAAGCTGGAAATCTAGGTTGGAGTCATAGTGTATTTTAAATATGTTGACCTACTATTTCTTCTGGTAGTTAGCGCTGATGAAGGCACAAGCACGTGCACATAATTTCGTTGCTCTATAGTAAGTCTTGGATATGCTCAACAAATGAGTTTTAACTGCTTAGCGCACGTTTATCATGTCTTACTTCCAGTTTGGTTGTTACAAAGCTTGGGTTTAATGCGGAATCTGAACATCTTACCTCTTCGTGCAAGCTTTAAACATAGGTACTTTTTGAAGAGAGTGACATACATCTCAAAACACTAGTGTAATCTCAATACTAACGAAAATCTGAAACCATAAATCTCTCATCACTAGGAATCGATTAAAGGCGAATACTAGCCGCGCTGCAAATGCGAAATAAACTACACTCCCTTCGTCGAAAATTGCAACCTGTAGAACGACATCAAATGTACACGCACTTCATACTCTTCTCAGCCCACGTAACCAAAAAACGGAACTACACGTAAGCACAATCAACTTCTCAAATTCCATGATGTCACCTGGAAACTATCGAAGTGTACATTTTGCCACTTTCCACTGAAGCGGATCTATTCGATTGAAATACATATGTCATTAAAATAGATTAAAAGTGACGAACAAACCGATGCTGTTTGTGCTTATCCCATAAGCAGAGGTGCGATACACTTCCAAACATCTACACACCTGACACCGTACACTTGGTCAGACCACATGAAACAAATGTATCCCTAATTGGCAATCATCAAATATACAAATTCCATCAAAATATTAATTAATACACGCAAGGCTAGCGAAACAACAGACAAGCGTGCACACATACGTGCCATGCACAAAATGTATTTCGATGCTGGCAAACCAACCTTTTGGCGTAATACTTAAAATCGTGCCATGCATGCATATGCAGTAGCTCGGTACAAGTGCCAAAGGTTTTGCATGCATCAATGCGCATTACATGTTGTATGTATTGCTGCCCCACTTTTTGCACGGCCCCAGCAAGAACATAATGACATAATCCTTGTATTGCACACACTTCGGGTTTTCAGAACATCCTTCGCCCACCACCACTATACCTATATCATCCACCACGCCCAAGAACGGAGTCCAGAACACTCTTGCTATAATCGAATTAAATACACTTCCCTGGTGTGATGGCGATTTCATATTTCAGGCCTTCAACTTTGTGAATCTTGCATCAAACCGAGTGAACTTGAGCGGTTCAGTCATTCAACTGCCCTTGTTCTGATTGCATGCGTGTACGTGTGTTCGCATCATTATCACACTTCATTCAGTTGCTGCTGTTAATTGGGTGGTGGATCAATCATGATTTTTCTTTCATACCCAAGGATAATTAGCATCTCACCAGACGTTAACTGATTTACTGATCTCTACCACTCCCTAGGGTAGGATAGCCCAAACAAAGGAAGACAATGCATTCGGGCATGTAATCCCTATCGTGATGACGACCGATTAAAAGGTATTCATTTAAGGACGTAAGGAAAATTTAAAATTTCTAAATTGATTGAATCGCTTTAAGCGTGCGGATAGCATCCTTACAATAGGCCATGTTATGCTTTCTATTTTTGTTGTAAGAGTGTGCGTCGGAGGGGAAGATGAAACAAATAGCCTACAGGTTCGATTAAATTAAAAATCAAATCATTTAAGTGGATGGGAGGTGAAATATTATCTGATATCCTTTTGAATTGAATTCGATAGAATACAAAAGAGAAAGGAAGATACTTAAATTCGCTTTGTAAGGATACCAAGCCACTGTCCATACCAAAGAATCAATTTAATGAATTTAAGCATTTCATATTTTCGCATGAAATACCAGAGGTCCTTTGAATATTGTTAGAAAATACTGATATTTTGCGTGAGAAGCCTATTTCCAAATAGAAACACTATAACACCGGAGAGCAGGGGCTCTGCCTTGAGTATTTTATGCTCTTCTCCTAGAAGAGTTTTGTTCGGTTCAGTAAGGAATATGCAAGCAACATTGTTATGCATTCTTTAAACATCGCTATAAGGAAAATTTTCTAGAAAATGGTTTGTAATTGGTTTGTGGACGATTCATGGACAAATTGATGCATACGAACGTAAAGAACTCGGTCGCCCTAGGCGGCACTAATCATATGCTTCATGAAAACGTATCTACAGTGTACAGGTACAATACGTACCCATTTCTCTGCGATAATAGTCCGTAAATTGATTGCTTTGAAAGGATACGTTCAAATAACACTTTCGATACATGCATGTGTAAGGAAGGGTCATGCAAAATTTTATAATCATATTAAGAGAATGTAAATTTATGAGTGCGGATGACAGCTTAATTGCTTATTTCTTGAGTGTAAATCTCTCATCTCGACTTTATAGGAACAGGCAGTCTAATCTAGATTTCGGTAAGGAAATGGATTTATCATAATCGAAAGGCTATAGGTAAATCAGCCTTGTTCCTGTTCAGATGTGGTAACTACTTCAGACCACAAGTCCTAAACTGAGTTCACATAAACACGTAAATATCGGGAGCTGTTTGTTTTTTTTTTTTTTTTTTGATGATTTGATGTTGGAAGCAAGAGGGTAGACAATGATAGGCACTAACTTGGCAATTGCCAGGGTTGTTGCAATAAATACACATCAATTGTGGTTATTCAACCGCCCTGAAGAAACGATGAAATTACTATAAACGCAAATGGTAAACATAAACAGAAAACATATGAGAATGCTTCAATCCGCTGTGCAGATCGCTAGATACCCTACCCAATGCCACCCCATCTTTAAAACTAATATGTATCCCCAAAAAGTGTTCGAGGTTAAAAATTGTGTGGGTATGAAATTAGAAAGTGGTATTGGCAAAACATATTGTTTAGACAGATTATCAAAATCTTTTTTGGTTCGACAAAAAAAAACGTTTTTCAATTACATATGCTAAATAGTTTTTATAGGAAAACGCCTCCGAAAAGTGGGTTAAAGCAATCTATAGACAAAATGATTACATTAATATTGACGAAGTTTTGCATCAAACATTTTTTTCGAATTTCCTTAAATTCCATACAGACATACAGACAGACAGACGGACGGATAGACATATTTATTAGAAAGCAACAATAGCCTCGGAAAAAGACTGATTTTGCTTACAAGATAAATGACTACGACGGCCTTGTGAGCATATGTAACGAAAAGGTAGAGTCGAACAAGTAGCGGCTACAAAATATACATTACTGACATCCAGGAAAAACGATAGACTGGTCCAGCTAAAAAGGCGATAAAAAACTGCGAAATTTACTTGGGTTTTAATGACCAGGTCGCTGACCATTGTGATGCGTGTATGTAATAAGCGACTTAGCGACTAAGGTTAAAAGACACATACTATAAAGAATTGCATTACAAATATAAGCCCTATAAAAACTCACACTCCGAAGGAGCAAAAGAAGATATCACGTTATCTACGAGCTCATGAACAAGGGGGATATGCTTAGGTTAAGCATCTCGGAGCAAACACCTCCACCCAATCCAGATTCTGTTTTAGACCCATCCGTGTAGATGTGAATTGAGTTATTGGTTTCGATCAAATCCGACTCTCATTCAAGGCGACTGGGAATGGTTGTCCTGAAGTTATGCTCAAAACAGAGTTGGGTAATGGTGTGGTCGGTGTTATCTGTAATGCTAAGGTGATTAAGAATCTTTGTGTGTTCACCCTGAATGGGTGTCCATTGTGACTAGGCTCTCAGTCTCACAGCTGCACAAGCTGCGGTCTGTTTGTCGTAGATATCTAGGGGCACTAGATATAGGATAGCATCAAGGGCTGCAGAGGGAGTTGTTCACCAGACTAAGACACCATACAGGAGTATGGGTCTAATGATAGACAGAGATAGAAAGAGATATGTGGTTGCATTCCCTATTTCTTTCCAATTACCTTTTTACAAGAGTATAAGTCTACGGTGGCTTTCTTAACGTGTTCTTGGATGTTGTCTTTCTAGTTCAGTTTCTTATCCAAAACCAAACCAAAAGACAAGACGCCCCTTGTAAGGTGCCACAGCTAACGGATCTGCGTGCGGATGAGATGCTAAGATTAGTGTTTACTTTATTCGAAAGACAATCTCTTGCATAATTTAAAATGATTTCTGGCATATGACCGACACGGCTGGCTCGGACGTAGTCTAATCTGGATTATATAGTCGTAAGATTGGAATCGTAAGATATTGCCACTATGCAGAACGCGCATTCCTTAGCCTGTCACATAATACCATATTTATTTATAATTATTTATACGGGAAACGTCTGCTTTGAAGAGAAAATGAGGAAAGTAAGTACACAATCGAGGATTTGGAGAGGTGATACTCTTTGAATGATGTTTGTATGTTTTAACAAATGTAAACTTAAAACATAGATAAAGAAATCCCAAACGAATTCACGGCGAAATAAAGAAGTAAAGTAAAGAAATAACCAGTCTTTCTTAACAGATGCAAAATCTTTAACACCTGCAGGGCACAAAAAACAAATACAATTAACGGAACGGATATATCTGATAAGTATCAGTAGAAACTTCATTGCATTTACTAGGCCATGTTTTATAGCTATTTCAACAACAAACTTGTGTGAATAAGCCAGTTGCATTCCGACACTTCAACAGCCGCAGTATTCGAAGAGTAATGAATGCTTAGCATTTTATTCTCAAGTATTCTTCGGATGTCATATGAATTATATATTGAGATGCTTTATCGAAAAAAAACATCGGAATTCCCTAAAAACCAATTCCTATTTTCCAAGACTGCCGGAAAAGATAACAATGAGCTTTAGAAAGTAAAAACCATATTAGCTAAATTTGTTCGGATTAATGTATGCCTGAAGAAGTGCAAAAGAACGAAGTTCCGCTACAGATTTCCCAAGTATCTGCGATAGTTCGCAAAATTAGTCATGTGCAGTTTCGGTGAAGGGTACGTTAATTGAAATTCAAGGTAATATGAGGAGCTATGTTGTATTCTTTCCAAAAAAAAAAGTCTATACACAATACAATCGTTAGTGTAACAAAAGCGCTATTAGCATCAGTATTTAAGGACTCCTACAAGATTATTGTTTCGAAAATAGGTTTAACACTTCCATCCGCAGTAAGAATTTGCACTGCCTCTACTGACAAGGAATCTTAATATTGAATTACCGCAGATGTTGACATTAGCGTAATGGCGAAAGGATCTTTACCTTCAACCTTTAACCTTTCCCAGAGGTTAAAAATGTTGGGAGAAACTTTCGCAACAGTCAACCAAATATGCGTTCATTGACATCATAACAATTCATAAAACCTTAGGTACTGGTTTGGGAGATGTTGTGTCCGCATCGTCCGAAAAGTTAATCATATGAGGAGCACATAATATTCTAACAGGCTGACTTTAAACTCGAACATTTGAATTGGCAATCATAGGGCACTCTAAAAGATAAGACAGGGACTAGTGATGGGCATAATCGAATGATTTAAAGAATCGAGACATTAGTACTTGAGTGACCTGTATACACCCTTATTCCAACAGTCGTTTAACGACAAGTCACAAAACGACACAGGCGTTTTATGAGTCGTTTTACGTCATTAAACGCTAGATTTCGTTTTAGTTCATGTGGATCTTAATTTCTTGTTCGACTTCGTATTCTATTAGGCGTTTTAGTCTCACAAAACGACAACTTAAACGTCATTTCTTGTCGTTGAGAAATTTGTAAACGCCAAGTAGTAAAAATCACTTTAAAATGTGAGTTTTATTTATTTTTACAACTATTTAGTATAGGTATAAGTTATTTATTTGTCTTCAAGGGTGAAAATGACGAATCCACAACAGATGAAACGCCTGGTACAGTTGATGGAAAAGTAGCCTCATCTGGCAATACATTTTAAAAGAGATGTCCCACAATTAGATTAAAACTGGATGGAAAGACATTGCTGCAGTATTAAACGGTGTTGGACCACCGATAAGAGAAAAAAAGAATGACAAAAAGTATACATATCAATTGCTAGAGAACATTTTTTTTAGATTCTGATCTTATAATTCTGCTTATTCTCATGAAATCTCTTTTGTAAATTTCCACTTCACTAATCAGGTTTCAGAAAAAACTACTCTTGCGAAGCAGCAGTAAATCATATAATTAACAAATAGAAAGAAGGAGGAAGAAACAAAAAAACGATGTCTCTGTTTATAGATTTTAAACGAGCATTCGAAACTATCGACCGTAAAATATTAATAAAAAAAATGTACATGTAGGTATCCAAGGTAAAGAAAACAAATGGTTTTAATCATATTTGGCAAATAGATTGCAGCGTAAAAAATATCTGAATTCTTGAAGGTGGAACAAGGTGTACCACAGGGTTCAATACTAGGAGCGCTATTATTTATTATATATATTAATGATATGCCAAAAATTATAAAAAAATGCAAAGTATTATTATTTGCCGATGAATATACTCTGAAGGACAAATGTAAAACAAAATTGACAAACGATATAAGTGATCTAATAATATGGTTAAAAATGAACAAAATGAAGTTAATCGAACAAAAAACAAAACTACTGGAAATAATACCTAAATAAACAAAACTAAATTCGAATACCGAAACAATGGTTAAAATAAGTGACAAAACAATTGAAAATGTAAAAAGTATTAAATATTTAGGAATGATTATTGACAAGGATTTAAAAATGTATGAACACGTTGACTATATATGCAAAAAAAATTGGTTTCTTTAAACGAGCACGCAAAAAAATGGACGCGATGACAGCAATCACAGTGTATAACACTATAGTAAAGCCTCACTGCGAGTATTGTTCCACAATACTATTTTCGTGTTGCAATATGGGACAAATAGAACGTCTGCAAAAGCTACAAAATAAAGCAATGTGGAGTATTTTAAGATGCAACCGATACACACCAATTAGATTTATGCTAGATGCATTGAAGTATTTAACAAAGGCTGGAAATAAATACGCTAATAGCGGTATATAAAATGAAAAATGTTGAGGCACCAAAGGACTTGACCAGAGGAGCAATAATGGTAGGCAAAGCTCAACCTTATCAACTAAGGAATTCGAACAATTTTAGAATAAGACGACAGGATACATCTGCAGGCTAATGTACAATAAATTATAAAGGACTTCTTTCATTTTATAGATTTGCAAAGACGATTAAGGAAGAGACTAATTTTAGAGAATTTAAAAGAAAATGTATTAAATATATAAAAGAAATACCTAAATGTAACGTAAATAAGACTGAATGGTAAATTTTAAAATATCTGTAAGAAATGTCTATATGTATATATTTGTTAAGTATAGAAAATACTAATACATCTAATTATATATATATATCTATCTATCTATCTATCTAATCCATGATAGAAAAATCACAATGGTGTTCATATTTGCATTTAGCAATTTAGTAATAATCAAAATAAAGTAAAAGCACAGGAAATAAACTTACGAATGTAGTTAATATAAATAATAAATGAATGTCCATTTGAAATTTCAAATTGCCTATCTGTAATTCATCAGCTGTTGCTGTGGAACTCATGTGGAATGTAAACAAAATGAGAGCGGAGGCGTTCAGAGAATAGAATACTGACACATAAACGACACTAAAATGAATCGACTCAAAAAACGCCATTTGTCGTTTAATAAAAAACGCCTTGTGGAATAAGGGTGATTATCAAATCATCATTCGTGATATCAAAAACTCTTAATACAAATAGGAAAACTAAATGTGCCATTACTAAAATCGCCGCAAAACCGATAACCGAAAAATTCTATTCTATAAAACTTTAACAGTAATTGCATTACGATTACAATTACAATGTCCACGGCAAATTAAAAAGTTAACACATGACCCGTAGCCCAGTAGTTACCTGCCAATCCAATATACTTGTAAAGTTCTTGATTCAAATTCAACCCCTCCAACAGTACAGTTACGAATATCGAATTCTCGAAAAGCTCTCACTCATTGTGCTCTCCATTTATTCGATTCAAATCATTCGAGATATGCATATGGGGCATGAGATATTAATGATGAATGAAACATACTTCATTGTCCATTCATTCGATTCAAATTACTCGAGATATGCGTATGAGATATGAATTACCAATGAAACATAAGAGAAATCACTCGAGATGTTCTATGTGAGGGAAGTGAGTAGTAAAATGAAATACGAAAATAATGTATGGCGTTCAAGGAGAAAGAAAAATTAAAAACGAAATCATTCGAATGATTTTGGGTGAAGAATCGAGACATCTCAAGATTTTCTCATAATCGATTTTAATCGATTCTTTCATTCGAATGCGACCATCACTAACAGGGACATAAGAATATGTGACACTTAGGGGTCCGCGTTTTGGTTCGGACAGATATATTTTCCGATATATTAAACTGCTCTTTCTCTCTTTTCCCGAACAACTTCTTAGGACATTGGAGGATGTGGTGTTTATTTTTTAAACAGAGCAATTTTCGCCGAGTTTCAGCGTGCGAAGTCCCGTTCCTCTTTTCTAACCGGATGGAAAGCATCTGCAATCAGGGTGGTAAATTCAAATATTCTATCCTCAAACATTTCACCTGCATACTCCGGGTTTGAGTGGTGGTGGATGAAAATACAGGATCACACGTTTTTCATTAAGAAACTGAATGTTTCTATAATAAGCAGCCGTTATTGATTTGGGTATAAGCATAGAAGTCATCTTAGAAGTTTACGTTGAAGCAAGGATTATAAAGTCATACAGATGGTACGGGCGGGCGTTGTGCAGTTCGAACTCGAGATTTTGATTGATTCTAACATTACATTATTAAAGGAACCAGTCGAAACGGCTTGACCGATTTTCTTCAAACTATGTATTCACGGTTCTTTTGATTTAGCAATTTTACTAACGATACCTGTCATATAAAAATTACATATAACGTCAATTCTGTCAAAAACGGCTCTAACGATTGTGATTAAATTTAGCACATGTTATTAGTATATAAGTTCCAACAAAACTACATTTTTTTCGAATTTTGGATTTACGCCATTTAATGAACATTTTCAGTTTCTCGCAAACTATTGGTTAAATTAAATGAAATTGAATATCTGTGTTAATATTATTATTAACGATTCCACAGAATTAGTTTTAGCCCAAATAGTTCTGAACTTGAATTTTTTAAGTTTTTGCCGGCCAATAACGGAATTTCTTTAAATTCCGTTTTTGCCGGCCAATAACGGAATTTCTTTAAATTCCGGAATAATAGTTCGACCATTATTTTTATTATACCCTATCCCATAGGGGGGTATATTAGTTTTGATACTTAGTTTGTAACATAGAGAAATATATGTACCTCAAAGTATATGGATCGACTGAGAATCGCTAGCTGAGTCGAATTAGCCATGTCTGTCTGTCCGTCCGTCTGTCTGTTCGTCACCGATTTTTGGGCCTTAAATTTTGAGCTAGGATAACGAAATTTGGTATATAGGATCCTCGTCCGTGCCACCAGAACAAGTGTAAAAAATTTTGAAATCCGCCCACTGCCACGCCCCCTTTTTAGGAAAACTTATTTTTTGGCCAAACCGTAAGGAATTTAAAAAAAAGTGTCGGAGCAGCATATTTAGACAATCATAATATCTATATTTCGTTCATACAAAGTTTTTTGCCACGCCCACTTTTTGGGGGCGTTTTTAGTAAAAAACGCTTTTTGTCCAAATTTTAAAACTTTCGAAAAAAATTTTGATGCAAATACTTCCGCAATGGTAATATAATAATAATTTTCACCTACGCCCACATTTTGGGGGCGTTTTCTTACAAAAACCATTTGTATACCCCATCCCAAGGCATTAGCAATAGAAATACGTTGTTTTTTGTCGAACCACAAAAGATTTTGAGAAACTGTCTGAGCAATATATTGTGACAATGTCATTTTCTGTATTTCATCGCCATAAGGCCTATATTTTGAGGATATTAATTTAAAGGATGGGATGGGATGGGATAGGGTATTCAACGATCCGCATAGCGGATTGTAGCCTCTCATATGTTTTTGAATACTTTTTGTTTTAACAAATTTTCATTGCTCAGCAATGTTTTTTTTAATTTTCATCCTGTTGAGATTTTTTTGTCTATGCTCCATTTGCAATATTTTCTCAAAAGAACCAAAAGAAGAAAATCTACAACATCGGTTTTATGTTTACTGCACTCACCTGTAAACCACTCAGGAGTCGAATTTTAACATAGTTGGTTCTTTATTTATTAAACTCTTTCAGGTTCTTCGTTGAAAATTTTGTGGAAAATTCAAATGCTTTCTTCCATAAGTGAATCTGATGGGGCAAAAAGATTACCAAAGTCTGAAAAAGTTTGGTAATTTTTATGAAAAATGAAGAACTCACTGGGAGCCGTTTTTACTTCATCTTTAGAACATTTATCGCAATTTAATTTTGGTATCATTTTAAAAGTGACGTAGTAAAATATCTAATAGAAACAAGCTCCAAATTTATATTCGCAGATTGTAAAAATGATCCTCCAGAAAATAATACTATTTAAATTACAACTGTCAACCTCAGATTCAGTTGTTTCGCTCATTATAGTAGAAACATTGCTTATTTGGACCAAAAACTTCGGCATTTCTTAACAATAGCAATTGGAACTCGACTGAACAATCTTTTAGGTCATTATTTTTGCCAATATGTTATTGAGATCAGCAACAGATAGATTATTGTCATTGCCTTCTTTTTGTCTTTAAACAGCAAATGCATTTTCTAGCTTATCTTGATTAAACTGTTTTGTCATAAGGAAACATTTTCCAGAATAATTATGCAAGTTTTCGTCAAAAAGCATAAGAATCGCCATTAGGGTTAACTGAATACCATTTAAAAAAAAAACATGATTTTGCTTTTTGCAATCAACAAACTTTACTTCCAAACCAAACCAGTTTTCAAACTCAAAATATGGTTTGTCTTTGGTTACCCCCAAAATCAGCAAAGCATTTTCGGTTGGGCGATCCCTGATCGTACACTAAGGCCTTAACCGAAATACCAAACCTACTTGTGCCCCAATTGGAAAACACGAAACTAAGCATGACGATTCAAGCCTGCTTTGCAATTTTTTTAGTTCTTTTAAGTCCATTTGCCTCATACCCATTAATTAAATCCAAATGTTGATTATATCTCAATTCTTTTCTTAGTGACAATGGATGAACCATAAAATGGACTATTTGATTGTCTTTGTTTTCGTTAATATAAAAAAAAACATTTTTTCAAGAGATTTGATTGGAGACCAACAATTGACCGTGAAAATTTAAGTGCAGCTTCTTTTTAAGAAAGCATATGTGGACTGTGACATGTGACATATAAAAAATATTTTGCGCTAAATATTTTGCATCATTAGAATATTTATTTATCGTGGTTCCTAACAGAAGCTTGCAGAATGTTTTTGACTCTTTGCTTATAGCATAAAAGGAATCAATTGACGTTTCTTATACTTTTGTTGGATTAGATTTAATTTTTTTTGTTTAAAAGAAAGATTTTTAAGTTTTTTTTTTAAATTTAAACGATTACTTTTGTTAATTAACAGTACAATTTTCTTTTAATAGGAATGGACTAGCTTTATATTTCGTTCACAATTGCTGCCAATTTAAGGTTGGAATGGCTTCTGATTTTTAAAACCTCTTGCCAATATATGTGCTGTTTTTTTTCATCAATTGCTTTCTTTTAAATCAATTTTGGATTTTTCGCTCCAAATTTTTTTTTAGTAGTATATATATTTATTAGTATTTTAAATACTTTATAATTACATTTATAATAAAAATTTTTCTAAATCAGTTCATTTTACAGTAATTTTAAATATCTCTTTTTACATGTTTGATACATTTAGTTTTAAAAATTCTAAAATTCTTTTCATTTTTTATATATGTTGGTAACATGTTGAAAAGCCTTATCCCCTTGTAGAGTAACGTCTTCTGACCATCTGTTGATAACTGCAAATTCAGTCGGAAATCATTCGCGTTTCGTAGGTTGTATGGTTGAGCTTCACTCACAAGTCTGACTTCCCTTGTTAAATATGCTGGTGCTTCGCCATACTTTATTTTGAAAACTGTAAGTAGTGCATTCAGTTCCATTCTCTGCTTGACATCCAACCACCTCAGTGTATCCAACATTTGTCTTATTGGTGTAAAGCGATTGCATTTCAGGATGCTTCTCATACCCTTATTTTGAAGTTTTTGCAATCTTTCGATTTGACCTTGATTGCAACATGAGAACATAACGGTAGAACAATATTCAAAATGTGGTTTTATTATAGTGTTGTATATATTAACCGCTGTTATATAGTCTATTCTTTTTCGGATACGTTTAAAAAATCCAATCTTTTTCCCTATTTTTTTACATATATAATCGATGTGTTGCTCCATTTTTAACTCTTTGTCTATTATCATTCCTAGATATTTTATGCTTTTAACATTTTCGATCGTATTTCCATTTATTTCAATAGTTAATTCACTATCTATATTAATTGTCATCAACTTAGTTTTTTGTTCGTTAAGCTTCAGTTTATTCATCTTAAGCCATGAGACTAGATTTTTCACATCGTTGTCTAACATGCTTTTGCATTGCTCAGTGTCGTCTCCTTCAGCATATATAAGAGTGTCATCCGCATATAACACACTTTTGCAAAATTGTATAGTTTTTGGCATATCATTTATATAAATTATAAATAGGAGTGCCCCTAAAATTGATCCTTGAGGAACTCCTTGTTCTACTTTAATATATTCCGATGTAGAATTATTAACTTTTGTCCTCTGCATTCTATTTGTTATAAAGGACCTGAACCAATTAAGTTCCTTATGTTTGACACCATATTGATACATTTTTTCTAGTAGTATTTCCTGATCAATCGTTTCAAAAGCTCTCTTAAAATCAAGAAAAAGTGCAATTATTTTTTTCCGCTTTGTACAATTCTTCCATTCATTTATTAAATGGTTTACCGCAGTCTCGCATGAGTACTTTTTTCGAAATCCCGATTGGTAAATTGATAATATATTATTTCGTTCAATGTATTCCATTAGTTGTTTTTTTACAATCGCCTCTAATATTTTTTCAATTGTCATTAATGTATTAATTGGTCTAAACTCTTCACATTTGTTGGTGTTTGTAATTTTTTCAACAGGTGTGATCATTGATTCTTTCCATGAGCTAGGAAATTCACCCGTTAAAAGCGATTTATTTATTAATTCCAGTATGGTGTTGCCTAAATTATTCCAGTTATCCAGTATCATTATAGGACTTACTTTGTTGAAATCAGCTTTATTTTTTAATGACTTGCATACTGTTTTTAAATCTTGTAACGATATTAGGTGGAATTTGAAAATGGTATTATATTGATCTACGTAATTTCTATATATAGTATTTTCAATTGATTTACTAATTTCTTTTACACTTTCTATAAAATATTTATTGAATTTGTTTGCTATTTTCGTTTCATCATCATATTCTTCATTTTCAAATATTATGTTTTTTATGTTGCTTTTTTGTCGTTTCAATACTAATTTTTTTATTTGCATCCACATCTCTTTCTGTCCGTTTGCTTGGGAAATTTTGTTGTTTATATATATATGTTTTTTGCACTATTTATTTTAACCTTGTATTTGTTTCTTATTAATATGTAATCTTGCCAGCTTTCATTGTTGTTAATTATTTTGGCTTTTTCATACTTTTCCATTTTTTGATTTTTTAGACTTTTAAGTTCATTGTTGAACCATCTATTTTTTTTATTTCTACTATTTCTTTTGGTGATTAATTTTGCTGCCGTATTCTTCATAATTTGATTAATTTTGATTGCATTTTCATCGAGGTTTCTTTCTTCATCATACTTTGTATTCCATTTACTTAGTTCATGTGAAAAACGATCTTTTTTGTGATCACATACTTCAATAGTATTTTCATATTTCTTTATTATATTTTTCGTTTTTATAACAATTTCAATGTTTTCATGGTCCGATATTTTATAGTTTCTGTCTGCATATACCGTCATGTTTTGCATGTTTGTTATTACATAATCAATAATAGTTTTTGATGTAGATGTAACTCTAGAATAGTCCTCCATTTTTTGCGTTAGATAATTGTCATTCAGTATGCGTTCAATTTCTCTTTTGTATAGTTGATCTTTGCACCAATCGATGTTAAAGTCTCCAGCTATTAAAATGTTGCTCGTTGTTTCAGTCAGTTTTTCAATATTATCTTCAAAAAATTTACAGAATTCTCTTTCAGAACTATTGGGCGATCTATATATTGCAACTAAAACGATTTCAATTCCATTATTTTTACATTTACATGCTAAAAACCATCTTTGAAAATCGAACGATTTTTTTTACTATGTTTGTAACGTTCCACTCATTTTTAACATAAATTGCACTGCCCCCAGTTCGTGTCGAATTAGAGAAACATTGTATGTTTTTGTATCCATTTATTATTATTTCATTTTCTTCACTATTCTCTGTGAGGTGTGTCTCCGATAAAATAATAAATTCGTATTGTTTGTTTTCTGCCATAATTTCGAGTTCCTCAAAATTATTTGTTAGCCCTTGGATATTAATATATACACTTTTGAAAATATTTAATTGCTAGTATCCTATTCTCTTTTTTTTTGCTTCTAGTTTGTTTAAGTATACTGGGCATAATCTACTAAAAGTCACATGTTTATCATCAAGTCCCAAATTTAGTCTTTCATTTGCTCTCATACAATTTATACATTTTATTATCGTTTCTTTCTGGCATTCATTAGTTTTATGGTTTTTTAAACATTTCAAACATATTTCTTCTTCTTTTTTGCATTCATTTGATCTGTGATTAAATCCTTTACATTTGAAGCATCTAATAACTTCTATTTCATCAAATACCTTTCATCTTTCCCATCCAATACTAAGTCGCCCTGCTTCCAATAGTTTCGGGAATGATTCTGCGTCGATTTCTATGACAGCATTGTAATTTTTGGTATTATTTTTCTTGTTTTCATAATATTTGATTAATTTTAAATCGCTGTTTGTTATTACCGAGTTTTGCTTTTTCAATTTTTCTGTGATTGCATTTTCATTGCTTTTAAATTTCATATTTGTTAATATTATTCTTGGTTTAATTTTATTTGGTGCTTTTACTTCATAGCCTTCACCCATTTTGTTTTCGATTTCGCTTTTTATTTTATTCCTCTCTTCATTACTTTCAGTTTCTATTATAATAATGCCATTGTGTGTGCTTTCAATGTTTGAAATTCTAAGATTTCTTGGATCAACCTTTTTATTAAGATCTTCTTTAGTTTTAATACTATTTTGCTTCTCTTTTGGTTTTACGATAAGTGGCATCTCTTTACGAATGGTTGGTAGCACTTTTTCTTGGCTGCTGTCATTTGCTTTTTTGATGGTTTCTGCAAATGACAATTGACTTCCCGCTATTGTTTGTTTGTTGTTTACCATTTTTTTAACCTCATTGCACACATTTATGTTACAGTTTCTCACTTCATGACATATTTTTTCACTTTCCTCCTTAAAGTTTTGTGAAACATTATACATTTTTTTTCATTTGATTGACACTTTTTTCACAAACGTCTTGTGCCATTTTCATTTCTTTTAATCTTTCTGCGTACCTTGCCTCGATCGCCTCCAAAAGTGTTTTCATTTCCATTTCATTTCTTTTTAGTGAATTCTCGAACTCTTCCTTGTAGTGCTTTAGGTACTCGGTGTTTTTGTTTACGCATTCCTGCATTTCCCTCATCACCAAATCCACATTATGTATATATTGCATGCAATCTTCGCATATATATCTTACCATGACATTCGTAGCAAGAACTCCACTGCTGTAGCTATCCAGGCCCGAACATTTTACTGTTGAGTGAAAAACTTTTCCACACACTCCATCGCATCGTATGCCCGTTTCGCCCTTTATCGCCAACTTGCATTTATTGCAGTCAGACATCCCTTTTCGTTGTTTTTTTGTTTCTTTTGTGTAGAGACACCATAAAACTATTTGTTTTATAACAATATATAATTTTATATAGTCTTTTTATTATTTAAATTGTAAATTATTCACCACTGTAAAAATTTCACTTTCCTTACTATCAACTGTCAAACCTCAAACCTATCATTTTATCTGCACCAGCTGCACTCGAAGCTGCCGAATCGGCTAGAGTATTGCACATATCACAAGAGGATATCTCCATTTACGTAGATAGAAAAGCGGCTATAAAAGCTCTGGCAGCCATCATAATAAAATCACGAGTAGTTGGAAGCTGTGGCTCAGAGCTAAAGGCTCTTTGTTACTAGAACAAAGTCTTAATTATCTGGGTGCTAGAACATAATAAAATTCCAGGAAACGAAAAAGCAGACGAGCTAGCCAGACTACGATCATCCAGCTGCATCTCCTTATGCGACAATAGGGTTAGAACCCCACTTGCTTTCAAAAGAGAAAATAACCAGATTCACGCAAACAAAATCTAGGTGGAAAAACATTAACACTTACAGACACACTAAAGACTTTTGGCCGAAAATAAGCGGTAGCTAAACAGAGCTTCTATTTCTAACCTATCTGCTTCCATTGAATGTGCCAACAAATATAATTCTGCAGACACAATGTTGGAGGAAACTTTTAAACTTTGTATATACCTGTAATGCCTAATAAGTTCTTTTTTTTTATTTCCAATTATTCTGTACAAACTGTGTATCGCCTAATAAACAAATTTCTCAAAGTACTTACATTTGCAACAAAGAGTACTACCGCAATGATCATATTATTTGTGTGCTAGTGTTGTTTAAAAATGTTCAAATCTCAACATCCCAAGGGTTAGGAATTAATTGCACACAACGATTGTGATGTTCATTGGAAAATACATCTACCCCACCCTACCTTCATCCGGCGGCATTCATAGCTCTACGCTTTATTTTCAAATACACACTTCCAGTAGTAAAAAAAACACCCAATCATTAGACAGCGTAACTTTAATCAAAACATCCGTTCAGCTACTTTAATTGCATGTGGTGTCACGTTTTTCCACATCCTTTAGACGAACACAAATGAAATCATTGCGTCCCAACATATAGTAAAACAAAAAATTCTGATTGCCAATCAACGACCACACCACCCACGAATCGACACAAAAGTGCCCAAAAGGGATATGCCATTACAGAATCCCTTTCAACTCCAAATGGTTGCAAACAACGAAAATTAAAAAAAAAATTCAAGACTTACTTGCTACCAATAAATGGCGTTCTCCCTCCACAGACTCTGTCGATCCGGAAAATTCGATTGTGGAAGCGCACAAATTCAACGCCTGACTCGTTTGTCCAATAACCTGTTGCTGTTTGCAAACCTCATCCAAAAGTTTTTTGATTTTATCCTGCACCAGATGACTATCATCCACCGCCTCGGGCTCTGAATTAGATTCGTCTTCGTCGGAGTAACCTTCTGTGTCGTTGTGCTCCTTTTGATATGCAGCGTGTTCCGTCCCAGTGGCACTGGTACTTGTGCCCGAACGGTACACTTGCTGCTCTCGGCATATTTTTCGAAGCGGCGTTGAATTGTTGCTCTAGAAAAAGGAATAATGTAAAAACCACTTGAAATGGGTTATACTTTTCTCCTTCCACTGGTGTAGCCTTACATTGCAATTCTGTTGACGTCGATAGAAGCTTACTGTGTGCACCAGAGTCACCATGTTCTCGTCTTCCGATTGATTCACCGTCAAAGCCGATTTAACTGGAGTCACAGCATTCGGTGTGACTGCTGCTACTGCTGTTGTTTGATAATCATCGCTCTCCTCTGAGATCGGCAGGCATTGTGTGTACTTTTTGGGGGTCTTTTTGAACGAGAAGCTGTTTGATGCTGTTGTCCCTTTGCTCTATTATTTTGTGAGAGGAGAATACGATTTTAATGAGGTTCGCAATTAGTATTATAGGTCCGTCGCATTGTGTCATACCGATCGTGACGCCTTGCTATCATTATGTTCATCCGAGTCATCACCGTTGTCGTAGTTATTTCGACCACATTCAGCGTCGACGTCCTCATCGAGTGCTTCATCGAGATAATCATCCATGCCCATTGAACCTTCTTCCGATGAATTAATTGAACTGTCACCATAGTAGTGATCCCTTTCAGCATATCGAACCCCCTGCAATCATACACAAATTGTTTGTCAAGTTATTTCAGTCAACCACCGTTACTCACGCTTCGAATAACGTAGTTCGGAACGTTTTCACCCCGTTCTATTGTAATGAGAGTTGTTATTTAATATTTACCTTTTGCTTTGCTGCATTGTTTTGAGATTCATTCGACTGAACCACTTGCATTATTTCGCGACCTAAGCTAACATTGCAAATGCCAGCGGTGCTGTCCTCTTCCGAGTCCATGTAACTGCGAATGAAGAAAAAAATTAATGAAATGCAAGAGAATAGAAAATTACGAAAAAAAAAACATTTAAGGGTTAACAAAAAATCCATTGTCGGTAAACGAAGGAGGAAGGAATCAGTGCTGAATTTGTGTAAATTTATGTTTTAATTAAAAAAAATATACGAAAGAGAAGTGATTTTCTCTGTCCTTTGCATCGTTCAAATGGTCTTTTGATGAGAGAAGTTATTTCTAATTGTATGAAATCCATTCATGCATGGTCCGGTCCAGGAAACCGCTGTGTATCTGAGACAGTTAACAGAAACGAAATGGGGGAATCAGTCCATCAGTCCATTTGATGTTAATGGATCTTATATCAATTTATAATACTCTTTCGAATTGTTTGTTCCATTGGAGCTGCAAGTGTTCTTCGGTTCATCCTGTTTCATCCTGTTGGATAGCGAAATCCTTTAATTTAAATGTTTGGTGTCGTGTCATTTTAACGGATAAAATCACTTCGATCTTATGTATTAAATTCTGTAAATTATACAAAAATTCTCGGACAGAGATTCAAGATGCTATGCGAACATATTTTCAGGAAATAGGATACTATGCTGCCGGGTCTGCAATAAAATGATACCTATGTGATGTGTATTTAATTTCTTAAAAGTTTAAGAGAAAAAAGAAATCATTTATCTTTACAAAACCTGCTTTTTCTTTTTCTTTTTGAGCCGGATTTATTTTGGTGTCGACTGGGTGCATTTTTGTAAGTACATACTATTTTCATTTTATTCTAGGTCGAGCATATTTAAGCTTAAATATGCTCGACTTAGAATAAAATGAAAATAATACTCACCACCTTATGAAAATATACTCGATTCCTGATGATAATTCGATACTTGAATCTCGTATGCGATCATACAAAATCAAATTTTTTATCAGTCACGTATGACTCGATAACTGACGTGGTTATTCGACCCTTGGAATTCTTTTTTGCAGATAATGTGCATTCCACAATATTGGTATGCATTTCCTTCCCCATCGTTACTAATGGAAACGTTATTATGACAGTATTTTAGATATGGGGGAGGATATCATGCTGCTCCATGAATCCCCCATCCTGCCTACATATCTGTTTTGTGTCATCGCATATACACTCCCGCATTACTCACAACAACCGCAAAAAAGCTCATCAACCCCATGCACTACTTCTCTGAAACATCACCACGCAGCAGTCATTCCAAAAGCATTAGAATGATAAAGCTCCATACCACCGTCGACATTTAACATTAATTAATGTGTCTCGAACAAGACTTATTACTTTCGAGGTTGAGCTCTTATGAAATAATTAAATATCCCCCCATCAGCTCTGTCTACACTCCGCGGTGATGTGAAGTGATGAAGCGCCTTCGCACTAATTATGTATATGCCATGTCAAACACAGTCACTATCTGGCTTCGTCGCGCAGACACAACAGCGTGGCATGTAAGGAATTAATAACTAATGGAACATCCAAAATACCCGTACTCCATCACAAGAATAGAACACACCGTATTAGAGGATTGTCGCTGTCTGCTTGGTTGTCAAATTAATTTCACTCTCTCTCTCTAGTATCTCAAAATTTAATCAAAACTCTAGATTGTTGTGCACTCACCTATCGTTAAATTGATCCTGACTGGGAGCGCAATACTCAGCCGATACAGTTGCTGTGGTACAATTGTCGTTATCAGATTCATTCGACTCCAAGTCGGATAAAGCCGGATATAATCGATTGGCATTGGCGGACGATTGTTTCTTCTTATCGATTGACTTTCTGGCACGTTTTATGTCATCATCCACTGCAACAACCCCGGCTGTGTACATAAAAACGAAAAAGAAAAACAGATCGAAAGGGGAGAGTCTATTAATGGTCCGTAATAAAATAGTAGATTTTAAATAACGTACGACTTCGCCGCTTGAAAGTACTTGTGTTATTTCCTGTCGGCATTGGAGGTGGTGGTGGTGGAGGCACCATTAATGAATCTCCTGTTTGTTGTACTGCACAGTCGTTTACACTATCGGTAACATCATCATCTTCGGTATCATCACCATCACCATCGTCGTTGGTGTGCTCGTCCTTGGATTGCTGCTGGGGGAAGTGCTCCTTTTGTTTATTGAAACGGCTTGCAATTACTTGCATATCCTCTTGACGTTGCTTGGTGATTTCGGCTTTGATTCTATTTTCGGATATGGTTGACGATGCATTAGCGACAAGAGCGGCCACCTTGCTGCGGACCTGACTATCAGCGTTGCCTTTAACAACGGCAATAGGAGCTGTTGAAAAAAGAGAGAAAGGATTTGTGAATGGCTTCCATGTTACGGTGGAGGTTCGGGGAAATATTTTCTCGCTGAACTGTTAAATTGAATCACAGGTAGCAGGCGAGAGGCGACTAGTTTTATTAAATCTAGATAATCAATAGAGATTTATAATGGCTGGCAGGGGCCAGAGGCTTGAACAAATATTATTTCTGATTTGATTAGACTTGGAAAATCATGCCCAGATATATTTTCAGACATAATACCAAATAAATACGTGTGGATTATTATCAATATAACGCCATCGACTAGACTACTCTGGAAGGAATACTGAATTATCATATAGGGGCTTGGGTGCTTGTGCGCCTGTTAACGAAATTATAGTGCCTTTTAGAAATAGAAGTGAGCTTAATATCTCTCCCTACTCCAATCACAATTCAATACAGAATTTGAAGAAGTGTTGGCAGCTTTGATGAAATCATGAAACATTACAAGCTCTAAGTGCGCAATATCTGCCAAAGGACATGAAGCAGCTAAAGATTTCAGGCCTAACAGCCTTGCTTACTTTATATTAAAGACCCTGAAGCGGATCCTTGGCTACCGTGTGGTCACCACGGTTCATCAAAGACAAATCAACAAGACTTTCTTAGATATAGAAGAGGATTTCAATACTAACCGATAGGATACTAGAATCCATTACCCTAACCAGGGTAGGGGTACATTTCAGCCAATAGATTGTATCCATGCTATGATCTAGAATTATTCAGTCAACACTAGACAACATTAGCCTAACGAGATACTCTGACAGAGCCACCCCACACTGTGGAACCATCACTCATCTGTTGTGGCCCTTTGTCAAGAATTAACTAGTTTGGTATTGACGACCGTGTCATCAAGAAAAATGCTTTGGATACTGTGAGCACGTGGGCTACAAGCTGAGGTCTGAGTTTTAATCCGAGAAGACAGAAATTAGGTTTTTAACACAAAGTACCAGACATTAGTCTCCCATGCCTTAAGGTAGATTATCGTCAACTTTAAGAGGGCACAAAAAACTGCAACCATTAGCACTACTGGGGACCTTTTTCACCTTCCTATCTGGGACTCGCATGTTAAAAACGTTGCAACTGCAGTGCAGGAAGACTCAAGGAATTTGCTTGCTGGACCACTAAGCCAGTTGGATTGGTCAAGCCTTCCACCGATTATATGATTCACAAATTCAACTTTATTAAACGCTTCACCGCGCGCCGGTATATATGTACAGACAGATGAGCGACTACCGAAGTACGATGTTAAAATCGTGCTGGGAGATTACAACGCAAAGGTAGGAAGAGAAGAAATCTTCCAATATCATGTCGGAAAACATAGCCTACATCCCCACGGAATGTTCGGACATCCAAAATACTCACATCGACTCGGACCACTACCTTGTAAGAATGCGGATATCTACCACGCCACAAAAAAACCAGAAATACTGTGAAAAAAAATAATGTCGAAAGACTGCAATCACAAGAGACCGGCAAGACATTCGCGCAACGCGTATCCCTTAACCTCTCGATTCACACCATGACAACGATGCCAACAAGCCATAAGATCAGCCGCACCTGATGTGCTAGGTTTCTCGCGCCCACCAGCAAGAAACCCCTGGTTTTATGAGGAATGCCGACAGATGCTCGAAGCCAAGAACGAGGCCTACACGACTAAGCTGCAGGTGAAGGCGAGAGCTGCCATTAAGCTCTATAAGCAAATAAGAAGGGAAGAACATCGGCTTTTCAGAAAGAAGAAAAAAGAGCAAGAAAAGCGCGCGATCGAGGATATAGAGAGGTGCCACTCCAGGAACGATGTTCGCAAGTTTTACCAAAGTGTAAAACGTCAAAGCCAAGGATACAAGGCTCGAACAGAGTCCTGTCGAGCTGAACAAGGAAATATCGTAGTTGAGACACAGCCGATGCTGAGGATATGGAAGAACCACTTCTGCAGACTGTTAAACGGCGATGACGAACAACATTCCGCTGTCAGGCAGAACGAACCATTTAATATTGGCAACGACAGCGAAAACTGCCAACCACCCGACCTAAGTGAAGCGAGGATAGCAATATCTAAACTCAAGCTTAATAAGGCCGCCGGAAATGACGGCCCGCTGAGCTTTAAAAGCCGGCGGATATTACTTGGTAAGTAACATCCACCAACTCATAAGCCAAATCTGGTCGGATGAAAGTATGCCTGAAGATTAGAACCTGAGCATCGTTTGCCCGATCCACACAAAAGGAGACCCTCTGAACTGCGCCAACTACAGAGGCATAAGTCTTAACATCGCCTACAAGATCCAATCTGCCTTAAGTAATATGTAAACTCCTGACACCGTTTACCGACAACCTGATCGGCCGTCAGTTTGTTTTTAGGCCAGGAAAGTCCACAACCGATCAAATTTTCACGCTTCGGCAGATCCATCCTGTAAAAACCCCAAGAAGTCCAAATCGATACCCACCACCTATTTATCGATTTCAAAGCCGCATACGACAGCATTCATAGAGACGAACTATACAGAGCCATGTCTAGATTTGGTATACCGCCCAAACTCGTCCGTTTGTGTAGGATGACGATGGAGAATTCTCGCCGCTCCATCAGGGTCGGAATCGACCTCACCGACACATTCGATACCAAAAAAGGATTTAGGCAAGGCGATGCGCTGTCGTGTGACTTTTTCAATTTGATTCTTGAGAGGATTGTGCAAAACTCCCGAGCCAACACCAGAGCCACAATTTTCCAAAAATCGGTGCAACTACTAGCATACGCCGACGATATTGACATCATTGGTAGGACTCAACGTGATTTCATAGCCACCTTTGCTAGTATAGAAAAGGAAGCGGCAAAAATGGGTTTAGCAGTAAATGAGGGTAAGACTAAGTCAACACGAAAGGACAACATCGACGAATTGGACAGAACTTCACCATTGACAGATATAACTTTGAGGTAGTAACGGAACTTTGTCTATCTCGGCTCCGCTATTAACTCTGACAACAACACCTCGTCAGAAATCAAACGAAGAATTACTCTTGCCAATCGCCGTGTCTTCGGGCTAAGAAGGCAATTTAGTAGTTAAGCCCTCACTCGAACTACTAAGGAGATCCTGATCATCCCAGTCCTGCTCTACGGCGCTGAAGCATGGACCGTATCAAAAGCGGATGAAGAAATCGCTGGTCGATTCGAGAGAAAAATTCTTCAAAAATCCTTTTTGAGTTGACTGGCTATGGAGACGAAGATTTAACCAAGAACTATACGAGCTGTAGACATACCCTTGGTCAAAAAAACTCAGCATTGGATGTTAAAGAGATGTAGAACGAATCGACACCAATACTCCAGCTCGCATAGTCTTCGTTTCCCAGCCAGACGTCGGACGCAGTAGAGGAAGACCTCGCCTTAAGTGGCGCGCAGAAGTAGAAACCGACCTCAACCAACTTGGAGTGCAGTTAGCTAAGGACCGGGCTATTGAAGAGGCATGTTGTTAAGGACCAGGTTCATTCCGGACTGTAGCACCATTTAAGTAAGGAAGTATACTAAATAGTTAAAAATAAAAAAAAACTCACATTTTAAAGCGATTTTTAAAACTTGGCGTTCACAAATTTCCCAACGACAAAAAGTGTCGTTCAAGTTGTCGTTTTGTGAGACTAAATCGCCTAATAGAATACGAAGTCGAACAAGAAATTAAGTTTCACATGAAATAAAACGACATCTATCGTTTAATGGTGTAAAACGACCTATAAAACGCCTGCTGTAATGACGAGTTGAACATTGTCGTTTTGTGACTTGTCGTTAAACGACTGTTGGAATAAGGGTGATTATCTTGGCATCGACGACATCTAAGCTAGTAATTCAATGCCAGAACGACGTGACCACCACAGTCAGTCCCCAGTTTACGACACAATATAAATAACAATAACACACTTTTTTAAGAGCCAAAAATAGACAAACTTGACAAAAACAGGCGTAAATCATATTTGCGCAGATCTGACATGACGTAAAGGGTGATAGCAATCTTTTTTTAGGATAAACATGTGTAAAGAAGATCATTGCCCATTGTATACTGCGCTTACTCAAAGGCTTATGATGATGCAATAAGTGTAATAGCGACTCAAATTTGTTTTAAAGATTTTTTTATAAGTGTGAAAAATTAAGTTACCCAGTTGTTGAATTCAGGTGACGATATGTAATTGTAAGTAATTGTTTCTATGTTTCGGTTTTTGTTTAGATATGCCCATCCAACAAGGGTGGGAATAAAGAATTCCCCATTCTGATCTCCAGGGTGACTTGTCTATGGTGAACAACATGCAAGGGAAGCAAACATCAAACTATTGAATGAATTAGCCAAAATTCGAGGTCTGGGATATATCAATTTAAACTTTGTAATCCAACTTATTCAAAGAAAAAGATCACATATTCAGGTCCTTATAGCAAAGCAAACATATCTGCATCAGCTCAGGAAGAGTATTTATAAAGTTCGGGCCATCTAATGTTTTTTGATATATAAGAGTAGTTGGACTTGTTTAAACAAGCTTTTAGCTTGTATGTATATTGCAAATATAAATATATAAAAAAACGCGGAGCTCATAGACGCACGATTGGGGAAGATAGATAGGTAGAAGCGATGTGTGAAATCTGTGGAATTAATATTCGAGCAAAGTTAAGTAAAGTTTTAGGAAGGTTGCAGCAGACAAATTAGGACAGGAATGCAGTCAGAATTATACTAATTATCTAAAAGAAGTTTTAATAAAAGTAGACGTCAAAAGAGCTATTTTCTTTTTTAAAAAAAAAGAGGTTGAGGAAGTCCAAAACCTTTAGACTCGAAACTGACACAAGCTAAGAATATTAATAAGCTTCGTTACAAGAATTAGTGACAGGATTTTACAATTAAGTTGAAGAATTGATAAAACCGATCTACCTGATTCAATACCAAACAAATAGAAACCTTATATTCAACCATAAAGAGTACGTACGTCGAAGATAAACCTTTTTTTCTACCGCTTATTACAATTCAGCATCCAAATAATTGCGAATTATTGGCACTTTAACGCAGACTGTGGGAAATTCCAGTTTTTCATCATCCGCTTTTCGCGGTCAGTAGCATGACGTGCAGTGCGTTGCTAGATCCCATTTAATGGCAATCTATTCACATACATAAGAGTTCAGTGTTGGGAAGCTTATTGCAGGAGACCCCTCTAGCACAACATGAATCGTAACAAATAACATATAGAGCCCCGACAGAGCCTAACAGAGCTAATAACATGAGAATCAGTATTCTCAACGCCGAATATAAAATAAGTCTATGATAATCCATGAGCGGCTGAAGCCATTCTCCAACTGATCATACTTTTTTGGTCCAAGCCAGAAAAATACGCAATTGATTCACATTTCACCAGAAATGCTTACATGGACGAAGAAATTTAAGAGAGGCCAAATATAGAAATCTACACCAACTTCTGTGCTATTGCGTTAGGGGTAAATGGTATTTTTAAAATTTTCTAAACTACCCACACTTACGTCTACTGTACTCCTCGACATCATGCTTGGTAGCAGCAATTGTTTCAGTGAACTTTTTATTGTCCTGGCGAATTTTAGTAATCGAAGGCGCCATACCGAATGCTGCCTTTGGCACTAGCGCCTCGCCCTTGTTTTTCTCAAACAACTTCATGCGTTCTTTTAGCGACAGCTCGGTGGGATCCTTTTGTGGTTTGGCTTGTGTTAAAATCAGTGCTTTGTTCTCGAATACAGCAGTTCTGCCTGATACCAAACCCGGTTTCACAGCGGGTGTGATTCTCTTACCACCCACAAACGTTGTTTGTTTCTTTTCATCTGTATGCGAGGCTGTTGTCGTTGCATTCTTCGTGGTGGCTGTATCTGATTTGCCAACATTTTTTGATTTCGATTCTTTGCCATATGAACCATATTCGTATGCCAATTTTGTAGATGACGACTCTCTGCGATGAAATCCTTGCGCTTCCAGTGAATCCATTACCTTTTGATCCCATTTTAGGTGTTTTGGCTTTGGCGGTTCGGTGCTAACATCTGTGGATATGGTTTTGCATGTTTTTCCCTTTAATTGGTGTTCAACAATTTGTGGCTTTTGCTGAGGGCTCTTCCTATCAACTGGCTTAAAAAAGGGTTTGGCTGATTGCTGCTGCTCATCTCCCAGTTTGGCATCATGGTGAGCGGTGTCGTTCTCCCAACTGTTTATTGAATCAGCCAATGCGGCGAGTTTGCCGAATCGTTGCTTTGGTCGCTTAGGGCTGGTTTCAACACTGTTGACACCTCCTTCATGAAACTGACCCTCGGTACGATGAATGGGCGATGATATTTCTGCATTGCCATAGAGTGCACCCAAGCGTTGAAGTCGGTTTCGTGAGGTGTCACGTAGTTTGGCTATCGGTTGGGAGGATGGTTCTTTTGTTACCGTTTCATTGTCATCGCTGCTGGTTTCCTGCTCTTCAACTTGCACTTGCACCTAAAAATAAAATTTAGGAATGAGTGTGGACAGTTTGAGAGTGATGTTTACATAAGATAAGAGCTTATAATATGAGAATGGCCACGCGTATGCCTATGCGTGCTTGACGTATTATGATTCATTTTTCAATTTAAATATTCACAATCACATTGAAAACCAACTTCAACTTATTGACATTTAATCGGTAAATGCCCGATTACTCATCATTTCCGGTTTATTTGTTTTGTGAACGGAGCAACTTAGTTTCACCGTTTTGGAGTACATATATCCAAGTGTTGCTAACCACAGCAGACAAGCATTGAATAGGTAATCACCCATGCAGCACAATTTGAACTTCATCCCAGCTAATTCATCCAAGAGGATGAACGCAGCAGCTGTGCACGAAAACTCATCAGAAACACATCCCTGCGGGGTAGTAATTCTGGACTACACCAACAATGGGAATGTACTCATCGGTGAAACGGAATACTCCGACTAATGTAAGCGCATCATGTACCAGTGTGAGTGATGAGTAAAGGTATCGTTATTTCATGTTATAGATAGATGAATGGGTTGTTATAGCTTTAGACTAAAAATAGTAGCGGAGTGACAAATCAATCGAATGTGGCAATAATAATTACTGGCGCCAACAAACGCAAAAAAATATCTGGTATAGCCGGCGAATGCAGGGCTTTAACTCGAAACGGCGCCTGAGAATTTTGACCAACAACCTGATCAGGTCCTATCAGTCTGGATTCAGCATAGAAAAATCCACAATTGATCAAATTTTTAGACTCCGGTAGATTCCGACAAAACCCAAAAATTGATACACACTACATATTCATCGAATTCAAAGCCGCTTTTATAGAGAAGACTATAGAGAGCTTTGTCTAGTTTTGGTAACTCATTCTGCACGATGAGCAGCTCTCATTGGTCTATCAAGGAGCTCTATCTTTGCTGACCATAGCGAAAATTCGATACCAAAGGGGTATTTAGACATTGTGACAAGGATTGAGCAAACGTCGCCAGCTTAATCAAACAAACGATTGTATTTAATATACTTTTGTATATTGCTATTGTATAAACACAACATGGTGCTTAAATACTTGACGTCGAATTTAACTCGCATATGTGTCAATCAACCGTATAATTTAAGAACTAACTGCGATTTTGGGCTTCAATTGTATGGAGACTCTAGAATCCAAAATTGCTTAATTATTGTGGCGTCAAATTATTTAATGAATTGCCTCCTGAAATGAAATATGAAAAGATCTACAGATTTAAAAAAAGAAATACTAACAACCCATGTTAGAAAAACAGTTGCATAAAATCTTTAATTTGTATTGCATTGTATACATTTAGAGAAGATATGATTTATAATAGTCATAATTACTAAATAAAATATACATTCATTAATCTTTCACTCTAAATGTGGATGTGGTAGCAAAGCTAACACGTTGATTACATTGATTACATCAGGATTTAGGTTCGAGAACGTAGAGCGCAGTATGCGCAACATCAATGACATACTACTGCATTGGTACGAAACATAGAGCGATACTCTATATCAAGGAGTCACAGAAAATGATAGCAGTACGGTCGCGTAGCTATACGCGTTGGAAATTTTTATAGAAACCAATTTCGGGTTGTTACGGAGTGTTGCATTACTATTGGCAGGTGCTGCCTCGACGAAACTCCAATGTTACGGTATGATAGCCAAAGCAGTAGCAAACATTAACGCTTATACACAGCAAATTCAGTATGGCCCAGCAGCAGTTGCCTGAGGTATTACACCGAGAGAGCAGAAGGCGGTGCATGATAAATGAAAATGTTGCTAAATGGGTTCTGCTAAAAACAAGATTGCCAAAAAGATGAGCCTTAGCCTTCAAACGATCCTCAAATGAGCAACGAACATTTATTTCCGAATACATCATATGGGAAGGGGAAAAAGGATTCTAAATCCGTGACCCTAGCTATCTCTGGCGTAAATTAATACTTAATTCTTAATGAGTAACCACAATTAAAACCGAGTAGCATTCAGTATATAAAAAGTATTGAAATCAAAAAAGAGGAAGGAAGACTCAAACATTTAAAGAACTTCTGTATATGATATTATCATAGGCTCCCTTAATAAATGGCGATTTTCGCAACAGACGAAAAAATCACATCTAATAAACCACATAAATTTTAAGATTCGTAAGTAGAGACTTTAGTGTTATAAAACAAATCAAAAAATTGTCAGCCGCGTATGGAATTGTACTTAAAATAAACAGCAAACTTTACAAGCAGACCAGTATGAAAGAAGTGAACTAGAAACAAACCCTTATATGCTGTTGACTTTAAAATGGCACCATCCTGATGGATAGACCAAGTGATATTCGTTGGAGAATTCAACGACAGTCAAACCCACTAAATAGTTATAGTTGGCAATTGAAAGTGCATTAGAAAACTGTAGACGAAAATCAATGGTATGTCTTCACGAATGACTAGTGGACAATGTAACTCGAAAATGTGTGAGTTTAATTATTTCACTTTTAAGGCAAGATGTAAGCTTTACCCGTGTTAAAGTTAGGTAGAAGTAGGGCAGGTAACATTTGATGACATTCAATACATATGCTTAAAAGCGAATTGCATTGGGGAAACCTCATTGGGCATAATGAACAACATGCTTGAGCTGCTAACATCCCCACCCATGTTCTACATGACAGAATATGCGTATTAAAGATGAAGACGACGAAGAATATGAGTGCATAGAAGCATAGTAAGGAAGTTAACCACTCAGATATAATTTCTGATTATATCAAGCCAATCATATCTAGGAAGTCTCAAAATCGTCTACTACAAACCTTCCTTGCATACCTACAAACATTTGTCATGGAATATTATGTTACATTCCTAGTCGTAACTGAGTAAGGATGTTATTACCCAAAAACGAATTACAAGCTTATATTTGACATTTTACAACCAAACGGCAGTAGGTATTCGCTTTGCAACAATTTGTATTTGCTCAGCAGCTCACATTACAATACAATCACAACCGTTGGTATGGACATACCCCTCCCATTATTAATTTATATGAACAAATGGATTCTAATCATGAATTTCACACACAAGCCACTAGCAATAAATTCAACTCACTTCAACATTTTTCGCCGTCGTTATGTTTATTTCAATGCCAAGGTCCATGTTCTCCTTGTCGACAACAAATTGCCGTCGTACTTTGTCCGGCGACGAGGATCCGTTTTGTTGACGAAAATTCTCAACTTTCTTCTGGACGACATTGAGAGTTTTTGAAGAGTTGCTTTGTTGGAGGGGAGCCGCAGATGTTACCATCTGCGTAGGTTTCTTCAAAACTTGTGTTTGTTGGTTTTCACTTTCATTGGGTGCAAAATTCGTTGCCTTGCTGATTCCTAGCGTCTTGCTGCGTTGTTCGGCCTTTTCAAGCATTCGCTATGAATAAAATTGTTAATTTTGTCCATTGCATTTCAAGGGCATCGGAGAAAATTCCTTTGCAATGACACCTACCTGCGTGAAAGGATCCATTTTCGTGTTTATAAACTTGTTCTACTCTCTATTAACGTAGATTTAATATATTTTCATATGTTTGTTTACTGTTTTGCGTATTTTCTAGTTTTTTTTAATATTCTTTCCACAATATTTGTCAGTTTTCGTAAGCTGGGAAATAGGAAAAATAAATAAAAAAAAAAAACACTTCTCCGTTCGACACAAACAACGCGATTAATTTTGATTTTTGCAGTTGAAGTTTAATTTGAATTGAAATGATGCGATAGTTGGCTATTCAGCGCTAGTATCGCTAGGGGGTGCGTTGCTGGTTTGGGTATATGATTATTAGATATGTTTTTGTTCAATTTTGAGAATGTTAATGGTCATGTTCTATTTGGTTTTTATTTAGGTGTGTAAATTAAAGGCCTGCTCAGAATGCGTATATGTAGCTGGTATCTGTAGCTGAGTGAAAAGTTAAAATCAAGGCAACCCGTAACGCTTACACAATGTGTATCTTCGTGAATCTGTAGCTTGAATTTGAATAGAGGGCAACTTCACGCAAGAAATGTATCTCTCTTTTGACAGCGATGCAAGATACCAGCTACAGATATGCATTCTGAGCAGGCCTTAATTAACAAACAAACGGAATATATTTGGGTTATTCATGCAACGTCGAGAAGTCGTCGTAAATGTGAAAAAATTACGACGTGATAAATAAACTGTCAAAATTTGTATGGGAAATCTTTTCCAACAATATCGAAAATGTGCAAACTTTTGAAATGCTAGGGGTATCCATGCAATGTCGGAAAGTCGTCGTAAACGTTGTAAATGTGATAAAATTAGGACGTGATAAATGAACTGTCAAAATTTGCATGGGAAATCCTTTCCAACAATATCGGAATTTTCTCACAGGAATTGGGTGCGTTACTGAGATGGTAAACGTTATAAACATTAGAAATGCTATTTTGACATTTATTCAGTCACTTTCACACATCAAACGTATGCGCTAAACTGAAAAAAAATTATCGAGAACGGAAAGAGAACATTAGGAACAAAAATCTATTAATAAAGAAATTACTAAAATGAGATTTGAATTGAGATTTGAGTTTTATGGTCGTTCGTGGAACGTCGTCGTAAAATTACAATCTTTTGCACGTAATAAAATTAGGATGTTGCATGAATACTTACTTACTTAAGTGGCGCTACAGTCCGGGATGAACCTGGGCCTCAACCAACATGCCTCTCCAATTAGCCCGGTCCTTAGCTAACTGCCTCCAGTTGCGCACTCCAAGTTGGTCTTCCTCTACTGCGTCCGACGTCTGGCTGGGAATCGAAGACTCTGCGAGCCGGAGTATTGGTGTCCATTCACTGTCCATACATGTCCTAGCCATCTTAAAAGTCCAATGCGGAGTTTTTTGACTAGTGGTATGTCGCTGTACAGCTCGCATAGTTCGTGGTTGAATCTTCGTCTCCATAGCCCGTCAACGCAAACGGGACCGAAGATTTTCCGAAGAATTTTTCTCTCGAATCGACCAAGGATTTCTTCATCCGCTTTTGATACGGTCCATGCTTCAGCGAAGTAGAGCAGGACTGGAATGATCAGCGTCTTATATAGGATCTCCTTAGTAGTTCGAGTGAGGGCTTTACTACTAAATTACCTTCTTAGCCCGAAGAAATAGCGATTGGAAAGAGTAATTCTTCGTTTGATTTCTGACGAGATGTTGTTGTCAGAGTTAATAGCGGAGCCGAGGTAGACAAAGTCCCGTACTACCTCAAAGTTATATCTGTCAATGGTGACGTTCTGTCCAATTCGTCGATGTTGTGCGTCCTTTCGTGTTGACAGCATATACTTAGTCTTACCCTCATTTACTGCTAAGCCCATATTTGCCGCTTCCTTCTCTATACTAGCAAAGGTGGCTATAACATCACGTTGAGTCCTACCAATGATGTCAATATCGTCGGCGTAGTATGCTAGTAGTTGCACCGATTTTTGGAAAATTGTGCCTCTAGTGTTGGCTCGGGAGTTTTGCACAATCCTCTCAAGAATCAAATTGAAAAAGTCACAAGACAGCGCCTTGCCTAAACCACACTGATAAGGGCCGATCAGGTTGTTGGTAAACGGTTTCAGGCGTTCACATATTACGGCAGATAGGATCTTGTAGGCGATGTTGAGCAGACTTATGCCTCTGTAGTTGGCGCAGTTGAGAGGGTCTTCTTTTTTGTGGATCCGCAAACGATACTGAGGTTCCATTCTGCAGGCATGCTTTCATCCGACCATATTTGGCTAATGAGTTGGTGAATGTTACTTACCAAGTCACCTCCGCCAGCTTTATAAAGCTCTGCGGGAATGCCGTCATTTTACGGCGGCCTTATTAAGCTTGAATTAAGATATTGCTATCCTCACTTCAATAAGGTCGGGTGGTTGTCAGTTTTCACTGTCGTTGCCAATATTAAATGGTTCGTTCTGCCTGACAGCGGAATGTTGTTCGTCATCGCCGTTTAACAGTCTGCAGAAGTGGTTCTTCCATATCCTCAGCATCGACTGTGTCTCAACTACGATATTTCCTTGTTCATCTCGACAGGATTCTGTTCGAGCTTTGTATCCTTGGCTTTGATGTTTTACACTTTGGTAAAACTTGCGAACATCGTTCCTGGAGTGGCACCTCTCTATATCCTCGATCGCGCGCTTTTCTTGCTCTTTTTTCTTCTTGCTGAAAAGCCGATGTTCTTCCCTTCTTCTTTGCCTATAGAGCTCAATGGCAGCTCTCGTCTTCACCTGCAGCTTAGCCTTGTAGGCCTCGTTCTTAGAATCTGTCGGCATTCCTCATCAAACCAGGGGTTTCTTGCTGGTGGCCGCGAGAAACCTAGCACATCAGTTGCGGCTGATTTAATGGCTTGTTTTCATCGTTGCCATTGTTCTTCGACATTAGTTAAGGTTAAGGGATACGCGTTGCGCGAAGGTCTTGGCGGTCTCTGGCGATTGCAGTCGTTCTATATTAAATTTTTCACAGTATTTCTGGTTTTTTGTGGCGTGGTGGATATCCGCATCATTACCTTGGCTACAACAAGGTAGTGGTCCGAGTCGATGTTAGCTACTCGGAATGTTCGGACATCCAAAATACTGGATGCGTGCCTCTTGTCTATAGCGATGTGATCAATTTGGTTGACTGTTCGTTGATTTGGAGACTGCCATGTCCCCTTATGGATATCGAGGTGAGGAAACCGTGTGCTGGCTATAGTGGCATTTCGTTCCGTAGCGAAGTTAATTAGCCTAAGTCCGTTACCAGAGGTGTTGTCGTGTAGGCTATATTTTCCGACAATACTGCTGATGTCTTCTCTTCCTACATTTGCGTTAATATCTCCCAGCAGGATTTTAACATCGTACTAGTCGCTCATAGGTTTTTTTCAAAGAGCTCGTAGAAGCAATCCTTTGTTATATCATCTTTTTCATCCGTCGGAGCATGAGCGCATATAAGGCTTATGTTGGCGAATTTGGCCTTGAATCGGATTGTCAGAATGCGTTCGCTAATGTCTTGGAAACATTAGACTTCTTGCCTAAGTTTGGCACTTGTAACAAATCCGCATTAAATAGTCGCTGTTTCTGTTCACTATAACACGGTCCATAGTAGATGTACAGTTTTTCATACTCTTTTTGCCCGGCCCATGCCATCGTATTTCCCTGATGGAAGTTATGTCTTCTTTGTAGCAGTTTAGGGATTCCGCTAGTTGTTCGCCTGCACCTCTCCTCTTTAATGTTCTCACATTCCAGGTGCAGATACGAACGTCGTTGTCCTTTTTATACCCTATCCCATAGGGGGGTATATTAGTTTTGATACTTAGTTTGTAACATAGAGAAATAATTTTGCTACATATACCTCAAAGTATATGGATCGACTCAGAATCGCTAGCTGAGTCGATTAAGCCATGTCTGTCTGTCCGTCCGTCTGTCCGTCCGTCCGTCCGTCCGTCCGTCTGTACGTCACCGATTTTTAGGCCTTAAATTTTGAGCTAGGATAATGAAATTTGGTATATAGGATCCTCGTCTCTGCCTACAGAACAAGTGTAAAAATTTTTGAAATCCGCCCACTGCCACGCCCCCTTTTAAGAAAAACTCAGTTTTTGACCAAACCGTAAGGAATTTTAAAAAAGTTTCTGAACAACATATTTAGACAATATTAATATCTATATTTCGTCTATATAAAGTTTTTTGCCACGCCCACTTTTTGGGGGCGTTTTCAATTAAAAACTGTTTTCGGTCAAATTTTAAATTTTTCGAAAAAAATTTTGATGCAGAATCATTAACATTATTAATATGAACATTTCGTCTGTATACCATTTTAACCCACGCCCACTTTTTGGGGGCGTTTTTATATAAAAACCATTTTTATACACTACCCCATAACATATGCAGGAGAAAACCTTGTCTTTTGTAGAACCGCAAAATTGTTTTGTAAGCAGTCTGAAGAACTTGTTGTCACTATATCATTTTTTATATTTTATCCACATCGTGTTTTTAGCCATGTCCCCTTTTTTGGGGATTTTAGTTTTATGGATAGGATGGGATAGGGTATTCAACGATCCGCACAGCGGATTGTAGCCTTCTCTTATGTTTTTGTTTAGCATGGTCGTCAACAATAATATCAGTCCTTTCCGAGGCTATTGGTTGCTTTGTAACATAATCTTTTTTCCGTGGATGGGTAGTTAACCTAAAGCACAACCCCCAACCTGGATGGCCAGGTCCTTATTTTGACCCTAGGACAGCGGGCCGGAAAAAATACCGATGTCAGTAGCCCATTTTGGGATATGAGCGCTGCCGTTGACCTATTGAGGGCTCCTCCGCCACCAACTCTTTTCCAATACCCTGGCTCAGTATTGGAAATCCCTATAGACCTGGTGTTCAAATATGTCGAAGCAGCTCATATAGGGATTACACTACCAGTTCGATCAAACTGGAGCTGTAGGCGCCACCGTTGACTCCATCTAGGGAATTCCTCCGCTGCCGCCTGAGAGTGAGTGCCTTAGTGAGAGGACACTCCTCCCCACTCTTTCGTTTGCTGCCACCAACGACCTTCCACAGGGGTTTAATACCCCATTTCCAGTCGAGGTACTAGGCACCCACTAGTCACCAGCGTGGAGGTGAGAGTAGGAGTTGATAGTAAGAGGCTAGAGTGAGAACGCTTGTGTCCTCATGTAATCGCATCACTATCCTTAAGCACCGGCAGTATACCAAGATCACGTTGGTATTAAAGACGATTACCACAGCTTCGTTATCACCAGAACCCAAGTGAAGTGCAGTGATTAAGCCTCCCTTCCGCCTCACATAACGAGCCGCGCTTGGAAAAGAAAAAAAAAGTCTACCTGCGTTGAGTACAAAACGGGCTTTCGACTTCTATGCGAAGCACCATCAGCACAGCAGCAAGTGTAGCTGATAAGCAAAGTGTTTTTTTTTTTGCTCGCCTAGTGTTTGTTGGAGATCAAAACTGATTGAATAAGACCAAAGCTACCTCATGGTTTACTAGTAAGCTGCTAGAAGGTCATCGAATACCTAAAATATGCAGCAGAAATAATAAAGTGTTATCTAGGAGAGTGTGAAGTGTACCGGTATTTTTAAGTATCGACGAATATATTTTGATGTATCTTTAATTGTTAACGCTTAATTTTAATTTGGTTCTCTTAATATTAAGAATGGTGGTGGTTTTATTTTATGCGTTTATTTTGGTGCGTTTTTTTGACGGTTCTATCAGGAACGACGATTGTGCGCACAATGCCGTCAACTGTTAACTAAAATTAAATTTACTAAATATACATGCAATAATATAAGATATAAAAAGAAACTTAAACGCTAATAAAACCTAAAAGATATAGAAATAGATATATAACATAAACTAATTTAATATTTCATGATGACACCTATACATACACTAGATAAACAATAATTTAACACTTACACTTAACTAAGATTTGATATAATATAAAGCAGATATCCTATTTTGTACCACTTTCTTTTCTTTTATGTACTAAGCTCCGTACCCAAAGTGACAAAACATCCTTCACCGCAATGTGAAGTAGCTGTTGGTCAAAAATACAACCTGTCCGTCCGCATAACACCTGGTTGATCGTATAGATAAATAGATACGTTTTTTTTCAATCTTGGCATGAATATTTTTTTCTTTGTGAGTGGAAAGTCGTATTGCTAGGTACAAGAACCCTCCCATTTCCGGCGAGCTCAGCCGCAAGCATGTCAAGTGCAGTACTTTTAGCGATACACCTAACAGAAGCAAATTTCGATTTCGCTTTTATTAACAGAACGGTAACAAGAACTCTTTTGACTTTCGGAAAGCAAAAGTTCGCTATCCGGCTATCCGAAGAAATTGTTCTTTCAAATGCGAATATTGACAGCTTTTCAAATTTAGAAGAAGCTGTTAAACATTTGTATCTTCTAATAAGAGATTGCATGGATAGAACTTAATCAGTCAAGCACACTAAAAATTTCAAATCCAGCATCCTTGGTACACGAAAGAGCTAAAATCTCTTCGAAATAGGCGTAACTGGGCCTGGAATAATTTTGTAAAAAGCCAGAATCGTAACAACAATAATAAGTATCTGCATTATTTTAATGAATTCTCGGCGATGTCTATTAGTTTATATAATGACTATATAGTCAATATGGAGAACGCTTTTAAGAATGACCCTAAACGCTTTTGGAGATTTTTCAATTCGAAGAGAAAAATGGATGGATATCCAGCCAACTTCTCCTATAATAATTCAAAAACATCAAGCTCTCTTATCATATCAAACTTATTCGCAGAGAATTTCAGTAAATCATTTATTGATATCCCTCTAGTCTTAGAAGCACATTATTTCAGTTATCTCAATGACTGTCCTTAAGTTAGTTTCAGCAATGTTACATTTGACGACGAGACACTACTTAAATATATACTTACTTACTTACTTAAGTGGCGCTACAGTCCGGAATGAACCTGGGCCTCAACCAACATGCCTCTCCAATTAGCCCGGTCCTTAGCTAACTGCCTCCAGTTGCGCACTCCAAGTTGGTTGAGGTCGGTTTCCACTTGTGCGCGCCATTTAAGGCGAGGTCTTCCTCTACTGCGTCCGACGTCTGGCTGGGAATCGAAGACTCTGCGAGCCGGAGTATTGGTGTCCATTCGTTCTACATGTCCTAGCCATCTTAAACGTCCAATGCGGAGTTTTTTGACCAGGGGCATGTCGCTGTACAGCTCGTATAGTTCTTGGTTGAATCTTCGTCTCCATAGCCCGTCAACGCAAACGGGACCGAAGATTTTTCGAAGAATTTTCCTCTCGAATCTACCAAGGATTTCTTCATCCGCTTTTGATACGGTCCATGCTTCAGCGCCGTAGAGCAGGACTGGGATGATCAGGGTCTTATATAGGGTCTCCTTAGTAGTTCGAGTGAGGGCTTTACTACTAAATTGCCTTCTTAGCCCGAAGAAACAGCGGTTGGCAAGAGTAATTCTTCGTTTAATTTCTGACGAGATGTTGTTGTCAGAGCTAATAGCGGAGCCGAGGTAGACAAAGTCCCGTACTACCTCAAAGTTATATCTGTCAATGGTGACGTTCTGTCCAATTCGTCGATGTTGTGAGTCCTTTCGTGATGACAGCATATACTTAGTCTTACCCTCATTTACTGCTAAACCAATTTTCGCCGCTTCCTTCTCTATACTAGCAAACGTGGCTATGACATCAAGTTGAGTCCTACCAATGATGTCAATATCGTCAGCGTATGCTAGTAGTTGCACCGACTTTTGGAAAATTGTGCCTCTGGTGTTGGCTTTGGAGTTTTGCACAATTCTCTCAAGAATCAGATTAAAGAAGTCACATGACAGCGCATCGCCTTGCCTAAATCCTTTTTTGGTATCGAATGTGTCGGTGAGGTCGTTTCCGACCCTGATGGAGCAGCGAGAATTCTCTATCGTCATCCTACACAAACGGACGAGTTTGGGCGGTATACCAAAACTAGACATGGCTCTGTACAGTTCGTCTCTATAAATGCTGTCATATGCGGCTTTGAAATCGATGAATAGGTGGTGGGTATCGATTTGGACTTCTTGAGTTTTTTCCAGGATCTGCCGAAGTGTGAAAATTTGATCGGTTGTGGACTTTCCTGGCCTAAAACCACACTGATAAGGGCTAATCAGGTTGTTGGTAAACGGTTTCAGGCGTTCACATATTACGGCAGATAGGATCTTGTAGGCGATGTTGAGGAGACTTATGCCTCTGTAGTTGGCGCAGTTCAGAGGGTCTCCTTTTTTGTGGATCGGGCAAACGATGCTGAGGTTCCATTCTTCAGGCATATTTTCATCCGACCAGATTTGGCTTATGAGTTGGTGGATGTTACTTACCAAGTCATCTCCGCCGGCCTTATAGAGCTCAGCGGGAAGGCCGTCATTTCCGGCAGCCTTATTAAGCTTGAGTTTAGATATTGCTATCCTCACTTCACTCAGGTCGGGTGGTTGGCAGTTTTCGCTGTCGTTGCCAATATTGAATGGTTCGTTCTGCCTGACAGCGGAATGTTGTTCGTCATCGCCGTTTAACAGTCTGCAGAAGTGGTTCTTCCATATCCTCAGCATCGACTGTGTCTCAACTACAATATTTCCTTGTTCATCTCGACAGGATTCTGTTCGAGCTTTGTATCCTTGGCTTTGACGTTTTACACTTTGGTAAAACTTGCGAACATCGTTTCTGGAGTGGCACCTCTCTATATCCTCGATCGCGCGCTTTTCTTGCTCTTTTTTCTTCTTGCTGAAAAGCCGATGTTCTTCCCTTCTTCTTTGCCTATAGAGCTCAATGGCAGCTCTCGTCTTCACCTGCAGCTTAGCCTTGTAGGCCTCGTTCTTGGCTGCGAGCATCTGTCGGCATTCCTCATCAAACCAGGGGTTTCTTGCTGGTGGGCGCGAGAAACCTAGCACATCAGTTGCGGCTGATCTAATGGCCTGTTGGCATCGTTGCCATTGCTCTTCGACATTCGATGCTGGTGGTATGGTGTTGATCGAGAGGTTAAGGGATACGCGTTGTGCGAAGGTCTTGGCGGTCTCTTGCGATTGCAGTCTTCCGACATTAAATTTTTTCACAGTATTTCTGGATTGTTGTGGCGTGGTGGATATCCGCATTCTTACCTTGGCTGCTACAAGGTAGTGATCCGAGTCGATGTTAGCTCCTCGGAATGTTCGGACATCCAAAATACTGGATGCGTGCCTCTTATCTATCGCAATGTGATCAATTTGGTTGACCCTTCGTTGATCTGGAGACCGCCATGTCCCCTTATGGATATCGAGGTGAGGAAACCGTGTGCTGGCTATAGTGGCATTTCGTTCCGTAGCGAAATCAATTAGCCTTAGTCCGTTACCAGACGTGTTGTCGTGAAGGCTATGTTTTCCGACAATACTTCTAAAGATGTCTTCTCTTCCTACCTTTGCGTTAAAATCTCCCAGCACGATTTTAACATCGTACTTCGGTAGTCGCTCATAGGTTTTGTCGAGGAGCTCGTAGAAGCAATCCTTAGCTATATCATCTTTTTCTTCCGTCGGAGCGTGAGCGCATATAAGGCTTATGTTGGCGAATTTGGCCTTGATGCGGATTGTTACTATGCGTTCGCTAATGTCTTGGAAACATAAGACTTCTTGCCTAAGTCTGGCACTTATAACAAATCCGCATCCGAATAGTCGCTGTTTCTGCTCACTATAACACGGTCCGTAGTATATGTCACAGTTTTTCATCCTCTTTTTGCCCGGCCCATCCCATCGTATTTCCTGGATGGCAGTAATGTCTGCTTTGTAGCAGTTTAGGGCTTCCGCTAGTTGTTCGCCTGCACCTCTCCTGTTTAATGTTCTCACATTCCAGGTGCAGATACGAACGTCGTTGTCCTTTTTTCGTTTAGCATGGTCGTCAACAATAAAATCAGTCCTTTCCGAGGCTATTGGTTGCTTCGTAACCATGTTTTTTTTCTGTGGGTGGGTAGTTAACCCAAAGCACAACCCCCAAACTGGAGGGCCAGTTCCAATTTATTAGATACCCCTAGGACACGGGGCCATCAGTATCCACTACGGGATTGAGCGCTGCCGTTGGCCTTTCGGTTCATCCGCCACCATCTCTGTTCAAGGGGCCTGACTAACCCTTGAAATCCCTAGACAACCTGTTGTCCGAATATGTCAGAGCAGCTCATCTAGGTTCGCCTGGGACAGCAGGCCGGGTATTCATCCGTGCCATTCTCACCAGGGTGTTTATAGTGTTGCTGTTTTTCGTCGTGTTATCAACACTCGCACTTATCGTTTAGCAAGCCAAATCCGGTTGGATGAGACCAGTATCCGATGGTTACCACTTGGAGGTAAAGATAAGCACATTTGATGTGTAGTCAGAGTTGCAACACTGGGCATTGCCAAGTTAACGCCAATCAGAGTCTACCCTCGTTCTACAACACCCAACCATCAATATATATATATATCTTTATTAAATAATGCTTATTCTGCGGGGCCCAATGGAATCCCACCAATAATCGTAAAGCAATGCAAAGATGCCCTTTTGCCATACCTTAAGTATATGTTTGAAAGCTCTGTTGCCACAGGCGGCCAGGAGTATTCCAAAATCAATGGAAAAATGCATATATTACACCTGTTTTTAAAAAAAGGTAAGCGTGGAGATATTTCTATTTATAGGCCTATCTCAAAACGATCTTGCATTCCTAAGTTATTCGAACGTATTATTTGTGATAAATTGGTCTTTCCTTGTCGAAACATCACATGAGAAGAACAACATGGCTTTGTAAAACAACGATCCACTGTCATAAATCTATTAACGTTTATGCATCATTGTTCCAATAGTTTGGAAAATAAAAATGAAGTCGATTGTATATACACTGACTTCTCCAAAGCATTTGACCAGTTATCACATCACACCATAATTTTCAAACTTAAGGCGTATGGATTCCCTCCAGGATTCATAAATTGGGTTTAATCATATCTCTGATTGAGAACTTACCAAGTGAAATTTAGAGGTTCCAAGTCCAACCCTTTTGTTGCTCAATCTGCAATTAACGATGTAAGAGTTTGTATTCGAGATTGTAAAATATTGGTATATGCTGATGATATGAACTTTTTCAAATGTGTAGGAGATCTAAACGATTCGTTTCAACAACAAACCGATTTAAATAGTTTTACCATACGGTGTCATAAAAACGGTTTGAATTTGAACCCTACTAAGTGTCAGCATATGACATTTTCACGAAAATGATCCGTTTGTCTTTTTCTATTATAAAAACGTTTTTTTGTTTATAGAATTTTAAAATATTTCGATGCAAGATCATTGTTTATGAAAATATGAACAAGTCGTCCATACATCATTGAACCACGCCCACTTTTTGGGGGCGTTTTCCTCCAAAAACTATTTGTATACCTCACTCAATAGCATATGCAGGGAAAAACGTTTTTGTCAACCCATAAAAGATGTCCATATTAATTTTATTAAAGTTTTTGCATCAAAAGTATTTTCGAATATTTGAAAAATTGAAAATTTGAAAAATTTGACTGAAAATAGTTTTTTTAATACATACGCCCCTAAAAATTGGTGTGGCAAAAAAATTTATATGGACAAAATATAGATATTGAGATTGTCTAAATATGCTGTTCAGACACTTCTTCAAAATTCTCAACCGTTTGACTAAAAACAAGGTTTTTCTAAAAGTGGGCGTGGCAGTGGGCGGATTTTGAGCATTTTTACACTTGTTCGAACAGCACGTACAAGGATCACAGATACCAAATTTAATTATCCTAGCTCAAATTGAAGTTCTAAAAATCGGTGACATACAGACAGACTAACGGACGGACATACAGACAATATGGCCTAATCGACTCAGTTAGCGATTTTGAGTTGATCCATATACTTTGAGGTATTTTATTTCGTTATGTTACAAACTATGTAACAAAACTAATATACCACTATGGGATAGGGTATAAAGATGGTATAGGTGTTACTCTGCGTTTCAATCAAAGCTTCCTCGAAAGATACCCTATTGGACATTTGAAACTATAAGGCTGTTCTTTGAGTTTCTTTTCTCTTCTCCGCTA